>JAODUP010001836.1:0-25798 GCA_025642065.1 Paralvinella palmiformis
GATAAGTTGGAAACCAAATCGGAAGTTATGTCAATTTTATGTCTGTCTGTCTATTCTCCTGCCTGACATTCTGTATCGCAGTGTGTTTATTTCTTTATGGCAGTCCGAATACAACAATATCCGCATTCGTTTTATTCAACTATCTCTTTGTGATCTGTAAAGTCTGAAAGTAACGCTGCCATTAACGCTTTAGGCGGCAATTATCCACCAATGTATAAATCTCAACTTGCTAAAAATAGTTCCCGGTTATATTCGAAAAACATCCCATCTTTCAAATTGAAAATGTAATCTGCTAACGGGTGCATTAGAGCATGTTTAATTATTGCAGGACATGTATTGTACAACTCATGATAACAACTACACTTTAATGAATGTTATTATAATTTGTATTATTATTATTATAATTATTATTAGTAGTAGTAGTAGTTGTTGTTGTTGTTGTAGAAGTGGTAATAGTTATAGTAGTATTTGGTGTTATAATATGCATATTAGGGTGATTTATAAACATTACCTGCACCCATTGCTTACTATTCTATATACAAATAAATACATACATTTATCCCTACATAATAACAAAGTTGGTCAATATAATTACATAAACACCAATACAAACCACATATATCACCTTCATACACTGTAGACACCATCTGTACTCACTGTAATATCTGTACTAACTGTATTAACAATATAATTTCACACAACTTGACTAATATCATTAGTTTACAAGAAAAAAACCCACTAAATCCTGATGCAATACTATAAAACCTACTGCTGATAAGTTGTGTTATAAATATCGCCAATGTAGCATGACAGGCGAAAATGAAAGACAATGAATACAGCCATTACCACATAGCATAATACCTGAAAATTAAAGACAGTGTATAGAACTATTACCATATACAATACAACCTATTATTTGAATAACTATTATAGAAATGAAGTAATACACACACCAATCCTTAAATTTGTATTACCTTTTATGTCTTACCTAGTTTTATATAGTGTTAAGCCATGATAGCACTTTGGTAAAGTCTCCGGTAGTGAATAAACAGGTAAATATTAACTTGAAAATTAATTTAAAAAAACATTATTTCATCGCTCTCTCTCTTTCTCTCTCCTGCTTAGAATCGCTTTCTCTCTGGTCAGCTGATGATTGGGTATATCGGATTATATATATATATATATATATATATATATATATATATATATATATATATATATATATATGAGAGAGAGAGAGAGAGAGAGAGAGAGAGAGAGAGAGAGAGAGATAAACACGCACGCACTCGCACACATACACACACACAGAGAGAGAGAGAGAGAGAGAGAGAGAGAGAGAGAGAGAGAGATTTCAGATAAGTGTGCGGGTAAAACTAGTTAGAAGAACAATCTCACCGTCACTAATAATCACAGCACAAATTAAATAAAGCAATAGAACTAGGCACAACACCAATACTACTATAACTATTTCCACTTCTACAACAACAACAACAACTACTACTAATACTACTACTACTAATACTAATAATTATACTACTACTACTACTACTACTACTAATTATTATAATAATAATACAAATTATAATAAAATTCATTAAAGTGTAGTTGTTATCATGGGCTGTACAATAAATGTCCTGGCAGAATTAAATATGCTCTAATGCATCCGTGAACAGATCAAATTTAAAATGTGAAAGAAGGAGTGTTTTTCAACTATCACCGGAAAATAATTTTAGCAAGTTGAGATTTATACATTGATGGAAAATTGCCGCATAAAGTGTTAATGGCAGCCTTACTTCACTCACATTACATTTTTTAGATTTTACAGACCACAAAGAGGGAGGATAATAGAGCGAATGGTGATATTGTAATAGTCGACTACCATAAAGAAATAAACACATTGTAAACAAAATGTCAGGCAGGAGAATAGACAGACAGACATAAAATTGACATAACTTCCGATTTGTTTTCCAACTCATCAGTTATTGTAAGGTGCCACCACAAAGAGCCCATTCTAGCATGATATGATCTTGCCATCCGTTTTAATTTGAAGAAGCGACCGCGACAATTGCGACATTGTGATGGTAGGGAATAAACAAGGTGATGGATGACACACTCTGTAGTAAGACCTTTATTGATGAGAAGTAAACGTATTGTGCCATGACTAAGCCGAACCATAACTATTTCAATTATCTGTAAGGGTTATACGAGCTATTATCAACATCGCCTCGTTTGTTACCAAGGCAACTTATATTGCTATGTGAGTTTAAAAGTAAAGATAGCTTATTGGGTAATCATTTGTTTAACATTAATAATCGTTAATAGTAAACTTGTGAAACTAACCGTATATATTTAAGATTAACTCATATTTCACCAGAAATCGCTATAATTTGATAAGTTATGTGTGTTCGTGCGCGTGTTTGCCTATACGTGTACCCGAGTGTGTGTAATAGATATAACAAAGGGTATTACAAATCGATATATCTTTAAACGACAACGATATCTCACATTCATCCTTTATATGTTGCAGTATTACGAATGAAAACTAATACACTATGAATGAAACAATATTACGGTTACAATATTTGAAACCAATCAAGGGAACAATGAGAGTAGATAACATTTATTTATATTGATTGACAGATCATAGGTTTTAGCACCGTATATTAGCGTTACTGATTAAATAAATATCAATCTAATTTACTAAATATACTATAAGCTAAAATAACAGAATTCCCGATAAAATGTTGAGGTAAAGGTTATTAAATACGATCCTATGTCACCTGTATGCCACTCTCAGTAAAAACTAAGGAAGATGTAAAGAATGATCGTCGTATTTCTAACTTTTCTTTCAACTCCAACTGTATTACAAAGCTTGTAGTAAAACACACAGAAGAGCACCTATAGTATAATAATATTTAGGACAGTTATGGGCCTGCATATCACAGATGTCATTTAATAAAAACTGCTCTCTTTGAAGTGCACAATAATATTGTTGGGGCTCTTGATGAAGGATCCATTATTATGTTTGATTAATCTTCAGCTTCAGATGTAATCGTTCATTAGATACTAATGAAGCGTTTAGAAATTTCTTTTGGCGTCAAGGAAAATACCCTAACCTGGGAATAGTTATACATCACTGACAGAGTTCAGAGTGCTTCAGTTGCGGATGAGACATCAACATATATGTAAGTCTTCGTTTTGGTGTACAACAGGAATCCATTTTAGGGACAAAGAATTAGTATTCATATACTAAATCAGATGGTGAAATTAATATACGGCATAACATTAAATATAAATGTTATGCGATTGCTTCTTAAGTGAGCGTGGCTTCAGGCAATATTATTCATAAGAAGATATTTAATCTTCAGTTGAAGTTTATATTGACATGGAGGACTTTAAGCCCTTATCATTTCTTGACTGGACTGTGGCTATGCCCTATTATATAAGTTCCACTCCTCTCCAAAGAATCACTATATATATATATATATATATGTATATATATATATATATATATATATATATATATATATATATATATATATATATATATATATATGCTGATTTATATTATTTCGTGGCATTATAACCAGTTGGTGATATAGTTCAATCTGCGAAAGTACACTGATATACTTCTAGATAAGGATATCATTCTAGTGACAAAATAAATGCCAACAATACCATTAAGTCCAGCAAGAACATACATGCAGCAAATAAATTATGAATATTGGTCTATATACTGAGATAATAGTATAAACTGTATATAGTACATTATTGACAATGCTGAAACGAATCCCTTCATTTCTATGCCATGATTTGATGCTTTCACTTAGGTATGGATATTCCTTAGTTACATTTTGCTCCTGTTAGGTATTTAGATATATTATGCATTAGATATTATTTGATTTACAAATTAATAACTAAAAATAAAAGAATAAAATAATGTGGACGTTTTATAATCGAAAATGTAAAAATTTAAAGTTTGTAAAACTATTTTGTAAACGACGATATTTTGTTTGCGTTTTGAGCAATATTTGTTTTCAGTTGAAGTTTAGTAAATATAATTTCTTCTACTAACAAATTCAATACCAATTTTCTATTAATGATATACATTGATTGCCACTTCTTCAATTAATATAAAGTTTGTTCAGTAGCTTATCTAAATTACAATTGTTTTATAGAGAGAAGGGGATATTCGAAAGGATACAAACAATTAGAAACACTTGCAATTGAAAAAATATATTTTATTTTCAGCCTAAAAAACGTTAATATTTCTATTATTAGCCATACTTTATTAAAATGTCGAAGTATATAAGAGTATTAAGAAGGTAAAATAGTTGATTTAAAAACTATATTCTGTCAGCCTACATGATTGTCTGGCTTACTTGACAAATTAGATAAATAATTATCTCATGTAGGTAATCATTTGCTCGCACACCTATTTATATAAGGTGGTTCACATTGAAAACATAATTAAAACAGGCGGTGGCTAACATAGCACTGATACATTTATAAATAAATACATTGGTTTATAGATATCATAAATAAACTAATTTAAATACATGCTATAAGACGATACATTATAAGAGTTTGGAGTAAAGTAATGCATGTTTCATTATTTTGTTATACTTACAAATAATCCTTAAATTTCTCGTACAAATCAGATAATTTATGTAACTGGATTCTACCTTAATGCGAAGATTTTCTGTTTTCCTTCGATGTTGCTTTGATAAGAAAATAATTAATTCGGTTTGACCTTGATTGAGTCTTTGTATGTTGCTGGTCACCCAAATATTAGGACTGCAACATAAGTTTCAACTGAAAATATCATCCCATTCATTACATGGCTTTGAAGTCATGTAGACCTGAGTATTATTGCCAGTGATATTAAATATTAGGCCGTTCAGTAATATCGCCAACTAATTTAGCATACTTACAATAATTGTTTGAAACCAATACGGATCTCTATGGTTATCATCGCGTAATGACAGAATGTTTATCAGTTGTTGGCATTTCTTTAAACTGCCGTTTTACAACTATATCAAGGATATAGTATAGTAAATGGCAGTATTGTTAACTGCACAGTCAAGTGTTACAGTGTTTGGTGGATATACAAAAACGCCGAAGTTCTCATTCAATTATGTAAACCCATTTCTCGCGTAGTTGGTTTCATATAATGACAGTCAAGTGAAATATAGGTAATTGGGGGTTCGACTCCAGTATCCCAATAGAGTTAAACATTTATAACATCAATATTATAGAGAAATCATGTCTTATTTCCGGTGTATACACCTATCGCCGTTGAGTCCCCGGTTAGACATGTTCTTTGTACTGATAGTTCGTCAATTTTCCTGAATAAGTCAATGAGTCGACAGACACTTATATGGATGAAGTTGAGGTGTTATTGATCAGATCATGCTGTGAATCTCTTTTTTTCCTTTGATGTCATTTGAAGCTAAACAAATATCCCAATCTAGCTTTCATCTCTGCGGCCTGAGTCGCTGGTTTGGGATATTCCCCGGATTCTCGTATTTATCCAGACAGCCACAAACCCAATATCAGTCTATTAATAATGGTATGCCAGGAGATTCAATATTTACATATCAATTTTCTATCAAGCTCTCAGGTGACTGCGCTACCTTGTAAACCATAAATCCCAGGTCTGGGCGTGATACACAGTGAATGGAAAATTAAAGTACTATGAAGAATAGATAAATTGATAGAATGGAAATAAATATATCGAGAAAGTAAGGTGACAAGATAATCATATCAATGTAAAAAAACAAACCTGGTAACGCTAAAATAAAGATGATACTTATTGAATGATATTTTCGAATAGCGTTAAATGTATTTCGATACAATCTATCTTATTATATATTTGTTATATCTGTCTACAAGATTAGCTAAATTATAATACACCCATACCCCCGACCCAAATATACACACTTAAAATATATATATATATATATATATATATATATATATATATATATATATATATATATATATGTGTATGTTTGTGTGTGTGTGTTATAACTTCTATCATATCTTGTCAGTTATCATAATTAAATATGGAAAGACCCAACTTCTGGCAATGAGCAGATTTATCATATATAGTACGAGTTAAATTGAATTAATCTCTCTCTCTCTCTCTCTCTCTCATTTATATATATATATATATATATATATATATATATATATATATATAAAGAGAGAGAGAGAGAGAGAGAGGGAGAAGAGGGAGATGAGAGAGAGAGAGAGAGAGAGAGAGAGAGAGAGAAGAGAGAGAGAGAGAGAGAGAGAGAGAGAGAGAAGAAGATAGATAGATAGAGATTGAAGATACATAGATATATAATATATATATATATATATATATATATAATACATAGATATATATATATATATGCACAATGGATTAATTTATCACATGGAGATAGTATTTTTATGACAGTAACGTAACGTAACAGACTATACATGAGGAAATACTGGAAAGGGGGAATATATAATACATACGGTGATAGTCCTAATGCCATGGCTAATCCCATTGTGTTAGAACATTTTGGTGTAAGGTTTAATATTTACTGGATAGATCTGTTGACATGGAAATACGAGGTGTTTATGTCACACTATACGACAAAAGGAAATAATGCTTCAGAGTATAAAACAACTGTTTTCGTTTTATTCAGTTTTTACGATATTGCTAAACAGATCAAAATTATTTTCCTTTAAGTATTCATCTGACACCAACCAACAACTGAAACAATATAAATAGAATAATTATGATTATGTATTCTGATTACGTCGCATCAAACATTTAATAACACTCGGATTAGATAATGGTTTACGTTTGATAATTAATCTACCTGCATATAACTGGTGATGCGCTTGGATTTAAGTATCACGGCCTACTGTAATACCTCTGATGTATTTTTTATACTAGGCGTGATGCTAGCGAATACTGCCGTCGTTTTTACTATCTCCATGTGATAAATTAATCCATTTTGATGAATCATGGCTTAAAGAAATTGGGCTGGAAAATAATTGATTTGAGATCATCTTACGGAGTTTGGTTTTAAATCTGATTAACGAAATAAGCCTTCAATCCTTAGTTTCCTTATATCGAAGATTATTTCATCAGTGAACGGATATAATACTGCTTACTCACAGGGTACTTAAAATGATAACAATTTTATTGGAAGTTGATACTACTATTAGGTTTACGGTATAACTAATATAAACAATACGTAAACGAAACTGATGATGAAACATTGTAAAATCAATTATGTTTGATGCAAAATTTCACAAGTGAAGTTAATGGAATTAAATTGAAGATAAGCTGTATAATATTTTTCTAGCAAACACATCTCAATATGTAATACACACATGATACTCATGTACCATGACGTTTACTATATAGAAGCCTTTCTTTTCTTTTCAAAATCATAACATAAATAGCACTTCAAAATTAAGGCATAAATAAACGCAGAGTATTTAAAAGCTTATCAGGTTTTGTTTCTATATCAAATGTAATTTATAATTTCACCGATACCGTTATGTATGTTACTGTCCAAGTTTGCAATTATTCCAGTCATATATTTAGACAAGACTCTAAAGCCAGCTAACTAAGGGCATCAGGAGTGGGTGGTATATATTTATTTAATCGACATACTACGACACTGTTGAACTAAAAGGTCTATCAATTACCACACATACACACATACACCACCACCCTGAACACACACACACAAACACACGCGCGCATACACCCATGCTCACACACGCACGCGCATACACACACACGCACATACACACAGACACAAACACA
Organism: Paralvinella palmiformis; assembly: GCA_025642065.1. Lineage (NCBI taxonomy): Eukaryota > Metazoa > Annelida > Polychaeta > Terebellida > Alvinellidae > Paralvinella > Paralvinella palmiformis. Next base: position 7,823 of record JAODUP010001836.1, read on the forward strand.
CACGCATATATATATATATATATATATATATATATATATACGCACGTGTTTGTTTGTGTATATACAGTCTAACCGTACCTTTTTGCTAACTTTGGAACAACCTGGCTAAACCTTACCATTACGGTTGGTGGCATTAGAATGGAAGAGTGCTTTATTCGGGGTGAGGGGATAGCATTGTCGATGGTAGATGAATGAGTAGAGTACATGATTGTGTATAATATACATGTAGTCTGTTGTTTGGATAATAACATACCATAAATAGAAATAGTGTTTACGTTACATCTGTTGATCAGGTGTTTAATTACACGTGACTTCTGATCAATTGTTAACCCTAATTATAACTTTATTTAATCCAACGTGGATAGCACGATCAACACCATCATGATCACAACCTAACTGCTTGTCACTCAGATTAAATATACACATTACAGCCAATCACTGAAAGATTTTCGTTATAGACCGAGGATATTGACCTATTAACCCACACAATACATCCCTGATTTAAGAGCATTGGTGCATCTAAGTGATATATCGGCATAAGACTTTCATACATTACCAGAACTATTTCATGGTCTTGTTTGGTGGTATTAAAGGGGGGTTGGTTTGTATGTAGTTATATGGTAATGATGGTATTCGTATTGCGTAAGCATTAGTGATGGTTGAATAACGGAGGGCTGGTAAATTAAGGCATTATCCTGGAAGTAAATCGAGTCTTTATCAAAAGTCACGGCTTTAAAAGGGTGTATATATTTTATATATATATATATATATATATATATATATATATATATATATATATATATAAAATTTTATATATATATATATATATATATATATATATATAACCCCCCTTCAAAGAAACTAAGCTCAGTATGTACTAAATTATGTTGTTGTATTTATTGATATGATCATCCATAATTAGTACTTTACATTTGACACTCCAACTCAGGTATTAGCTTAGTACGTATCCGAACATATATTATTGCTTATTTGGAAAATATTTGAATGATGTAGGTTATCTATCATCCGATTGATTTGTTCATCTGTGTATAACTTTGTTACACTTGAGAATTGGACAGATTGTGGATTAAATAAGTCCACTTTGATCTATTAGGGCATCTTTCAGGTCAAAAATAGTTCGTCTTGGTAATCGTAGTCGTGAATGAACGGTAGCCTGTCTAGCTGAATATAAGACCATGTGAATAATTAATTACCTTCTCGATTATGGCCCATGTATCGGCTAAATTGACAAATACACAATGATACCTACACTAACTCGCAGGTTAGTATCACTTAATGGCTGGGATTTTCACAGACACGCACCTGATAGATGATAAATTTAGAAGAAGCTAAATAGTTACGTATAATTTAGATTAAACGTGCATGATAGTTATTTCAATAATGATTTTGTTAAAGTATTAAAATAGTAAACTCTCTAAGAAATAAACTTAATCATCTTTGTGTTGGCTACAGGGCTAGCTGTTTGAAACATGTTAGTAAGTTCTTTATTACTGCATTTATAAAACTTCAGATTCCCCTTCCACAAATAACACGAACTGTTAAACCAAACCAGCTGTTTATGTTTGCAGCACACTAAAGCCCATTCCGACTCACACCCAGTACGTCATGATTAGCATTACATTATGCTGTTTATTTTTATATTTCAGAAACAGGTTTAAAAAGGAATTTAAGTATTTAAGTAAAAGTGTTGAGCACCTGTAACACTTTGCATTTTAGGGTTACATACCTTTTAGGATTATTTTTCCGTGTAACTACTGTATTCCGACAGATCAAATACCGTGTCCAACATATTGTAAACTGTCAATTGATGCTGATGATTGATGTTTTACGGCCACTTTTCGGCATAAGGTAGGTTAAATGGGCCGATCGATCTCTAAATGTAATGAGGCTAAGTCAAAGACGAAACAACTTTCAGATATACCCACACCGAGAGATTCGAACACAGGTGGTAGTGATCTGTGGTCAAACACGCTACCGCTATACCACGGAGGCGCTCTAAACCGTCAATTGAGTGACCATTTCTGTATCAATGCAATATAGAGTGAACACTTTGGCCTGCCTCTGAACCTTAAATACATGAAATAAAGCTGTTTCTTCAAACAATCTTTGTCGTTTTGTCAGGACACGTAGCTTCCATACAAAATGTAGACACGTAAATAGTTGTCATTGTTACCTAAAGTAATGTTCTATCTGTTTCTACATAGCTACATTCATATACAAATCACGTTAGCATTAGTGCTGATAGTATATATATATATATATATATATAGAGAGAGAGAGAGAGAGAGAGAGAGAGAGAGAGAGAGAGAATGATGATGTGTCATGCTGCTGCACTCGAAAGCTCATTATGATATAAATGCTACAGCATGATACACATAACATCATTCTTACAGAGGATTCATCTGAAACAAAAATCCCATTTTAATCTATCTGTCATTATTATAACAGAGGTCATGACTTCTAGTCGACTTTCGCCCCCAGATAAATGGCAAAAGTTCTCATTTTCTTTCACATGATTTAGTCATACATTATTTAAGAGGAGAGAATATCGAGATTGTGGGTTGCCAACGTCGACTGGTTGATGAACATAAATCTATCTTGTCCATTATTTGTAGCTATCAATCAAAAGAAATAAGATTCATTATGTTCACACGATGCTCACCACCAAAATCTTCATCTTGGTAGTACATAACGACGTGACTAATTTCTATGGTGATGTTATGACTCACTTTGGTGACATTCATTTCAAGAATGATGTCCCATACGTATTTCTATTAATGGATAGTTATTTGGGATTGCATAAATGATACCTGACAATAACATCATGACATTAAACGGATATTCATGAGTGTTATTTACCGACACGTGAGTAAATCAAATTAAATCAAGTAACACAAAGAAGAGACAATCTAGAGAAACAAATCGGATTGTTTTTCTACATTTTGCGTGAATTTATATTTGCTATTATAATTGGCTTGAACACAATGTAGTGGTTATTTAATTTTGGGCACATACCATATTTGTATATGTAATAATATAAAAAGGAAGGGATCTATACTATCATATCAAAGGTTTAATTTAAAAATATATATATATATATATATATATATATATATATATATATATATATATATATATATATATAAAAAAAAAAAAAAAAAAAAAAAAAATTTTTTAAAAAAAATATAAAATATATATATATATATATAAGATATATTTGTGTGTGAGTGTGTGTGCGTGCGCGTGTGTGTGTGTGTGCGAGCATGTGTGTGATTTATATTATAATTTGTTTTATGAAAACTCTGTATTATTTGGGGTTAGGTCATTATGAAGCAATTCCACAGATCTTCCATAAAGCATTATGGTAATTGAGCATTCCTAATCACAAGATCGTGTCTTTGAAAAGGTGTCTCCATAGAGTGAGTGGATGCCAAATAGCTAGTTCATTTTAAGATATGGTTAAATTCCAATGTTTCATGTTTATTTTAGAATTCATTAATCAGCATTAATTAGTTTAAATGCAATATCATAATAACTCACTGGGAACCACTCTGCTTTCATCTACCTCATATTTAATACATGTTGCAGAGGATCCGTGATAGCGCAGTGATGAGCCGTGATAGCGCAGTTAGTTAGAGCGTAGGACTCGTAGACGAAGGGTCGCGGGTTCGAATCTCCGGGAGTTGCAATGTTGTCATGTGGCGACTGGTTCGATAAATCAAAATGAGTACCTGACAGGACGCGATGTCTAGGTCTTTGAGTAACGCTGTGTGCCTATAATGGAAGCATGCGTTGTATGCTCCCTCGGGAATTGAGATGTGTGCTGGGTGGAAACAGGTCTGAGTCAGTGATAATAATATTGTAAAGCGCCTCAGAACGGGGTTACCTGGTTCTGGCGCTGCATTATTATTATTATTATTACTATTATATATAAGGTGTTTTTGTCATAAAATGACGGTTAAGGCTAAATTATTTCAGATATCTGTAATCGTAATAGCTTCAACTCATTTGTGGTAAGTGGAAGCATCAGGTGTGCATGCATTCACTAATTGCTGAGCTGTCATTCATCTATTCTTAACTCAGGTAATGATAGTTGATTGGCGAACTAAATAACAGGCAACAAAGGCATACTTAAGGGAGATGACACGAAAACGTATTAGCATTAACTGACAACTAATTATAATTACGAAGTCATCAAATTTTATTTATGAACGATAGTCATGCTATCCCCAACAAATCTCTGATTTTGTCCACTATAAAAGTAATATATATATATATATATATATATATATATATATATATATATATATATATATATATATATATATATATATATATATATATATAGGTTGGTAGGTAAGTATGCAGGTCGGTAGGTAGGTAGGTAGAGAAAGAAATGGGGGAGAAGTAGAACAAATTACATATTATGTGGGATGGATTATAGTTGGAAGCCATTCCGTTCCTTATTCATAATATCAGATAATGAGAACGGTAAAGTTTTTTAAAGTGTCTTGATTCAGACGAAAACAGAGGAAACAGTACTAGATGTTTTCATTCATTATTTGTATTTAAAATAATTTCATGGGGAATGTAAAATGGACAATAACACGTAACGAATTGACAGAAATAGAGTTTATGAATGGTTGTCTAATGAGCCAGGGTACACAACTGTACTAATTATATTCAAGACACCTTTTTCTTTATTAGAAAAAGAAAACCCTTCCGAGGAGGAGTGGTACAGGACTTTGTTTTGGGAGATAATTCGTCGCCAAAATTTAAGTTCACAATTGCATTATGCCAAATTAAATATTTTAGATTATACGTATTAAATTGTATCCAGCTCGTTATTCAACGTAGGATTGATTATTATAATGAACATTTTATCGAACATGCAAGTTAATATTTGGGTAATTAGAGATGCGTGTCATTCGCAGTTTATAGATAATTAACTGTCGATGTTTTCCTTGGAATCCTCATTCGTCAACATTAATATAACCGTAAATATAATATTTGTTTTACAAATTAGATAGATCTTCCGTTCTCACTCTCATGATTTTACGTTTATATCTTATCTTCCACCTTCGCCAGATGGTTATTCTTTCGTATATATTTCATCCTTTGTTTTTTTAAATATATTTTTAACATTATACAGATTTATATGTGTAATATATGAATATTACAATGCGTCTACATAAGATCAGCACACAACCATGAGTAGTCTGAATGAAAAATAAAAGCATATTTTAGTACTTGAGACTGACTTCTTTTCACACACGTTGAATTTTTTAAATGCAATATATTTTCATTCAGAATAAGCTTGGCTTATGTCAGTCTAAGGTGATCAGCCATGAATACCGATTAAAATAATTATTTGCAAAAATAAATTACTAATATATATTCTTCATTGAATATATGTATAATTATAATTTCAGATGATAATTCAAAAGACTTACAACTTACATTTGATTGGTTAAAACAGAACATATTAAACTCTATTGTGAAAGACCCACAGCTTCGTTTATATAATGGCATAACCTTTATGAATGTAACTATATTAACAACTGGCACGTCATTTATCAATCCAATGCTATTCTCCAGGTCAAAAGACGCCATCAAATCTTTGCATGATTTTAGGACTTTTCCATATAACATATTATCCTTCAGGAGAATGGTGTATGTGATCATTGTCTATGGCATAGATAAAATAAAAAAGCTAAATATACAATTGCCAGGCTGGATATATAGTAAATATATTAAAATGAATCGGCGCCATTCTAGGTATTCTAAATACCAGATATTTCATGTGCTATATATAGATGTATGTGCGTATATGCATATATGTGTAGGTTTGTATGATTGTATATGTGTGTGGTATTTTTGTGTGTTATTGGGCTTTGCTGTGTGTAGAGGACATTCAATTTAGCGAATAATCCTTTTTTAAATGATTGTGATGATGATACTTGGTGTTTTATGCACACGGAAGGCTAAATGGACCGAAATTGATTTTTATTTACACTATTAACAATATAGTAGCAATTGTGAACATAACGTCCATCTATATTTGTAATGTATCCATGTTGCTACTAATAAATGACTTATCGCTAGAACAAATTGGGTTATAAAAACCTTCATTGTTGAGCTGTATAAAACAGAGAATGATAAGATATACGATAAAACATATAATTACAGAACATAATCATAATATTACGGAAACAATAACACTCCGTTGACAAAAAACATTAACAAATTAGTTTTGTTTCCGTGTGCTCAACATGTACGATAATAGGGAGAGGTCTACAATAACCAGCTCTTGAAATGTTTAAAATAAAATGATATTAGTATTATAGGTGTGTATGATTACAACTTAATAGTGTCTTTTTATTATGCTGGGCTATGTATACACAATTTGTATTCATCACTATTTCCATAGAAATATATAGTAATAGCTAACTTGTGTTATAAATATGTTATTTAAAAACTACGATTATATGACCATAATGGTTCGTTTCGTTATTATTACATGATTGTACATTATATTACTTTATACTCACTGTATTATATATATGTCGTAGATGACTGTTATTGTATGACAATGTATTATGACTATACGTATGGAACACATATAATTAGGACCACTAAACATGTCTAGTCCATAGAAAGCTCTTATATACTATCACTGTTGTGAACATATCATCATTAGGTAATTCGCGATGTAATTGTGCATCGAATTAGTTCTTCATTAACCTGCTTATAAGTAATAGTGTTATTATTTTCAGGTACAGACCCCAGTGACAATCATCAGATATATAGCAAACATTAGGTATTGAACAGTTGATCTATTATACGCTGCTCCAGAACCCAATCTAGCCAGTAGAAATACCACATACTGAGACTACTAATATGTCAGACAAACAATCTATACTAGAGTGGTATACAATAGAAAATCAGAATGGCATAATCATATGTTTCTGCTGAGACACCACTGATTCGGCAGTATTTATTAACTTTTCTAATAGCTGCAGAAATTCAGTGTGTTATTATCAGTAGGCGTAAAGACATTACAGTACATCTGATAATAAACAAATTTTGTCAAAACGTTCGACTAAATGTAATTTAATTTCAGCCCTTTATCTGTACAAACACCAGATACATTAACTAGATGACACTCCTAGATACACTTCACGCTATATGTTACCTCAAATTAGGTCGGACTGTGATAAAATGCGGGCCAAATTGGGCCAAATTAGATTAGGTATATTGTAGATTATTCTGGTTTACGCTAATGAGGAGGGCAAGCCATTACACATAATATGCTGGTAAGAGAGTAAATCCACAGTTTGCAATATATCATGAATAACATATCAGACAATTTATCTAAGCTCTTTAAATGTCACATTATTTGATGTCGCAGCTATCAGCTCAACTTTAGGAAGTTGCAAAAGTTCAGGTATTTGACCTCTATTCCTATTCTCCAGTCATGCCTCAGTTAGTGTGCAGTCGACCAAAACATATTTGAATATCTTAGGGCATGTTATATTTAAGAGGAATTTATATTACCACTGAAACAAATATTAGATATATCTGTTTCATAGATTGTATTTCTTTAGAAAATCAAATAATGTATTTTATGAATAGTATTTTAGATCTATCATATTAGAAGCTGATATTTCAGGATTAGATCGTGTAAAGGTTTCCAACCGAACGTTAAATATCTCAACTCCCACTTAACAGAGTACCTGATGTTTAACAAAGATAACGTCTGACAATGTCTATAATTTATTTATTAGCAGCTCAGCTCTGAAAATGTCTTTAGAAGTCGGAATATATCTAAGCATTTAAGTCAAATCCTTTAACTATAGTAAGAGCAAACAGATCTGTCCAAGAGATATAAACAATCACTATCAGCTACACTTGATGACACACTGGGGGAATCCATCCAGATGTGTGTAATCAGCAGCCATTATTTAGCTCCACGTCACTAGAAAACAGAGTTAAACTCAAGTCGTAAATTATCTGTGATCTGGTGAAAACACAAAAATAGATCTTCTTCTCATATATGTCTCTGACTATTTGTGTCGGGGAAGATTTTGCACAAACCCAGGATAGCTTTACAGGAGATTGTAAAGTTAATAGTTGTCCATACCTTTATGTCATTACCATAACTAAACATACATTATTTATTTGTAATGGTTGATAAAATATATACTTCAATCGATGCTCAACAAAATCACTTCTCCAAACAGAAATATAATTTATGTTGGATGCGTTATTATCGCGAACACATCCTCTGGCCTTGCTCCCATATCATGGGTTGGAACATCCCACTGGTGCTAATATGATTCTTATATGGGGAAATGTGCAGTACTATACCTGAAGACGGAAGAAAAAATAAGATTTAGATCCTCTGAAAAGTGAATTATGTAATAATTATAATACTAATAGTGTATATTTAATAAAACGCCCATACTACCAGGATCCAATAAAAGGCGCTTTCTAATGGACTTATGACTTTCTAATGGACACCAGCCCACACAAGTTTTCAGGTGTCATGTATCATTAATACATTTATAAGTTATTAATGAAATTGATACGCTGTCTAATATTTATGTGACGTGTTCATACATGTTAATATATTGGTCAAAAATAATCCCCAGATTTTTTACTGACCCATTAGGGGTAATCGAAGATGCACCCAAATATTTTGCTAGTGTCTTTTACGATTTAACACAGTGTGGTGATGCCGAATGTCAGCAATACAATGTTCTAAATTATTAAAATGGAAGAGGAGAAATTTAACTCATTGTTGGAATCCAGTAATATATATACCTGCGCGTCATCAGCATACAAGTGATATTTAACCACATATCGCTGCGCAATAATCCCAATTAGGAAATTCGAAGCTTTTTCCCATCCCCAAAACAAACCGAATACCCCGTAATGTCTAGGTAAATAAAACATATAGCTGATTATTGATTCAGTTCGGTTATACCCATGCATATGGTACAAGCCAACTTAAATATTCCCGCTTATGAGAATTTATGGCTTAACGAAATATGGGTCCCATTGTTTTTTCTTTACCGTCTTGTCAAAATATTTATAAAATGATAAGATTTAAGTTTGGGCTGTAATTGGTATAATCTGGGCTTTGAATTAGCTTTTCAGTCACAATTAAATGGCATAAATCTGTTTGATCATCAACCGTTTGAACATCTTGCCATCCGATCTCCTTTAATCATCATCATCTTTACTATCATCGTATCACGATCATATTGCCATATAATGTAATAAATAGTTATCAATACTATTGTCCTGTAATTACATCTGAGAAGCTCGTGATATTGTAATAGAGAAAATACCAATCAATGTATTATTTATGTCAAGAATCTTGGAAATAACAATATTTAATAACAACCCCATTGTGTACTCTTTTATTAATTATTCTGTAAATTAGGATAATTTTTCATGTGCTTAAAAGAGGAATAATATATTTTGATGTGATCTATTTTCTTTATGTGTATACCTCATAAAAACACCAATACAGGAAAAAATACCTAAATGTCTTATGACAATAAAATGCACACATGTGGAAAAATATGGTTAATTATTAAAATCATGCTGCTGTTTTTATTTTGAGATCAAACAATAACGTTATTTCCCTATTATAATACCAAGTTATAAACTTTTTCCGTATTAGATATCCCTGATTTGTGGATTAATACCCAACAAAAGCAAAATTTTGGGGGGTAACCCCCTATTTTTAAAAAACCCGAGATTTTGGACAACCCGTCCAATTAGGATTTTTTCACAAAAAAAGACTGTAAACATTTAACTGAATTTTTTTATTTTATCCCCATTTTGCAAACACCCAAAACAAAGGGAAAAATGGTCAAGCTCTAGGCCTAAATTGTCTACGTAACTCTACGTCATGCATGTACGTCGTAAAACCACCGGATATGCCTATTCTATCATAGTAATCGTGATAATAACGGCGAAAATACATTGTGTGAATGTTATTTAATGCGGAATGATATCCATATATATAAATACCATAGCATGGTTATTTATAATACGCTGACTAGATTCCTGCATATCACTGACATACTAATGTAATACTGATAACATTAACGTGTTATTTACAGCCAATTATTCGTATACTCTTAATCTGGCGCTAATCATTCTTTATGATCCATGTACGAACTACATCAACCGTCTTCTACTACAAGGGCAGCGTCCATATCTGAAACTCAGTTCGATAACCCGTGTAATCCATGTCGCGTATTTTTGCATTATTAAACCATCTTATACCCGACTAAACCTTGATCTGTGATATTCGTGTTTTTTTTTTTCTCCAAAGCCAACGGTTCTTGTGATTTGTAAATAAAAGATGCCTTCCACTGTTATATCATTATTAACAAGTACTAGGATCCATAAAGTTGTTTCACGAGGCTACTTCATCAAATGATTAATTGTAAGAGTCGTAAATAATTCCTCGCAGGTCTTAGATTACTTATTTTAAAGTCATATAATGTAATGCAGTCTAAACATTACCCTAATTATGATCATAAATTTTTATTTAAAAAAAATTGATGAGTCATCTTGTGATATGATTAACATATAAAATATGTAATATGCAATATGTACTAATAAGTGATTTAGTATATCTGTCTGAAATTAAATACCCCGGGCTAACTGCTTGGAACATCTAAAATCGTTAAAATCTAATTTAATTAAATAGCTGGATGTTGTCAGGTATAACTACTAGTCTCTTTCTGATATTATGTGATTTGTTTTGCTATTCCAGTTATTAAAATTGTCATGTTTCAATTATATATTTATTTTTTAACATATACAGTTACAACTCTTAAAATAATAAACTGTCATGATGTCATAAAAATAACGTAATAAGAGTAATACCCATAGTGAAAATCATTAAACTTTATAATTAAAAGCAAACATGTTCTACATACCAGACCAGTCGGACGTGTATTGATACATGGTTGATATAAGCAGGATTTATTCAGTTATTCGAACCCAGAATAAAGCTGAGGTCGGCATCTGAGGTGTCGAAATGTTTTATATACAGGTGTCTTTTGGACCACAGAAAATTACTGTTGAATGTAAACTGTGGTGTCAAAATAGTTTATGATATGTATGTAGAAAGTCACCATTGAACCACACGCACGTGTTGTTTGTTGCGAGCTGTGGTATCAAATGGTATGTGTTTTACGTGCTTCCACTTTTTGTACGTAGCCTGCAAGTAGCCGCTTTCCTGTGGGCGTGACATATTTGTCGCGTACGAAAAGCGAATTAGCTGGTTCTCACAGGCAGATGAGTATACCAGACACATGCTTAGGTATACGCACACATCTATCAATATGTGGAGGTATGGAACATATCATTTTATATTATTGTATGTATAGTTGTATAGTGTATTTGTATTTAGATTTATGGAGGTAGGTCTCGAAGGATGTTTAGATATGTAGATGCTCTGTGCCTGTTGCCTCTTTATATGTACCCTAAAATACATACATACCGATATATATATATATATATATATATATATATATATATCAGGACGAATATGTTGAATAAACACGGAAGAGGAAAGAGGTGATATTCTGTACTTTAAACATTTTATTGATTACATCTAACTGACGGCCGAGTTTGTAATGTTGCTAGTAACATATTTCATCTGGTTTTGTAAAACTGGTAAACCATCATGTTTAATATAATTTGTAATACGCATTATATTGTTAATGATTATGATCATGATTGCCACACAAACAATGCTAACTGCGTAAATTATTAATACAATGTTTAACTATTAACAATTCAGTATACGCAGAAACAAATTCCTAGTTTATACAGATATATATTATTGCAGATTGCTTGTTAGCATATAATGGAAAATAATTATTCTTGATATTCAACAAAAACATAAACTTAAATCATTAATTACTTATATGTTATGATTTAGGATTTAAGATTTTCATAATTACGTATCACGTCTTTCACCTTTCAATAATTTATTATTATCAACATTAACATATAATATTAAAGAAAGTGATGGTCAACTATTTAATTTATTGCGTTAGAAGAATTTTAGTATTTCATGTATTGTAATTTAATCTATGAAGACGCATTATACTAATACATATTACGCAAAATAAATGTTATTATCTAAATAAATTTCATGTGTTTCAGTATTCATAATGGATACTTGAATGTAACTGGAAATCATAGTTAACATATATATATATATATATATATATATATATATATATATATATATATATATATATTTTAATATATATATATATATGGTTGTGTATGCATATTGTAATGATATGTCCTGGTATATTTGTATAAGTAAACAAAACAGGAAATGGACATAATAATGATACCAATATTAGTTCACGCTGCCTTTGATGGGAGTATGTAGCTGACAACTGGATCACAAAAATTTAATATTTGGGATATGGAAGGTCAGTACTACTAACCTATATCTTCTCAGCACGATGCAAACTAATTGACCTGTTACAAATGAAAATAGATCCTACCATTCTAGATCGTTGTCTTATGTAACATTTTCTGTTTGGTTTGCCTTGTTTAACTACTGTTTATTTATTATACACCACCTACAAATTGGATGGACCTGGCTCTTCTAGAGAGAAATTGTTTCCGTTTTAATGGATTTTCAGCAAAATGTATCTGTTTTGTTATTAAAATAATGTTAGTTTTTTATCAAAGATAATTGCTTATTTCCTTTGTTATGCTAGATCAGACAACAAAATATTACAGACATCTCTACCAACTATCTATCTCTCTCTCTCTCTCTCTCTCTCTCTCTCTCTCTCTCTCTCTCTCTCTCTCTCTCTCTCTCTCTCTCTCTCTCTCTCTCTCTCTCTCTCTCTCTCTGTATATATATATATATATATATATATATATATATATATATATATATATATATATATATATATATATATATAGGTGACAATTATGTATATAATATCTACTACAAACCACAATATTAGCATATTACAGTCTTTAATATATTAAATAATAAACTTTAGGGTTAGAAAAGACGAATACCATTATATTGGTAGAGTAAATTACTAAAGCTTGGCCCTTTGTTACCATTGTAATCGATTTTGAAAAACATCCTACAGCAAGATGGTGATTAATTAGAACTTTAATTGGATCTAAATAAAAGAATAAATCCATTATCGAAATAATTTAACAATATGATCAATAATTTTGCATAAATATATATCGAGCTACCCTTTCGAATGCTTTATGTAAATGAAAATAATCATTTCGGTGTTTAACTAATCACCTTTTGACTTACCATTAACGGGTAATATTAATAAAACTCCTAGATATTCCATACACATTCTGCCACACCAAGTAAAAACTATTATATCAATAAAGCAGCACAAAATTATGTTATTATTAGACTACCTGATTCGATTTCCACCTATATCCCAACGTTTACAAACATGAAAATCAACCTCTCTACAACAGGAGTCAACATTACGATGAAACAATTATGTTTCAATTTCAGCATCACCGTTCGTTGCGTGTGTTTCGATTGAATGCCAACGTTATTTGTGTCTTTATCCCTTAATCATTATATGAAGGCCAAATATTTGGTACCCTTTCCCCCAAATCATGAAACTAGTCTGAAAAAGAAATTAGGCGCTAGGACAATAAAGGTGGGAAAATGTTTGTGTATTTACTAATAAATTAACTATATGTTTGTTTGTAAGGTTTAGTTAACAATTGGTTTGCTTATTTTAATTATGAAGTTTCAATTCTGAACTCCGGATTCTGTATAGTGTAAATCTTCTACATTACTTCCGATAGGAATAATACACGTTGTTCTATTTAACACTATACATAGGTATATTACAGTGTTAAAATAAATGACATCCTATCAAAGTTAATTTTGTATTTATTGCTTCATCAATAAATATAACATGAAACCACTTCCTATTTCCTGCTACTTCTTAATTCCACAGGCTATTTTATTATTGAAATGGGAAAAAATATATTATTAATAAAGACAAAGACCGATGCACTTTTATTATCTGAATATTATAAATCAAGGCTTGGTTTGCATGATATTGTGAGTGTGTGGTGGTTTATAATAAGTACAATAAGGCATTCACCTGAACATGTCATATTTATATTCATATTTTTTTTTTTTTTTTTTTTAAAATTTTTTAAATATATATATATATATATATATATGAACCTTATTAACTCAGCTAAAGATCATCGACCTAGAATCTTAACAATGCAAGTATTACCTTTCATTCGGATATTTTATGTGTGACTATATCGATGCGTCAAGTATATTGATATTCATCCTGTATTCAGCATTGTATATAGTATCTTAAACTTCTGACTACATTGAATGTAGCACAAATGAAATGTCACATTATGATTGGGTTTTATCGAATACATATATACAGTTGTTGACATAGATTAAACAAAGTATGATATTCGTTGTCAAAAAGGATGCGAGTAAATCATGTGTATAAAACAACTGTATAAATAGAAAATAGTAGAAATACCAACATGAACAATAGCAATATGTAAGAAAACACTGGAAAATAGTATTATGCTAATGACAAACGTAGCTTACTTTGATATTATGAAGTAAAAACAAAATTAGAATTAAATGGCAATGTATACCCGATTAAAAGGTTCATTGATGATTGATGGTTTACGAGCCACCTGTGTGCACATGGTAGACGAAATGGGCCGACCTGACTAAAAACTAACCTATTATACATTTATGAGAAAACAATTGTGTTGGCATGTTTGCATATATTTGTAATTATAGCTTCGAAGGATACACAACGTGCCAAACGTATTACCACAACACCCAGTAATGATAGATATACTGTGTTTATTTAATTTCTAAAATACTAAGTAGATTAACCAAAATATACAAATTATTTTGATTTTCAACGCAGCCGATGCCGTTCCTGAATTGAAGAGCGCTTAGAACACAATAACCACAGGAAAATATCAATATCCTTATTGTATAGGTGATTCAAAAGGAATTGCTCTCCTAAAATTGCACAGTGACAGCGATGAAGCTCTCGATAAAGAATCAATGGCTGCATTATATGTGTTTGACTAGTCGCCAGCCTTTGGTGTTATCGATCACCTGATACTATTGAAGCGGTTTGAAAATATTTTATCCTTTGTAACGGCATACCTCACAGACATACCTTATCTGGTAATGCATGCATAATAAACTATTTGCTTAAGGTGTAAACTGCTATAACATTCAATATCATTGTTATGCCGATGATGCTCAAGTCTATATGACCTTAATGCCACGTGATACATGGGTGATAATTCGACTTCAATTAAATATTGTATTGGAGACATAATTGAACAACGATAAGACCGAAATTATTTTAGTTTTTTTTTCCATCCAAGCAACCTATGAAGAATAATGATAATCTTCGTATTAATGCATAATCTGTGAGAAATGTAGGGCTATATTTAAAAATAGTATTAGAATGGAGAAACAGGTGAATTATGTTTGTACGCGCAATTGATATAAAATTAGAAAAACACATATTTGTAAATAGATAAACGACGAGACTTACAAGACTTTATTCCATGCACTTAAGATTTCTCGACTGCACATTGTCAATTCACTGTTATATAATATTACTCTCCTTTTGTTCTGACATACCACTTCCTGTACCTATTAGACAAACGTACAAGACCTTCTTTAAAACACTAAACAACGTTGTATAATAGCGTCAATATATCTAAGCGTTCTAATCCAGAGGTATACGGCAGTGAGACTACCGGGATTTTAGTCTTCTTCATGTTTTACGGCGCCAAAGGACCTCCTAATGATGTAAGGGAATATATATTTCAGAGCAAGATCCAGTGATTCGGTTACATTAGCTGTTCCAAGGGCTAGAACAGTTACTTATGGGGAGATAGCATTTAATTTTCTCCAGGTAATCTGCAGAATACGCTACGAGCTCACATTCATGAATCACACACACTGACTACTTTGAAGAAGTTGCTTATAGTGCTTTTGTTATTAACGCATTTTGATTCTTAACGTTTTTCTATACAGTTTTATAAATTGGATATAAACTTTATTATGCAATGTACTATAGTAGAAATAACTATTATTTTCTGTTCGGTTAACTTATCAGACCACTATGACTAAAGCGTAAAGAGTTATTTACTTTTGTTTACACTTAACGCAGTAGACATTTTATATTGCAATCCAGGTAATATCGATCAATGCTGAAATAGTGTTGACAGTGTTAAGCTTATTCTGTTATCTGTCGTTTCCTGAAAATGAGATAAGTTTATATGATAATATATTGTTTGTAGAAGTAACCGCTTGAATTAATACAGTATATATATTTTTGTAAAACCTCCTTTTTGTAAAACATTCCCTGTTAATGTATTGAACGGAATATAATTAGATGTATTCAGAATAAATTAGAAAAGGTGTACTTATTAGAATCGTTACTCACCGAGATTGATGTTTACCGTAATATTTTATCAATTAGTATTTGACATGCAATTGTTCCATAGGTGTCTATAAATATACTGAAGTGAGGTACACAATCACTATAAATACGTTCAGTCTGAATTAGTATTACCACTTTGTGGATTTGTTTTTGCCAGAAAATGTTTTCCTACACATGAAATTACGTATCAAATATATTCTAAAACAGTAGCTGAGAGATAATAAATAAGAAGAAATATTTCTATATGCAGTCCTTTTACAAGGAATATAACCTCTGTACCAGACGCAGAGAGTTATATAACATCCTTGCCTACAGAACTATATTCAGTTACACACAGTATTGGTCATGATGTGTGCAGTACAGAAACTGAAGAGGCTGACACTTCCACTTGCTAAAGTTATTGACAATTAAGTAATTGTGATAAAATAACCAAACATGATTAACATAATACCATTCCTGCTAGATATTCCTCAGGATCCGTAAGCTATTTTAATTTGTCTGTATTAGCTGAAACATATCTCATTGCATTTGGGATGCGCCATCTCAACATAAATAGCGAAGCATGATGTTTATGAGCATAAACCTATCTTCACCACGAAGCCTTTTATCGCGTTACTGAATAATGGCATTATCTAATTCGTGATTGATGTTATCGCTGGTTTTTTTTTCGTACAGTCTTTTCACACCTACGAAGGTCATACATACCTCCATCAATATTTATTTTGGATTACGTACAACATAACTTGACAAAGTCGTTGTAATATTAGACATGGCTTACTGGGTACTTTGTATACACACGAGAAAATAAGCGAATGGAAAATAGCAAGAGAGAGACAAATATTATTGTAACTGATTGTGATAGCACAAATATGTTAGTAAAGAGAAAACACGTCCCATTATTATTTATCAACATCTGGGCGAATTCATCACAATATCTATCATTATTCAGTGTATCCTGTTAATTATTTAGTTTATTTAACACACAGTCTCAGAGAGTGTTGTTGTTGAAGGTATAAGCATCATAATTCATGTGATGACAATTATGAATAATAACTTGCATTAAACAATACAATTACATAATATACAGACATGGTATATTTATATAAGTCAATCAATACTTATCTTGTATCAATTACAGGTGAGGCATTATTTTATTGTATTTTGTTACAGCATAAGATGGCAAACTATTTCAGTATGTTGTCTGAGTAAGTGGCCAGTATAACATGATCGGTGGTACCACCTGATGCACGTGTCTTAAGGGATAAACTAACTCTCAAGGGAAAGATCCGTCAAACAGAGGTTACTGAAGGCTGACTTAGAAATTTCGAGCACAGTGCACAGTGGATACAATACATATTGTGTTGAAAGCATTTCTAACATTATGTTTTACACATTTCACACGAAATAAACATATAATATTAATAAT
>JAODUP010000183.1:0-332500 GCA_025642065.1 Paralvinella palmiformis
CCATCTGTGTAGTAGAAAAGGTCAGCCAAATCAAACAGAACAATAGAAGGACTGCATTTATCCCTAAAATGGCAGTAAATCACCATTGGTCGTATGCCCTTATCGGTGGTCTATTCATATTGGAGATGATTTTCCAGAGATAGTGCATGTGCTTCTACAAATTTTATAAAAAAATATGAACTACTCGTAGGTATCCACACATTGTAGAAACTTAAAAAAATTGTAAGCACTGTAAATATGCATTGGCTGATCGGGGCCCATCAAGTACAGCCTAAAAACGCTACAGTCCAATATGGGTAGACAATTATGAACCTTGATAATATGATATCAAACTCGCCGTGTAGGTCTAATAACACTATTATTATTGTATCATGTAAGTAAAATCTCAATCTGCATTATGGATATATTTCAGTGTGTAGAATAAAGAGAGGAAACCAGCTTGTTGCTCTCAATCCAGCTTCCACGATATTCTCCATTATTTTTGGACACCTGGCTCATTGTATTTTGCATGCACCAGGAAGTACTCCATAAACATACATCGAAAATGTAGATTTCGTAAGGAAGTTTCTGGTGTGTTTCGTGGATTAGCGTAATTGGAGCACATTCAATACAATCAACTATTTCTGCTATGACCGATTGTTTAATTTATAACATGTTGTTTTGTTTATATCAGGTTGTTTAGTATTTTCTATAAGATTCTGTTATAATTTTTTTGAAGGCGAAGACTCACAATATCATATTTATAAAATAAAGAAGTCGACTGTATCCGTGCATTGCATATTTTGATACACTGTTACAAACAGTGTGAGTTTCGTACTTGTTAAGTGTCCCTTTTTCTTAAATTTAATTCCCGCTTATTCCTTCTAATCACACACACACACACACACACACACCCACATGCGCGCGCTCGCGCAAATACAAGTACGACTATTTTTCTAATGGTGGTCAAAATAAATTCCGGGAAAGTATCCGCCACCAAAATATGTGTGTGTGAGTGTGTGTGTTTGTGTTCGTGTGTGTTTGTGTTTCTCTCTCTCTCTGTTTCTTTCTCTCTTCTCTGTAAAACTATTTGTTAACATTTTCAAACCAGACCTAATATCTCCTATTCAAACTGCTGTAGTAATAACGTTCATGCGTGTGTGTGTGTGTGTGTGTGTGTGTGTGTGTGTGTGTGTGTGTGTGTGTTTTAGTGTACATAGTAAGAGGCAACAGGCACAGAGCATCAACATATCTAAACCTCCTTCGAAACCTACCTCCATAAATCTAAATACAACTATACATACATTAATCTAAATATTAAATGTTCAATACCTCCACATATTAATAGATGTGTGCGTATACCTAAGCATGTGTCTGGTCTACTCATCAGCCTGTGGGAACCAGCTAATTCGCTTTTCGTACGCGACAAATATGTCACGCCCACAGGAAAGCGGCTACATGCAGGCTACGTACAAAAAGCGGAAGCACGTAAAAACATACCAGTTGATACCACAGCTCGCAACAAACACGTGCGTGTGGTTCAATGGTGACTTGCTACATACATATCATAAACTATTTTGACACCACAGTTTACATTCAACAGTAATTTTCTGTGGTCCAAAAGAAACCTGTATATAAAACCTTTCGACACCTCAGATGCTGACCTCAGCTTTATTCTGGGTTCGAATAACTGAATAAATCCTACCTATATGAACCGTGTATCAATACACGTCCGACTGGTCTGGCGTCGAAGTTCTTCTCTAACCTAAGTGAAAATTCAAGCCCTATATATAGCCTCAGCGTGTTAACAAACATTACAGTTTGTTTATAACAAAGAGAATGTACACTAACACAGTATGGACTCACTAAAGCGATTAAACTAAAATAAAAACAAAGTAGTGTGTGTGTGCGTGTGTGCGCGCGTGTGTGTGTTGGCAGTTTTTATGAACGTTATTTACTTACAATAAGACTAATGAGGGAGATTTCATCTTCATATCTGGTTATGAAATGTTATGACTCCTTGTCCAGCGTTTTGTTTCTCAATGTTTGTGCACGTGTGATAATTAACATGCAGGTATTCAACTGAAAATGGTATGTTAATAATCAGATTAGACGATTTCATGGAATAAAGATCGTTTATACAACAATAAAATTACACATAATATTACATAACAATTATGGAATGAAATACATCTGAAAAGAAAAGGTTTATTTTTTTGAACGGACAATTTGGATACTTAAAGAGAATAAGGACATGCTGTGACTCCCATCAATCTGGTACCAAGGTATACCGAATATACACGTTATTTATGTATGCAGAAAGTTAATATTTTAAATACTTTGAGGGTCAATCAATTCAGCCATTGTATCTACACCACTAAAGATAATTAAAGGAGAAAATAATATTTTAGAAAAATTCAGCCAATTTGCATTTCAGTTTGGCGTAATTTTTAACCATCAATAATCATTAGGTTATGTAAAAAGGGGAAAACAACAGTATTATTTTCTAAGCACATTTTGTTTTATTTAGCCAATCACAAACCAATGCTAACAACACATCAGTAACTCGGACCCCCCCCCCCCCGCCCTTTCAAGCATTTATCATTATGATTTGCCATTGCTCTTATCAGTCGATCGATGTCATTTTGTGCGATGTTTTCACACTCCTCAACGAGGGCTATTCTGAGGTCATAAACTGTGCTTGGAGGATGGTCAGTGGCTCAATCATGCCTCTGAACCACACACCAGCAATGTTCTATCGGTTTCAGATCCGATAACTGACCTGGTCAGGCCAGGACGTCGATGCCCTTCTCCTCGTGGAAGTTTTCCAAAGACACGAACGATGTGTGGATGAGCATTATCCTGCTTGAAAACGATTTGTCCAACCACACGTCTAGACGTACAAAGTCTTCGGGTGATTGGTCTCCGAGTTGCACCATCTTCCAGCATTGGAGCTTCAGGAGGACTCAAAAAACACCTAGCAGCATCCACCACCAACGACACAACATACACAAAAATAACAGTTTGCGTCTCTGTGTAACAAGAACTTTAACCAGAATTCAATTTCATTAATGTTATTTAGGTTATTGGCTATGGTATGAGCTCAAAGCGAGTCAAGTTTTGATTGATTGGTTTTCAACTGATATTAACTCGCGACTTCTTGCAGGTAAACACCTCATCACATTTAAAGATATTATCCTATTTTAACCAGATCTTAGAAAGTGATTTATAATAAAAACCACTCCCCTATCTTCATTGCTTTGAGTAGTGTGCACTCCAAAACAATGAGATGATCCTTACGCCAAACAACAACAATGATACAGTGCTTATAGCACATTATAAACTACCTATATGCTATTGCGAACTAAAGCCACTGTATTTTATCAGTGAGTAGGAAAATAAACTCTAACAAATTGTAGAATAGCATTTTCAGGAAACTTTCATAGCTCCCGTCGGTATTAAATGGTTCTATTTATGTTTGAGGACGCAAACTGTAGATATTTTTCATTTGTACGCTTCATCTGTGTCATGATCCATTTGTTTAAGATTATATATTCCGTTTTCTTGTCACAAAAATAACCTTACCTTAGCAGCTGCATGGAGTTTCATGTGAAGCAACAGCTGGAACAATCCTAGTAACTCCACTTTCAGACACAAATATAGACATGGAGGAGATTACACGGCACAGTTCAAGAATGGAGGATTCCGTTCATGGATGGTGAACCTTACACACAGACTAATGATTATGTTATATAATAATATATAATAATGTATATTTATAAAGCGTCGAAACCAGGTAACCCTGGTCTGAGGCGCTGTACAGTAAAGAAAGAGATAAATGAGTACGAATACGATGAGTAAATATAATGAGTACGATAACAATTAAAATATTGTTTGAATAGGAATGTTTTAACATGTTTTTGTTTTGTATCATACGTAAAGGATGGGTACCATCAGACCGCAATTATTACTTGTGGGGGCCCTTCAGTAAACAAAAGATCAAAAGAATAAAAATTTCCGTAGAGAGAGAGAGAGAGAGAGAGAGGGTGACACCACCATTAATGTCGATTTCTTCAACGTCGTTTCGTTATAGCGTAGTTCAGAAAGAAACAAAAATATACGATAATATTAAATATTCTATAGGAAGACGGTGGTGCCCCTAGCGTCTGATTCTAATAATGGTCTAGGGTATAAGTGATAAGTTTAGTGGCTAGCCCTTTGTTGTTTATTATACTAGAGCTTCTAACCTGTATGACTTATCAAATAATATCCATGAATTTTTTCTTCCTCCATAAACAACTTGCCTCATCCAAGTAAGGGATCAGTGAGTTATTTCAACATTCAATACCTATTATGTATGGCGTACGTTTAGGTAATTAATCGAGTTTATAGATGGTAAAAAGAGGATTTATCCCACGGCAATGCTGATGGGCCTATCCTATCAGGAAAGCTATTGGCAGTCTGTCTAATGTATGACTGAAAGTGAAAATTAATAATATTTACCATGTTCGGCGAAATATCTAGCCAGAATGTATTGTCGACTTCCTTGTATTTGAGCAGCCCATAAATAAAGTTCATAAACGGATTGTTGGATTGACACAAAAAGCCGGATTAATTGACGGAGAAGTAGACCATTTAGTGCAGTTACTTGAATCGTACGGTAAAGAATGATCAAATTATGATCTCATGCCGATGGAAGAGTAACGAACAGTTGAATCAGAAGACAATAAAAATACCTCCACAATTAATGGTCATCCACAGAATATTTGTTTGAGAAATTTGAACATTTTGATATAACTATGACAATTTTCTCTAAAAAAAGACCCTCAAAGAGATAGAAGTTCACAAGCCAATAGGACAATAACCAGTAGATATAATTGTTACAGGGAATTGTAAAAATAGAAAAAAGGATGTTTGTTAGCAAACATTGGATAATGTTATACGCCCAGCTGAACAACAATATAAACAATAAGACCCAGCACCATTCCATCCCGAGACGATATCAGAACCCTCAAGCATTATTTGACAGAAAATCTTCTAAAACTAAATGATAATAAAACAAATATTATATATTTGGCATCACCACATTGTGTTAAATCCCTAAAAACACCAGCATTACAGATGGGTGCATATTCGATTACCCCCAATGGGTCAGTAACAAATCTAGGGGTTATTTTTGACCAATGTATTAACATGCATGAACATGTCACATCAGTATGCCGAGCTGCCTACTACCATCTTAAGAACATCCACTGTTTAAAAGCATTCTTGACACAAGAATCACTTGTAACTGTAGTCCATGCCTTTGTTACATCTCGTATAGACTATTTTAACTCCCTGTTATATAGTATATCTAATTACAACATCAATTGCCTTCAGCGAGTTCAGAATAGTACAGCTCGCATAATGACAAATACTCAAATATATGATCATATCACCCCAATTCTTCAAAGGCTACCTGTTAGAGAGCGTATCGTCATATGGTGATTGCGAGTTTAGTGTTGCAGCCCCTACTCTAAATATGTTATAAAAACACATCTATTCAAGGTCGCTTTCACAGATAAATAATTATTATCTTTTCAATCACTTACATGGTTTTTATAGACATATAATTTGAGGTATTATTATATTAAATATTATTTGTACAGCACCTTTGAATGGTTCCTGTTAGTAAGGGCACTTTATTAAATATACATTATTATTATTATTATTATTATTAATTTGAAACAGTTTAAAGTATTTGTGGCTCCTCTAGTTGGACTGGGTCTTTTAAATTCAATGGGGCCCTTGAATATATCTTATTTTAGACACGGGAGGGAGTACTTACGTAATGAAGGAACCCCTTAAGGCCTAAATCAGACCCTGTATAGCAACCTAACATTTGGGAGATCTTAGTCCCCAGGTTCCAGATGTAGATGGTGGGGGTGAGATTAATAGGCACAATGATCATGATTTGAAGTTGAATGTTGACTTGGATTTGGAGGAGGAATTAATTGATAGACTTTTGAACATTTAAATGTAATATGTATTATTAGTGTTCCTTTTTTTAATCTGACAGTCAAACATGCACATTTTCTCTTGTACCTGTGGGCCACTAACTTATTTGTCCCAATCTGTGCCCCCTGTACATCCACTACTACACCAGCCATCAAATAAATATTTTCCCCGGTGGGTTGCGGCTTACGGCCTAGTGTGCTCACGTTTGCCGTCGCTGGTAGTTACAAGGATCACAATATTTTGATATTGCCCGCCGAATTTTTCTCGCGGTCAAAACTGTGTAGTGTGCTCACGTCTATACGGGGTTTTCCGAAACCCGCCGAGTGTCTACACCGAACGACCAATCAAATCAAATCCTCCTGTCACATGATATCCAAAATGTCAGCGCCCATAGAAGAAGCAGGGGAACGTGGAGAAGGCTGGGATGAGAAAAATGAGGGCATACTTGCAAATTTATGGCAAGCAAACCCTCCTTTGTACAACGCAGATTTGAAAGAGTTCAAAGGTTGGGCGTTGAAGGCGGAAATTGTGAAGAACGAAAACCTCAGGGCGATGGCAAGACTTTCACCCACTGATATGCTGCGTTGGAGTTACGTCTCCTCTTCCTTTACCCCTGAGGCGATTAAACGACATAAAATTTAAGTAATTCGGCAACATTCGGACACTTTTCTTGTATAAGAACAAATCCTCCTCTTCAAATTCGCTCACAAGGTTGTCATACGTGCCCTATAATTACCTACGGAGTATCCACTGGAAGCACCAGAGCTGCTTGCAAGATGCCTTGTAACAGCGGCGTTTTCTACACCGGCATAAAACAATTAGAAGAGCCACTATCACCTGATTCAGGTTGTTGGCGGTCATGATTTTGTGATTGACAGGCCTCCGGAAATTGCCGAAGCACACGCGAAGATAACGTCACACACGCGCGAACATGATGTGAATCGATTTTGACCATTGATTTGGGTCAATGATTTTGACGTTGCAATCGCCCGCAACGAGTGAGCACCATTGACCTGAGATCACACTGACCCGCAAGGAATTATCCCGCCGTTTTTTTTTTCGTAATGTGCTACTAGCATTAGTACATGAAGTTAGGTGTGGTGGGATCTAAATTAAAGCGCCTATCCGCTTGATCGTTTTCACCTTTAATCGAGAAGAGCGGATTTCAGGCAGATCTCCGATACTGCGAATGACACGTAGGAATTATAAAATAGACTAGAAGGTGTGTGTGTGTGTTAATCGATTGAATTATTTTCGTAAAGACAAGGCCAAAACTGTTAAAAGATATTTCATACTGATAGACCAAATGTTGTGATATTTCTGACATTTATCTCAATTTGGTCAAATATACGCTAAACGATATTTCGCCATAAGACCCTAAAGAATTTCTGAATGGTGATGATCTTATTGATGATTCATCGGTATATCTGTCTGATTGTTATATATTTTGTGGATAAGCTTATTCGTGTATTCCAGAAGTAGTCCGTTTAATTAATTACAACTTCAAATGCTAACAAAAGCTGTATCTTGAATGTTACAAGCTATTTCACTGGTGGACAATAAATTAAGGCCATTTAATCTGATCACCGTTGTATTAAAATGTATAAAGACTAGGCAGGATGGTGTGTCAAAATGAATCAAACAGCAATAATTGGTTAACGTGATGAATCTGTATTTGTTATCTGTGGGGTCTTTGGAGTGAGATGTGTCTTCAAACATCGGATGTTGCGCAGATTGAACAAAATGCTTCGCCATATAGATTTTATATAACAATCCATTTTCAAAGAGCTCTCAGCAATCAACTATCGCAGCCTAATAACAAACTACACCAGCGTCACCATTATTTTACTGGTGACTGACCGTTGGCCACATATACACATACCTCACAATTGATAAAACGTGTTCATTTGAAACTCATTGTAAAACGCAAATCAGCTAGTCAGGTACTATTACTCGAGTCTTGACTGAAATTAAATGGCAACTGATTGCAGGTTGCCGTTGTTTATTAGAAGTTCATCGTCTATTTAAAAGTTTAAATTTTGCTTTCATCAATAACCAATGATAACAGAGATCTTGGTAGTGTACTTCAGTGTGTGATTATGCAATACCTTTTTGCTCCGTGCCGGCAATCGTCAATTTGATCATATTTTCGTTTACTGAAGTAAATATCTGTTTATAATATTTCTATTGCGAATTATTTCGTTGGCTGTACAACACAGTATTATTTACCCATTATGTAAATAGTGACAAAAGTATTTAATTTATTACGGTTCTTGTGGTGGTTCATGTTCTTCAAACAATGCTTTTTCACATTTAATAATCAGGCAAAGAGTATATTCCCTTGAATGTCGCATGCACATTTGAATGGATTGATCACAAAGGTATCAGTTTGAATGGGTAATTCTAAAAAAACTTGTATTTGATTTAAACATATTTGATTTCAAATTCTACACTTTGAATCACCAAACATTTCTTTCGGAGTTTGATTGTATTCTCAGATGTTCTGGCCCTGATACGAGCAGAGAATATCTACATAATTGGACCTACCACGAAACCTGTGGCAGAAAATGTTTTGCTCGTCAGTCTGGAGATTGTAGAATTCAACCCTTTCATGTATAAATCAAGATAATTTAAGCTAAGCTGTTGTTTCAGAATCATATTTTCTAATTTTAATCCACATAAAAGTATTTTCCGTCTCAGCTCTCCATTCGTACAATTTTACTATTAGGGCATTCATCCAGTTTCAAGATAAGAATGATTTCTGGATAAAAGTGCTGAAAATATTGGATTTACCCCCACATTTTCAGGAGCATGTGGGTACAAAATTAATTTACCCCCTGTTTTTATACTACCCTTTGTTTTATGGAGCTCTGGTTATCACACCCCCATAAAAATGTCTTGCGGTGAGCTCTTTGTTAATTTTTCACATTTTGTTATGGGTCTTACATACATTTATTGGGGGTATTGCTGCAAAGCGATTTTGAACGATGACTCGTAGAAAGGGTACTACAAAATCTAAAATATTATTGTTATTATTATAAAATTTCTAGTACTCAGGTTCACGTTCCTGCCCAACTTATGTCTAAAATCGATTTCATCATTTACCTTCTCTCATTATCTTTATAGGTGATTTGGTCCAATCAACCAACTATGTACACAAATGAATACGAAACAAGAATGCAGGTGTCACCCATCTTTGAACTAACATCAACTGTTGGCCTAATATAATTGGCAGGAATGGTGATAGACAGTAATTAGCCATTAGCATTCATCTTATAGCTACGAGATATTGTTTACTACAATGTATAGATGCACATTTGGAGTTGTTATGAACATTCGAGACTCCAAATAGTTGGATGCCATCATCCTACACTTGACCTGCACTTGTACTTTGTGAGTTTATACTTCACTGATAACTATATAAACCAGATTTGGGATCAATTCCATTTTGTCAATTCCAATCAATTCCATTTGGTCAATTCCAATTCCACATCAAATTTATCAATTCCAATTCCAAATTTATCAATTCCAATTCCATTTTTTACTTACTCCAATCACTGATTGGAGTAGTTACTTGGGAGTACCTACTCCGGGTATCTAATTGGAATACCTACTCAGAGTAGTTTATATTCCAAGTGGGACTGTCATGGAAGAAATATTTCTGAATTAAAAAATTACATGGTAAATTAATTTGTAGATTAAATTTTTTTGTAGCAAACTTCAATTCCAATTCGAAATTTATCAATTCCAATTCCAGTTTTTTTTAAAATAAGCAATTTCAATTCCGGAAGTGAATCGACTCCATGTCTGATATAAACCAACAGTCCTCACATCAAATACAGATAATTGGCTTACACTGAAAACAAAACTGACAAAACTTCTAACAGTTCACCCTCAAATGGAGCAAAGGTCAAACATTTAGTGAGGTAGAATAGGAACACAAATAATGTAATGTCTAGATGTATGAGATAATGTGTCAGTATTATAACAAATAGTCAGTCATCTATCACATCAATAGTCTAACCTATCTTAGTCTTTTGATGAAAGGAGGAGTCACTCAAACATTTGTCACTTATTTTTGAGAAATTAAAAATGATTGAGTTATTGAGTGAGTGAGCTGGTTATTGACTGAATGGTGTGGGCTGATGAATGAGTAAGTGGACTGAGTGAATAGATTGATGACTGAGTGAGTGGGATAGCTATTAAGTAAATGGGTTGGCATCATGTTCTGTAAGTGACAATAAAGTAATACATGATAGTATATAATAATCCTAAGATTCAGTAACATTAACAATAAAGGCTTTATTAATAAATTAATAAATGACATTTATACAGATATATACTAACAATATTCTCTTCATTGTTTTAAATGGATAACTAGACAGAAAATAAATAAATAAATACTACTAATACTAGTTATATTATTATTAGTTTGATATATATATATATATATATATATATATATATATATCACACACCAGATAATATAACTGTGCACTTCAATTGTCTGAGACCACACACACACACACACACACACACACACATATTTATATATATACACAAACACATAGACGTACAAGTTTCTCTCAATAATTCCATCCCACAAATATTTCTATACTTATCCAACACTATGCCAATCATCAATCTGTGTCACTGTCACTTTCCGACAAATTAACCTCCCTTATACTCTCCTGTCTGGCTGATACATGTGTATTCTGTCTCCTTTCACCTGCTAATGGCCTCGTTCGCTTCCCACTGCGTGATCTACCTTTATGTTTACCAAATTGTGTGGTACAACTCTTTGGCTTCGAATCCGTCTTGACTTTCGGCCTCATTGAGTTCTCATTTACGGATAGATGACAGCTGTGTTGCTCATCTACATTATGAGTTTGACCTTGACTGTGTCCAGATTTAACTTTGTTCCTTGATAGTTTGTTTAAGATATCACTAGACTCAGTTTCAGATTCTGCACTCCTGATTAAGTCTGACTTGTGACCTGCACATTGTGAAAAAATAACATTATTTATTAAGTCTATTTGTTAAGTTTTCCATTTTTTTAAATAAATTCTCTTTCTATCAAATAGCAATAATAATTATTTATAAGTATATGTACATTATTCACTTGAACAGCTCTCACCATAGTCAGTTTTAAGACATGATCCAGAAGGCCTATTAGGATATTCCATATCTTGTCCATCAGTTGATACAGAAGTAACAGCTGCTTGCATCCAGCCTCCTCCCAGATTAGATGACTCAGACTTGTGCCCTTTCTTGGAAGTAACCGTTTTCCGAGGAACTCTGCTCATCTTTGAAGGAATGGGAGATCTGATCACCTGATCTGAACAACTTTCTGCTGTATCCAGAATGCCATCTGTTCTCATTCTGTTCAGGATACGTCTCACTCGTTTACTCTTTGGCTTCTTGTTGTCATGAGGCTCACTGATCACGTAGCTAGTTATAAGATGCTGATGCTAAAAATACATAAATACAACACACACACATATATATATATATATATATATATATACCAGTTAAAAGTAATTGTTTATCATCATTCTCATCATACAATTATTATTTTTATTTATATATTTTAACATTTTAATTAGAAATCATGCTAAATTAGGTGCTAATTTGAGTTTATATCTGAAAAGGTTTTTGGCACCTTATGCATGCATACATGTGCATGCAAACACACACACACACACACACACACATATCTTGGTTCTCACTGCCAAGGAAATATTCTTTTCCAGGAAAAAAATTACCATTTTCCAGGACAAAGTATACAAGATTTAAGTGTAATATATAAAGATATGGTCATAATTCGTTTGGTCATAATTCTGTAAGAATTATAAACATCACGAAAACCTGAGCCCATCCCTTTATTATATGTAACATAACTAATACACACACACACACACACACACACACATATATGATGGCCCAATTATTATCAATAATGACATAATGAGACTCACCTTTTTATCATTAAATTGTCTTATGACAGGAAGAAGAACATCGTCAGCTTTTTTCCCTGTCCAACCAAACTTCTGTCTGCTGTAACTGATATATTTTTGGTCAGGAAAAATTTTAATAATCTCCAGTCTTGGTTAATGCATGATTCGTTCCCTCTCTCATACATGAGTGTGTGTGTGTGTGTGTGTGTGTGTGTGTGTGTGTGTGTGTGTGTGTTCATGTGTCTGTGTGTGTGAGGTTGTTGGTCTGTATACTGGTACCTGTCTGCATCTTTCCACATTTAGCCAGCCATATGTTTCAATTCAAAGACGCATATACTTGCAATTCCCATCTTTCAAGTGCATTTAACCAACACAACGATGTCAACAGCAGGGATAAAATAACAAAGACCAAACAACAAACACTTGCTTAAAACTCACAGAACAAAGGATACTCTCGCAGCAGATCTAGGTCAGGTGTTCCCCAGGAGAATGACTCATCTGAAT
Source organism: Paralvinella palmiformis (assembly GCA_025642065.1). Taxonomy (NCBI): domain Eukaryota; kingdom Metazoa; phylum Annelida; class Polychaeta; order Terebellida; family Alvinellidae; genus Paralvinella; species Paralvinella palmiformis. Next base: position 12,438 of record JAODUP010000183.1, read on the forward strand.
GATCAATGGTAGGATTGAAATAAGCCTCAGCCACAGCTTCATTTGGGAACCCTGGATCATTTAAAAGAGACAAAATACACACTTAGCCAGTGGTATACAAATGACCAGAGCACGTAGTTATTGAGTATTTCATTCAGTTTTGGTGTTTAATTTATTCATTTTTTAGTCAGTATTATATATCACAATTTAGCTTTATTACATTATATGTGTGTGTGTGTGTGTGTGCGTGTGCATGTGGGTGTGTGTGTGGGTGTGTGTTTCATGGGTTTATGTACTGTGATTTTGAACAGTTCTATAACTATATCAGTGTGGAAAGAGCACTTTATAAGTTTGGTATGATAATAATAATAATAATAATAATAATGAATAAATCACCACTAAGTACAAAATAAACATATTAAATATACATCTTGTGTATCATTCAGTACTGACCTATTAATACAATTTCTTTTCTGTATAAAAGATATTCATCAGTGAAAATAATATATAACAACATTGAGTGGTTTGTTTAGCTTGAGCACATTGGAGATATGACTGAGGAGAAATTCTCTTAGAATACATCCCACAACACACAGGTATGAGTTGGATTCCAACCCACAACCTGTAGGTTTGGACTGTTATGTTCTAAACAATGTGCTATTAGAGTTCTACCATATGATATATGGTAATATGATCTATACCAGGCACATAATGATATATATATATATATATATATATATATCATTAACATATAATCTACTAACATGACTTGCCAAATAGGAGACCAGTAACAATATTTAGAATGATCACGTGATCACCTTTGTTTAGCCTTGGTGCTGGCCATACTTTGGACGTACTACAGACTGGCCATCTTATTCGGGAATTGAGGTGATTATGGGAAATATACGAGACAGAAGAAACATGGGGATTTAATCCCATACCTGGATATCTGGATCCTTAACCGATATTAACGATAAGTCAAGCACCGGTCCAGAAAAAGAAACAGGGATGTCTCTTGTTGAAGACTTATACAGCATACATTATATTTTATGACTCGGATATAAACGTCTAATTAGTTGTTCCTCACCTTCACTAACATGGAGTTGTCTTAGTTTACTTTTGACCTTTGTCTCCTGTTTGATTTTGACCTCTTTCTGAGCTGAATCCCACCAATTTCTGGGTAGGAAAAAGTGGAATTAGTTAATAAAAACACTAATTCATTCTACGATGTGATGCTGAAGAGCGGAGTGATGAACAAATTAGAGAAATAAGGGTGGTAGTAACGTGTGGTCGAACATGCAGGGCACCTCTGTGGTCTAGTGGTAACTAGACCACGGAGGTGCCCTGCTCTAACAGATATCAGTATCAGTATGCAGACTTACTTGAACTTCGCCAAGGGGGTAAGACCTAATCCCGGGAATTCTCCCAATATTTCCATGGCTGTTACAGGGCCCACCCCCTGTATGCCATCTGTATAATCGCTGCCGCATAAGAAAGCTATATTAATCATTTTTGTACGGTCCAACACTGAAAATCAAACAAATGACAGCTTTAGTTATCATTCTGTATTTCACAGTCACAAACGTAAACAATGACAAAATAGCCACCATGACCAACAATGCGCATAATATTCTTACACATTTGCATATATATATCCTGCGTTTGGTAGAACTCGACGTGCTTGCTTTGATTGAAGAAATTCTTGTAAACACGTTTTCCTCCAAACAGCCAGATGTCACTATCATCGGTAATAGTTCCTTGTGTCTGATTGGACGTATCGAGGAAGGCACACTGAGCTTCAGCCTCCATGGGACTGATCAGATATGGCAAGCCAAATAATTCCAACAATTCCTGGAAAGTAATATCCATAGGTTATTAGACGATGGAAAGCCAAATATAAGGTTAATAATGTAATGAGGTAACAAAATGAGAGTTGTAATGGTGTAGTAGTGAAAGAGCTAGATTAAAAACTGGAAGGATATCGGTGTGCAACCACCACCTAGCTACTTGAAGGAACTTGCACCTATGCGTGGTAAATCATATTTATCACATTAAATGTGATTTAGCCGAAGTTGATATGAGCACCCATGTAGCTACTAAGCCTTCAAATGCACATCAAGTTGACTTAGCCATAAACTCATACCCAGTTGGATGATGATATTAATTATATGTATCTCTGACAGGCACTTTCCCTCACACACACACACACACACACACACACACACATCCAAACACAAACAAAGCAGCAATACTAATGTGGGTCAATGTTAGGCTCACTTCTCTGTAGCCGTATACTATATCTTATACTGACGACGAAACAATAAAACATTCTAACAGTGTACTGCTTTAAAGTTTAAAAAGCCAAAGAAACCATCATAATGGAGTATATTTGAATGTAAACAAGACAAGAACTTAACAAAGAGTACGATAACACTGGATCATTTTAAAACTGGTTGTATAGATGATTGACGGTTGATGTTTTATGGCCACTTTTGTGCACATGGTAGGCTAAATGGGCCCAGCAACCTCCAAAGGTAATGAAGCGAAGTCGAAGATGAAACAACCTTCAGATATGCCCACACCGAGATTCGAACTCAGGTGGTAGTGATATGTGGTCAAGCACACTACCACTAGACCACGGAGGCTCCCTAAACTAGTTGTATAAAAATTAGCTAATAGAAATGTTTTACTAATCACATCTAAAATATATATATATATATATATATTTTATATATATATATATATATATACGGTATATATATATATATACATCGCGTATAAGTCTATTTTTTGGGTAGGGAAAAGAGAGTACCCAGAAGCACCTCGACTTATACATGGGTCATATTTCCTACCAACTGAAGGAAAGATGTTTTCGGCCATCCTTGACACTCAACACTATAGGGTTCAACCCAATAAGAGCCAGAGTCGGAATAAAATCATCACATCGCTGCCTACTAACCCATTATTATTCAGTAAATAACCAAAATATTTCACCAAACCGTTATTTGGATCTCACAAACATGCCATTTTTTATGTAATGATACTTGATAGTCATGCGCTGTTACCTCCAGATGTGCTGTGACACAATGAATTAATAACACTTGACAAATGAAGTGACAATCAGGCATGTTTGTGTGAGCGATAATTGGAACAAAATCGTCACATCTCTGCCTACTAGTCTTATTCAATAAATTAAGATTCATTTTCACCAAACTGTTATTTGTGTGTGTCTGTGTGTGTGTGTGGTATATATATATATATATATATATATATATACAGTGCGTGTGCTGTGTATATATTTTGTGTGTGTGTGTGTGTGTGTGTGTGTGTGTGTGTACAGTGTGTGTCTGTTTCTCTCTGTGTGTGTGTCTGTGCGTGTGTGTGTGTGTCGCTGCCAGTGAAGCAAGCATATTTGGTGTGACAAGTTTGTTTATTTATATTAGTTATGACATCAAAGCCAAATTGTGTGTGTGTGTGTGTGTGTTGCTGCAGGTGAATAAATTGATATTTACAACGCACTTGCTGACACCATGAGTTTGAATGACTGGGTCAACTTTTTCCTTTATTTAAGAGAAGATTTTTAAGATTTTGAAGATTTTAAGCCAATACGCTCGACTTATACGGTCAGCATATGGATGAGGAAAAAATTACAGGGTCAAAAATTGCCCTCGACTTATCTGCCGGGTCGACGTATATACGGTATATATATATATATATATATATATAAGATAGAGAGAGAGAGAGAGATAGAAAGAGAGGTGTTGAGTTATTTAGCCTTAGCACTGGTCACATCTGGGTTGTATGGCTGACTATCTAGGGTTATAATAAGGCCTGACATGTGTCGTATTAACTTTGTCAGCTGAGAATACTTTAGTATAGCAGTGTACTACAGTTATACACAAGTTAAAAGTCATTCATAAATGATAATGTTTAGAATAATTACGGCTGTTGCCCCTTGTGAGTATTTCTGTTTGACAGTCACCACCATATTAATTATACCTGAGCCTCTAAGTACATCTGATCTGTTATTGTGGTGCCGGCTCGTTCTTGTTGCTGCTTCACTGATTGAAGCTCTGAAGTCTGCTGCTCTAGCACTTGCTGCAATTCTAACAATTCAGACTGAAATCCAATCAAACACACACTTATTAATACTATACAATAATGCATTATAATAAATTCATGCTACTAAAACAAATTTATTTAAATTTTAATCTGACAGTGTTTTCTTTCTATTATAACAGTCAATATGAACTGAATTGTGGCACTGAAGTAAAATGTCAGGGGATTTTTTTAAACCAACATATAAAAAGATAAACTTATTTAACATTACATAGATATACTATTTTACAAATTAAACAAACAAAATGTTGGAAGATTTAATATTTATATTAACAACATTCATTCTTCTGATAAATAATTATTTAAATAACTGTATAATACAAACATACAAAACCAGATATTGAGATAAACATATATTTATATGGTAATTACAGATATCTGTGGTACTGCAAGTGAATTCAATATGAGAACAGCAAATGCATCAGGTTCTCATGTCATTTATTATTCTGTGAATTTCAGCCTCTGATTGGTTGCTGTAGATTTGAATTAAACAATAAATATTATTTACTTGAAAATTATATTATCATTAACTTAAACACACAACTTCTGATTGGTTATTAATTACTTTAATTAATCCATTCCCAATAGTTATCATAAAATCAGAAAAACCTACATGATTCATGCCTTCAAATTCATTATCATCGGGTATTGTCAGCACATCTTCATCACGTGTACTATTCGAGCTGCTGGTGTCTTCACTTTCAGGTATTTGCCAAGATTCTGTTAAACTGCCTACTATTGATTGTGACTCTCCCCTATCTCTGCTACTACTCTCTTTAATCTGTGTAAATACACTGACAGGAAATAGTTCCTCATCGGGCTGAATACTATTAGGATCTACTGATATCTCAATGAAATTCGACTCTTCTGAAAAATATAAAATAATCTGGTACATAATATATTCATAGTATATAGTAATTTCTATCGGTGATCTCCTGCCATGGTGTGTTAATTAAAGTGTTGATCATTTACCATGAAACTATTACATTAGAGATTTAACACATGTTGTAGCCATTTACACATTTACTATTACATAGTGTCACAATATTCTACTATATAAAGGTACACAAAAGTGTCCATAAAACAACGATAATTCACATTTCATTTTATATATATATATATATATATATATAGTTAAATTGAAATGAAGTATTGTTTTTTATGGCTACTTCTGTGTACCGTTATATTATATAATAATGCGAGAGAAAGTCATACATCACGTATGTTCTCCATTCTTTATTTCATGTCAATCGTAGTCATACAGTTCATTATATTTCTGTAACATCTACTGTAAATGACAGTTGTTCATTTTAAATTTAAAAAAAAAACATCTTAAGGCTCTGTTTTTAATAGATGCAACACAGAAAAAGGAATTTGTTTATAGACGTGCTACAAAGATATAAATGAACATTCATTCATATTCATAAAGTGCACAGTGCAAGTTGATATCTCACTTTTTGTACAAGAATTGCTTTAAAAAAACATGTTAAAATATTCCTTCTAATATAACTTCTAATTGTTAATGTTAATGTACTCATTGTTTTTAGTCATTTTTTAAACATCACTTTTTAGTTAGAACAAGGTGGTAATGGCACTTTATAAACATACATTCTTATATTATTATAGATCATTTGATAATAAATATTCCACTTTACTAGAGAACAGTAAATCGATTAATGCTAGATATAAGTAGAAAGATTTTTAGCGTCCAAGTTTTATCGCTTCCACATCTGATGCTTACCATCACTCATTTCTCCAGTCTCTTCATTAAGATGACTATTTGGTGGAGTATTGGGTTCGATTCTTGGTACTTTCTTCTCGTCAATGATGACTTCAGCATCAGATGCCCGTCTTTTGCCACATTCTACTTTTGGTTTCTCCAAAAGCACTTCAGAATCCGTCTCTACACAAACTCTCAAACTACACGACGGTTTATCCTCTAAACAAACATCACCATCAACGCTGTTGTTTATTTCTCTCATTTCGTTGGATGTCTTCAAATTTTTAATATTTGCCAATGCATCATCACCACTATCATCAGTATCATCATCATCAGCATCACTTAAGTTCAACTCCTCTGCCTGGGGTAGCTGTCTGTAGGCAGACAAAGGCACTTTATTTGATTGCTGACCAACTCCGATTGTGACTAACTTCTTCTCAGATAACATTGTGTTTGTCTCAGTATTAGACATTCCTGTACTTTGTCCAACTGATACTTTGCTTTCCTTTTCATCCTGACTTCTATCTAAGCATTCTTCATTTTTATACTTGGCACTCGGACTTGTAAACGTTTTCTCATCATTGCCTATTTCATTTAGGTTCTCAGTCCTTTCCGATTCTTGCTGACTGACCAAATTTCTCTCATCAGAGACCATTTTTTCTTTTGCCTCTTGTCTTAATTTACTTTCCTTTTTCGTCTGTTCAAATATTTCCTGTATTGCTTGTTCGGAATATTTTACTCTCTTCTCGTCCTCATCTTCCACATTTCTTAGCCCCTTGATGAGGATGTAATGTGAAGAATCTTCGGAAACGATCCTGTTCGTTTCTATCTCAGCAGCCACGTGCTGAGCGGAGGTCAGATTGGCCGCAACATCTCCAGATTCTTGCATCGTCATCTGCTTACGTACTCTGTCGATGTGTCGTGTTAAGTGATTCTGCTTAATCAACTTGTGAAGTTGATAGCTTGAGAACTCATCGGTTGCCTAAGCGAAGAGATAAAACCTTGCTAAATTTAAGCGCCAGTTACAAAAAATAGCACCACCTGGCAGCTTACATATAATTACAACAGTTTTTATTATCATAATTATAAATGTCACTCCTACTCCTCAAAATTCACAGAGTAAATTGGCACATATTCTGAAATCTTCTCTTTCATTTCTACTGACAGTTTCAAGTCTTTGCAGTATTTCGGGTTCCACAAGCTGAAGAAAACATAAGACACATTCCTGTGTCCATTTTTCATATAGTTCCCATTCATCACTTACTCATGCACACCTTGTCCAATGATGTGAAGCTGTATAATCTGACACATCATAAACAACCGGGGATGTATATTGTTTCTAAGCTAGAAATACTAGCTCCCGGCTACAGCATATGATATTCGATAATAATCTTTTAGCATCTAACAATGTCATCACTTATCATTTGGTCAACATTGGGAGAATATAAAGGACAAGTAGTCATTAAGCAGAATTTTAATCTCTACTATATCACTTTTACATGAAGTCCTTAACATCTAATAAATAGCTAATGAGTATCTAATGCATCAAATATAGTGGTCATTAAATGGGTATTTATACTGTTATGATCACAGGCAATTTCTGTAATGGAATAACAGATAAAATAATCAACATGAATTGGCTTTTGTTCTAAAAAATCCCAATTAAGCAATGGTCCCACAGCCAAGGAAATAATATTTTCCAGGACATTTCCAGGACAAAATTACTATTCTTCCAGGACAAAGTATACAAGATTTAAATGTATTAAATCAAGACATGTGCAAAAAAGCAGATACTATTTATTCAATGCATGGTCGATTATTGACATTTTTGTTCTAAGTGGATTTTTTCACAGGCAATATTTTTTCCAGGATATTTCCTGATTTTGTAAAATTCAAGGCCATTTCCAGGACTCGGAAAATGAATTTATTATTTTCCATGTTTTCCGGGACGTGTGGAAACCCTTGCTCAAATTAAATGTTAGCTTCCCTAGGTTGGACAAAAGGGTAATGAGTAACAATTTTAGGTTTCAACAAATACAGTGTTAAAATTCTGGTGATTGGAAAAGGACTGATGTTTTCAGCAGAGTTACTACAGAAAATGTAATGTCTTCAGTCCAAGTAACTAGGAGGGAGACACCCCCATATTACATCTGCTTTCATAGTACAGTGAACCATGGCATTCCAGCCATGTAGTAAGCATTTGATATTTACATAACTCAAAGGTAACTCAATGGGAAAATAGTAAACAAGAAATTGAAAGGTTCTTGGTTTGAATCAACCAGCTAGCTGCTTTAGTGCTGCACTTGTAATTACTAACTAGAAACAGTATACACCTCCAATGAGTTTATATTGTTGGCAAACTGTATAATTCCATATTTTGATGATAAAGAAGAAACTGGCAAGAAATGAATAATAATAAAAACAGGATCAAACCTAAACAATAAAACACAAGTTACTACTTGTAGTCTACAAAAGTTACTACTTGTAGTCTACAAACACAGAACATTTCATTTAGATCATGGCAGATAATTAAAATTAACCAAATCATTCATTATCACAGAGATTAGCAATATAAGATTTACCTTTGGCAGGTTCTCCTTCTTCAGATAACATGTCCACTTCCTGGCCTCCTTTAAGTCTGTTAATATTTCGTGCTGTATCTCTGGAGGTAGACTTTTAAAGTCATCTGATTCTATATCGATATCTTCTAAATCATCAAGTTCAACCTGAAATTTGAATAAATAATAATGTACATAATTCGATAATAAGACTAGGCACATATATATTAAGTGTGTGTGTGTTTTAGCAGCATGCAAAGGAGTACTGGCACAGAGAATCTTGAAACAAGAAAACAACCATTTGATGATTAACTAGCGTACTGAATCTAGAGTAACCCTATTGAAAAGTTGATCAGAAATTGATCCTGCCATGTATCAGTTGGTATAAGACATTTATCTTGAGTTACAGAAATCTGAAAAATAGCCCCAAATCCCCAAAACAATTCCTATTTGTACATATTGTACAGTATGTGAATAAAATACAGGCCCAATAACTATAGAGAATTTATAAACACGCAACTTATTCTAGTTGCTATATATGTGAAGGTGTGGTGTGGTTTTGTCAAACTACATCAACTCTGTCTAACACATATTGTAATACACACATCAATGCATTAGAACACCATATTAGATTATTAATCCTAAATTTAGCAATAAAACTTGTGCCGTTGAGATATATTATCCATTTACATTTCTGAAGTGGGTCAGAGTTCAAGTGGTGTTTAACAACACAGTGACACAGATAGGTCAGCTACTGTTGCCTGCCTTTGAGCACCTCTTATGGCATACTAAAAGAAACAGCAGTTCAATTTTGAAACTTAGTTAAACCTGCAAAGAATTTAGAGGATCTTTAATACTGGAGTTTAGATGCAGCAAATTTAAATGGATAAAGTTCAGTAGCAGATATCTATTTTGATGTGATTTGGTCAGAACACTAGGTTATCCAACCACATTTAGGTTATGTACTACCCACCTTTATTATAATAAATATACTTACATAAACGTCATTTCTGATTGCCATTCTTTCTTCCCATAAATCATTCTCCTGATTTGATTCACTGAACAAAATTTTAAGAAATAAATTTCATAATAATATTCCAATATCAATGGTCCATGGATAAGCAAGTGTATTAAAAAAATCAAAATACTATATACCTATGATAATAAAATGTCTTTTTAAAAATGAATCTGCATCATTACCTCCAATCAGGAACCTTGTAACTAATCTACCAAGTGACACTATGATGTATCTAGGTCAGACATAGGGTCAATTCAATTTGGTCAATTCCAATTCCACATCAAATTTATCAATTCCAATTCCATTTTTTACCTACTCATTTTGTACCATGAGTAGGTACTCCAAATACCTACTCTGAGTACCTACTTGGAATACCCACCCCGAATAGTTTATATTCCAAATGGGATTGTCATGCCAGAAATATTTCTGAATTAAAAAATTAAATGATAAATTAATTTGTCGATTAAATGTTTTGTAGTAACTAGTTAATCAATTGAAAACAATTGAAATCTAAGACATCGGGCAATAGAAGATTTATTCCAGAATTAATAAAGATGCCTTAGTATTTGGAGAGTGAAAACTTTACAAGTCTCCCAAACCCACACACACAATGTAAAGTCTGTAAACATTTAAAATATTTTAAATCCAGTTATTTAATAACTGAAAATTACAAAAAAAACATATACAGCAATTAACTGCTAGCCTATCTTTGCCATATTAGATTATCAATTCTAATTTTAGCACTAAAACCTGTTATACTTCCGAGATGGTATATCCATTTCTGAAGTGGGTCAGAGGTCAAGTGGTGTTTAATGATACATTGACACAGAAAGGTCAGATAGCATTGCCTTGCTTTTGATCACATCTTGTGGTATACAAAGAGGCATTCATTTAGCACTCTCCTTATTGTGAAGTATTTCTATCAGTACGTCTTTTTATTAGTAGTTTATCATTTTATCCAAAGAATTAATTGGTTGATCAATTAAAAACATTTAAACCTAAAGGATCAGGATGGATTAAGGATTTAATATAAAATGATTATAAATAATATAAAGCCTGAACTTCATGATGTTCATGAAGTACTCCCTCCCATAACATCTGATCCGTGGCCTAATTGATAGAATGGATGGGCACAGAATATTAAACCTTTGTGCCTAGTTGATCAAATTCACTATAAATTGTAAAACCAGGTCAAGTGACGTAATTAGACAGGAGAGTATTCAATTGTCGCCAAAAAAAACAACAGCCAAAATTAAATGATAATAATAATAAGGTAGCTACTTTACATGGGTAGCCACTAACCCAGTCTTTGTTGAACTTACATTGGTCTCTCTGCCTCAGATAATGGACGGAGTTGGAAAGGATCCGGATTGGTTTGTTTGGTCAGTGACCGGACAGACTGCTGACTGTCTACAAGGAAAAAGGATAAAAGATAAATGCATTACAGTTTGATGTTGTTCTTGCCTATAAAGCCTAAAGAGGAAGTAACCAGATTATAATCAATTCAATGTGTACAGTGAATGCATGTCTAATTGTTTTCCACTGTGTAGTTAATATCTGTTATGTCACGATCTATATTTCATTTATGTGCCAATATTTAACTTTAAGGTAATACTATAAAAAAAGTTAAGCATTTTTTTTCTTTTTGTATATGTGTATGTTTGTGAGATGCATGTTTGTGAAGACATGATTATGTGAATGTGTTTATTTAGTTACACAATGTTTGTTCATGTGTTTATGTTATTTACAGTTTTTATAGTTAATAAAAGTTTTTTTACGATGTAATGTAAAAAACTGTTTTTACAGTATAAAACCCAACACTGGTTCTGTGAGGTGATTGCATGCATTTGGTAAAAGCGACATTTCCATCTGATTTGAGTCTGGGCTTTGGAATCTTCCGTAGTGACAGATATAACATGGGGCTAAGCAATACAGCAAAAGGCCTGTTTTAATTTTTGTAAATTTTCTGATAAGTAATAAATACGACAAGAGAAATACAGTAGTAATTAAAACTGTAATATTTTATATATTTGATGACACATGTAATTAATTAAAATGGCTTAACCAACAAAATTAACCTTGCTTGATGAGTATCTCTAATTTTAATTAAATATTTATTTCCTCCAAGTATGTCCCGCATCAGTATCAGATTTTAATTAACTTGTGGCCGAATTAATATATAGACTATTATTATTGTACTTCCAATACATTTTATAAGTTGCCACAATACATAATTGATTCTTGCACACACACACACAGACACACACACATACACACACACACACACACACACACACACAGGTTCTAGTGTGGTCCAAGGTGCTACCAGTTAGACCAAAGAGGTGTTGGTAGGTGTTGATAATTTATGTTGTTCACTTGTTCATCTTTTTTGCATCTCTGTCCATCTTTCCACATATCTGTGCCTGTAAATCTGTCTATTATTGTAAATATCTCTATCTCTCTGTCTAATTCTTTGTCTGTATCATTCTCTTTGTTGAACACACACACACACACACATTTTTAATTATTTGTTAACAAAGAAAATTAACCATAATGGACAATTCAATAGGTAATTACAACTGTTCTTCTTATAAGTCATTTAATACATTGTAGAACTGAAATTTTAATTTATTAGCAAAGTAATTAAAATTCTAGTTAAACAATACTTTATCTGGCTATGATGAAGGTTAAATATTATGTGAAGCCTGACGTTTTACAAATTCCAACTTGATAAAGTCATCCTCACTGTTTTCCATATTCTGATGAATAACAAATCCTTCACAACTAACAGTATTTACATGTATTTTTACATCCAACTTATTACTGTAAATGAATCACAATTTTTGTTGAAGGTAAAGTACGGTTACAAACCTTGTTTATCAGATTGACTATGACTTGTACCTAACACTGTACTAACAGCATGATGCTTCAACATCAGAGCCAACAATTTCTTGGCTGCTTTTGAAGAGTTAATGTTAGCTTCTTCTTTACGCTGCCTTCTTATAGCCTGTCACAACGAGAGAAGGATTAAACAATAAACACAAAGCAGTAGCGGCCCAGAAATGTATAAGATGATGGGTGTTTAAAAGTGAGTTGATGTTAAAGTAGCTTATATGTATAATAATGTAAGGAGACTGAGTGAGTGAGTGAGTGAGTGAGTGAGTGAGTGAGTGAGTGAGTGAGTGAGTGAGTGAGTGAGTGAGTGAGTGAGTGAGTGAGTGAGTGAGTGAGTGCATGTGAGTGAGTGAGTGAGTGCATGTGAGTGAATGAGCCTGATAAACATATATTCAGAATGATACAGACAAAGAGTCAGACAGAAAGATAAGAGATATTTACAATAATAGACAGATTTACAGGCACAGATACGTGGAAAGATGGACAGAGATGCAAAAAAAGATGAACAAGTGAACAACACAAATTATCAACACCTACCATTGTTTGCTTCTTAAGTTCAGGCACGCCACCATCAAAGACAAATATCGGCTTGATCCGGTAAAATAATAACTTACAGATTCGATTAAAGAGACCCAATAAATGAGCATTTGGCACCGGGTTTCCATATCTATCTCTCATTCCCTTGACCATGTGATGAAGCCAAATGCTTATATCTAGTAGTGGTGTTAAGGATAAAATTGGCTAGGATACTTTGAATCAGACCAGCCCAGCCACATTATTTGGCAGCTCAAATATATTCAAACACCCGATTTCAATGGTGATCGATGGTTTTAATATTTTGGGCGAAATGCCGAAAATATTTGTACACAAAATGTTGCACACTCCCAATAATGAAGGCTTTAATCCTTATTACTAACTGGTAGCACCTTGGACCACACTAGAACCTGAGTTCGAATCTCGGCATGGGCATATCTGAACGGTGTTTCATGTTTGACTTCGCTTCATTATCTTTGGAGGTCGTTCAGCCCATTTAGCCTACCATGTACACAAACATGGCTGTAAAACATCAAATCATCATCACCATCAAACATCATCTCATGTGAATCCAGATTAACATTATCAACGTCGGCATTCAGTTCATGATCCTGACTAGCTGTTGTCATAACACTACAAGATGACCCAGTCTACATAAATGAATGGCTTTGTGAGATTTAACTGTTAATGTTATACTCCAATATTTACTGCTGTCTGATCCACAAGTCACCAATAATATTTCATTATTTATTCATAAACAATAAAATACTGTTGATGACTTGTATAGGCACGAGGTGTTAAAACACTGCCATTCTGAATTAAATTATCAACAAAATGTCATATTAAATTATTATAATGTATATGATATGTTTATAAGCAGAATTAAGCTGGCTTCATATCAGTTTTGTTGCAGAATATACTGTATATACTCACGTATAAGTGACACTTTTATACTCCAAAATCGACACCAAAATCGAGTGCGACTTATACGCTGGTCAGACCAAAAGGGAAGGGATAGTTGGCATAATTTAGGGGAAAATACAATAATATTGTTTTTCAACCTTAATAATGAATATATGAACAATAAACAAATTTATTAGATGTGTTTTCTCTATTGTCTTTCGAAGCCAAACTCAATCGCAATATAACCGCCATGATTATTTAATCCACTGCACTAATTAGTGACGTGATCACAAAGATGTGTCATTACTATCAAAATATGCAAGCATGTGTAACTGAACAGAATGGTAAATGAGGCCATGCAAAGAATGACCGCAGAAGCCACACTAAAGAAAAATGATTACAGCAAACACTGTGTTAATCGCTTCCAAAGCTGGGACGTGGGAACTACTAATAAACTAGCATTACAGAAACGAATGCACAGCAGCTGGCAACCTGAAGCAGTTGTCATTACCTATCATCACACAGTGGGTAAAAAATACCTGGGACCCCACCATCAATACTAAATCATTCAAGAAGTGCTCTATCAGCAATGATTTAGATGGCATGGAAGACGAGGTATTGAGGACTGAACAGTATAACAAATCCGACACCGACTCTGGCGAAGAAGGCGACGATATGTATGATGACACATGAACAGATATAACATATGTTCAGTGAAGAGAGTGATGATGATGATTTAATCAATATTACCGATTTTAGTGAAACTTATATGCAGGTTCGACTCTAGGGGGGTTTATTGGATATAAAAACAAGTGGGTCTTATATGCGAGTGTGACTTATACACGAGTATATATGGTAACCCATATAATGGCCAATATTATATTTCCAGGGGAGATTTTAGTTTCTGACTATGTTCTATAAGAAATACATTTTAGGTGTCAGAAGCCCAACGCCAGTCACCTGTTATTTAAATAATGCAAATCCCTGCAAATTAATAGTACTAGGCACAATAAAAAAATTGTTTGAGCATAATAAAAAACAAGAACAAGTAGTATTAGCACTCATTCTACTGGGTCAAATATACAAGACCATGCAGAAAAACACACACATAAATAATCAGAAATCAGCTGAAATAACGTATAAGCAAAGGATACCAACAGCAAGGACTTTGCCTTCAAGTGATTCAAGCGTAACAGGTCTGCCTGTTGGTTGTAAAAGCTGCCATAGCCCATGTACACCCATCACTCTGAAATATGAACAGAATCAATGATATATGACCGTATTTAGAAGTATTTCTGCTTGATCATCTAAAGTGATGAAACCTACAATATATACTCGTGTATAGGCCGCACTCGTGTATAAGCCGCGCCAGATTTTAGGACCAATAGACCCCCCCTACAGTCGAACCTGTGTATAAGCTGTACTAAAATCAACAAATTTATTCAAAATTCATCATCATCACTATCTTCATTGAACATTTGTTGCATTTGTTCATGTGTCAGCATGTCAATGTACATCTCATCGCCTTCTTCGTCAGAGTCAGATTTGTCGTGATGTTCATCCCATCATTCATTATCTTCCGTGCCATCTAAATCATTGCTGATAGAGCACTTTTTGAAAGGTTTAGAAATGATGGCGGGGTCGATAGATTCCCAGGCCATTTTTACCCACTTTTGGTGACGATTTCGTGGTATCAAACGTGCGCCCTATACATGAGTATATACGGTATTCCAATGACATTTGCCTGGAGAAATCATGTATGTCTTAAATCGGCAAAAATCACTTCTGGCCCCAATTGATGAAGTCTCTTTATTTCGTGGCAATCTAAAGGAGTCCAAAAAGAGAGCATTCAACATATTTTATGGCTTATAATCATGAAAAGGACAGCACATAAAGTCATAAATGTTTATTTTCAGTATTGTCTCTATGTAAGTGGTGGAAACTATTTCTCACCTACACATATCAGAGAAAATCACAAGATGGCAGGAAACGTAACAATTAAAAGTAGTTCATGCATTAATTTTTTTTAATGCAATACTTTAATCCAGCACTTAGGATTTCAGTGTAAATAAATTAATGTGATTATCCGCTTAAAGTGATGTATGCCAAACAAATTATTTCCCAAAAAGATTGTTTACCCTTTTTTCTGTGATCAAGCCAAAGACCCTTGTCACCTTGTCCTACTTTTTAATACTAAAAGACCAGTATGTATCAGCATTGAAACAGACTCCATTGCATAATACATGATAATGTAAGATGATTTATGGCCATAAATCTGCCAAATTAGGAGAAACTGATAAATAAATTGATAGTGAAAATTATATTCTTTCATTTTATTTGTTATGGAAACTAACATGCTTCATCGTAGCAGACATTTGCTGCACTACATCTCACAAATGTCATCTGATCGAATAACTTTTGAGATAAAGTTTGAATAGTAAATTAGTAGTCATCCTTATTTGGAAGACCAATTTTTATGAAATGAAAAACTAAAGTGTTGTAATTTGATCAATATACCAAACATAGCAGACAAAATAGGAAAAATTGTTAATTTGACCCTCTATAAAGATGCATCCAGTAGCAGAATACAACTGGGCTTTCCTGATCAAAAATCTCATGGTATTTCATATAAAACAACAAATTAGATCCAGATGGCTAGACCTAACCATGGAAAAAATAACGCACATGGTCTAGTGGTTGCGCAGCCCATTTATTCATTTAGCCTACCATGTACACAAAAGTGGCCATAAAACATCAATCATCATCCTCAGATAAACCTTTCTAGATAAGACTCTAAGAGTAATAGTGTATTCACAATTTCTTAAATTTGTCCCCTAAAATAATAATTCTGTTACATCAGCTGACAATAAATTGATGTTTCCCAAATTACTATCTGCAGGTAATAAACTCCACTAAGTAAAAAAATGAAGCATACTGAAAGCATAAAGTAAAATAATTTAAACATTACATCAGATTGTCTCCACATATATGGAAAAATATAAGTCTGAAAACCGGAGTTTTACTAAGAATATTGCTGCAGTGGAAAGCATACACAGGAGATCCGAGAGATGGGAGACAACTGTGTTTGTTTACAATTATTAATTACCTGTTACCATCATACAAAAAGGACATTTTCTATTATTAAATGGTATTCCATCTAAAAACAACAGTCGATCATAAATAAGTTTTAATAATTGAGAGTAACTAGCAGATTATTACAAGGCGTTTTCAGTGTTATTGATCCATCAGCCTGTCAAACCATGTGTCACTCAGGGGCTGTCAGTGTCAGAGGCAATTTAGCAAGGGATCATATAAAAATCTATATTCAGACATAATTTGCATTTGTACTGGTATGTTTTCCCTGGTGGTTCACATTGAGCAGTGAAGATGACAAACATAATCCCACACATACATGGAAGTCTGCCAATGTCATTTATCAAGACTCATTGCAGCAAATGACAACTGGTTCAAGTCACTCAGAATGATAAAATCAGGTTATCCCCACTGATACAAATTGCCATTCTGCCAGCTAGTTAACTTGCTCCACTAAGAGGCCAGCTTTGAGGATGTGCAAGCACAATTGATTGCTGAAGAAAAATTGAAGCAGTGCAACACTTAAAATATACAAATCATCAAACAAAGATATTGCATTGTGGAAAGATTATGTTGCAAAAACTTGAATGGAAAGGAGCTACTCGATCTATGAGGTCACCAATATCTAAAAACCATGCACACAGATTTAAACTGCTACTCTATACTGTTATATATTTGGCTGTTCTTATCAATCTATATTTTTTAAATTTGGTAATAAATTTTATTTTGACTATTTGGTAATACATTGTATTTGATCTATTTGGTAATACATTGTATTTGATCTATTTGGTAATAACTTGTATTTTAACTAACTGAGGGGTGAATAAAATCGAGGGCGATGGTTACCGGAGGCTAATATAAAACAGGGCAAAATTAACTACAATGTGGATGAAATAGTCCAGTTCCCATAAAATCAATATCTGATCTTCTTTGCATGCCTTTCTAACTTTTAATTATCCTTTCAATACTTTAAGATTTTTCACAAAACACTGATGAGTTTACTGGTACAAGAATCAAACGTTTTTTTTTCTTCTTCATGTACGCATCGGTGTCTAGACAGATCTGAGAAGTGGAGCTCCATATTATATTCACAATACTACCACTAATATTTTTGTTCCAATTAAAGCAATACATTTTCAGTTAAAGCTTTTTAATAAATTTTAAAAAGTCTTTAAAAACCATGTAAATCAAATGCAGTGAACTTGAACAAGATTAAAATTCTTCTGCGTTGAAATTAATTGATTAATTTATTGAAGCTGTGTAATCTTTACGTTTCTTTATATCACCACTTTGCCATGCTTTAAATTCAAATTGTCCTTTATAAAATATATCCATGAATGATTGTAATCAATCATTAAATAGGTAGATCTATATCTATGTGGACAAAAAATTCAAAATAGATCAGATGGATCTACATCAGACTAGATTTATTAGTAGTCTAGTACACATGTCATATAGACTAGAATGTCTACTCTAGAGCTAAATCTAAATCTAAATCATATCATATGCCAGATATAGCACCAGGTGACCAGCCTCTAAGCATTTTTTTAATTTATTAAATGTTTTTGATGGGCATTTGTCCAATCTTTCACTTTATTGGTGAGCATTTGTCGGGTGAGTAGACTCTATTTGCTGATTTAGAGAGGGCTATTTTAGTATTTAGAGATCTACCTTAATATCGCTCACCAGAAAATCCAAATTGTAATCAGTCAAGTGTGCTTGGTTTTTAACTGGCAGTTGTCATTATTATATTGTTTGGGTATATTTATAACGTTATATATGCACGAGTAAAACTTATTATGAACTGGCTATTGAAAAATCAATTACATTGATCACAAGATCTACCTATTTAATTTATAAAGACGTGAGCTGTTGATAACATGTACCTGTAGTAAATAGTACCTTCTCTTGTTGCGCGCGCATATGCACGTGGGATAACCGGGCAAAATGTCTGAAAACGGTTTGTGTTATATTATTTATATGTCTGATTTAAACTTAATGACGAAAAAACTTATGCTATATCATCTGCTAAGCTTGGGTGCATATATTTGGCAATTAAGGCTATTATTGTATGTGAGTTGCCATTAATAGAATATTGTTTCTATTCTCATACCGAAGTTACTTTTGAGCGATAAAGGGTGTTCTCTCTATATTTATCGCCTTATATATGTTAACAGATATACATATACTACTAAATCGGTACAGTTAGGTACTTGCACAGTTTTCAAGAATTGTTTGACTACCTTTGAAAACAGCTTCATATTTTAATAGAGCTTGAAAACGGTTTAAAAGGTTAACAGGCTTAATTGAAAACTGAGTAGGTACATGACATTGTAAAAGGAAAGAGCATGGCAATACCTTTATAATGATACCTACATGTTTGTTATGTGATGGATATTAAGAAAGTTATGCCAGTTTGAATGTCGTAATTTATGGCTAAATTTGGTCCCTTCGTTATACTATAAAACAGGAAAATGTATGACCCATAATTAAAGTTTTCACTTTCAGAATCTCATAACTTTTTAAATATTAATAAGATAAAGATAAAAAATTAGTACTTGATTCATACAGACAACTCTTTATAATGGTTAAGTCTTAATAATATATATTCAATCAATGTAACACTATGATGCTAATTAAATTCTTAGATTATTAATTCATTAATCGGAACAAGTGATTTCATGAAATGCTGTTATAATAAATACATTTAAACACTACATATTTTAATAAAATGTTCAGGGAGATCACACAAGACAACATATAAAATAATGATGATCTGAAAAGATATTATAGTTGCTTCTGAAATCACTAATTAACCTACTTAATGGCCTCAAAAATGAATAAATAATTATTCTACTTATTTAGTCACAGACACTCAACCATAACAACTATTTTACATAAGTTTAATTCACACCTGAACAATGTTTAAAACATTTTCAGTAAATATAAACAGAAATTAGAGACAGCAAAATTATTAAAAAAAGATAATTATTTAAACATGAAATTTATTTATATGAAATCCTACTAGTAATTGAAGACACCTGGAAAGTTGGTTAAACACAGTCAGGAACACCTGAAAAAAAGATTTACAGAGATATAAACAGAAATTAGAGACAGCAAAATTATTTTAAAATGATAATTATTTAAACATGAAAATTATTTATGTGAAATCCTACTGGTAATTGAAGACATCTGGACAGTTGGTTAAACACAGTCAGGAACACCTGAAAAAAATTAATTTATTATAAATGTAGGCAAATATCATTAAAGATCATAGGAATGATTATGATAGTATAACTAAGAGATCTACTATTAAATTAGATTACTTCTGTCACAGATTTTTTCCAAAACTTGGCCAATATGCACATTAATATGTGTAGAAAGTTTTATCAGCTTCATATCCTTACGTTCAAGAAGAATGTTGACGTTTAATATATAATTACATACATCACTCAAATAATCTCAATCCTATGCCGTGTATGAGTGAGCTTGGGAACTGATCGAATTTTTCAACATGGCAGGGATCGCCATTTGCGCGGAGTGACCATATTTTTCCCTCGGCTTTACAAAAATACAGGTCAAGTCCGATTTTTCTAAAACTTGGCCAATATGTACATAACTGTGTACTAAAGAGTTTCTTAAACAGATAAAAGTGTTTCCGCTTACCTTCAAGGAGATATTTGATGCTGAAAGTGACACTTGACTTCACAATTAAATAACTTTTGTAATTTCCCGCCGATATCATCAAGTCAAAAACGAGGTAGCAGAAGAACCTGTGAACTATGTCATCAGTGTGGTTGTAGCTTGGCAAGTCCTAAAATGGACCGATGACGCGCCAGAATTTAATGTTAATTCTTAAAGAATAAGAACAAAAACTGTTATGATGTGTTTTCTATACTGCAATGTATTATTAAATGCTGTATCATATACATCGGTTCATTACAAGCATGACAAATCTAACGATCAAATCAGTACATTACCCAAAATTAATATTTTAAAACCTTGCAAAATGGCACGAAGAGCCATGTTTCATAAACCATAATTATATAAGGAATATAAATATTGTCCATATATTTTCTATTACTAGCCATTAATATATAGAATATGGTTATTTAATTTCACAACCCTTTGATCAATATTAAAGATTGTGCAGTTATTTGAAAACAACAGCACATGGAGTTTTCACAAATGTCCGAAGGTTGTCAAACTATGAAAATACAAAATGTGCAATAATTTAGTTAATTTTCAGAATATCATCCTGAACTTTTAATACAATGTACATATCATTAAGATACAAACATTAACAGAACAGATTGTTACCAATGTCTGCTGAAATGTTCAAAAATATTCTAATGGATATAACTTCTGTGAATATTTTATTTATGACAGAATATTTGCACCCATTAGCATTTAAAACTGCCTCAATATCAGCAGCAAAAACCAATTCACTCTGAACTTCAGCAACATCATCTGTTCCTAGGCATCTGTATAGTCTGTAACCCTGTTTAAAATCTGAATTGTTGCCACCTCTGAACTTGTCACTTCTATCACAGTGCTAATAAAAAATCATCCACATATGCAACTGCAACCCATGAGCCATGATTCAGGCTGATTGTTAAATGTAATGGTATCTGTTGTCTTTTTTTTATTCGATTTTGAAAGTTAAACGATTCAGTCAAAATTAGTTTTCTTTGTTTGGTTGAATTCTTGGTCCAAGTCAGAATCCATCACTATGTTAGATGTTGCATTTATAATCCAACGTGGGTTCAGCATAGGCAGTCCTGGGAACAGCAGTCTTGTTCAGCTTCAACCTTGTGATAGCTGTCAGGCTCCAACTTCAGTTGTAACAGGTCAGCTGAAGCCATATCAAGTTGGCAGGGAATGGCATCCATAGCCATGAACACTGACCAGAATAAGTCCAGTGTACCACCAGCTGAAAAGCAATAATGAATGGTTCTTAAATCACATATAATATGTAACTAGCAATGCACACCCAAAATTTTAACCCTCTAAAATATATACAAGAATCTGTTATTAGAATAAAGCTGAGTGAAAGAAGGAATATACTTTCTGAATTTTGCAAATCGGACCTATGGGTGCTGAGAAACCTTCATTTTAGCACGCATTCTCATTGGAAACATGGTAATGGGAAAACACTGGGCACAAATTACAATTTTTGGATCAACTGGTAAGTTTTATTAAGCACATAAAACCAAATTGCTCTATAACCACACAAGACAAATTTATCAAAATACACACACTTGTAGTATTTGATGTGCCAAATAACTTGGCGCTAAACATAAATTCCTACGCATAACACTAATCCAAGATGGCCGCCCAGAATTCCACATCATCCAGTTACATTAATCAAAAAGTCCACAGCATATGTATAGTAATTGCTCCATTTTCCAGCTGTGCATTCTTAGTTCTGCATCTGCATTCCATAGAAATCACAGAGGTCACTGTATCACATGACCAAATCCAAAATGGCCAACATTTTTTGGCACTAACTGGCGAATCGCCAACATGGGTGAGTAATATATCAAATTAAAGCTCTTCACTAGCTGCATCAATTTCTTAGCACTGCAGCAAACAGAAAATCTCCTGAAAGACACAATTTGTCATTATTTAAAAGGATATCCCAAACAATTATTTTACATGGAAAGACAGAAAATTGGATTCTGGGATATATTCACTTTAAATATTTGGAACCAGTAAATCTATCAGAATCGTATCATTCTTTGTATCACCAGAAATAGGAACTATAGTACGATTTGAACCATCCCCACATGTACTTGAATTAGGCTGTGCAACAGGTGAACTCACTTGACTTTCATATGTTGTTGTATATGTTTCTGTTACTTGTGGAACTGGTAGGCCTGATTTAGGGAATGAAATTATTTCGGTTAAAAACTTAGTAAGTTTTGCCCCTCTAAGCTTTTTGCTGTGCTCAGAAATACGTTTCATTTTCACTCGAAGAAGGCGAAGCATATGGCCCTCTAAGTTCACACCAGACCACTATGACAACCAATGTGCAGCAGTGTCGGCACTCTCTTTGCTGGCATGCTCATATATTTCACAGATGATGACCTTAGTGATAGCATCTGGGTTGAGCTTCTGTCCATAATGTTTCTTCAATTCTTGATAAGCCATTCTGAAAAAAAGATAAGAAATTTGTGAACCTGCCAAATCCGGTTTGTCCAACTGGGTTGCAGCTGGGATGTGCATTGCTAATGTAACTGACATTTACTATTATGTGTATGTCAGTCTATCACTCTATGTGTATTGTATTTATCTCATATAAATTTTATCACCAATTACTATGGATTTACTTCAGTGTAAACCTTTTTAATTTAGATAAGTATATTATAACAAGCACAGAATGTATTTATAATACAGTGAACTTTTAGATAAGGCGATGAATTTGTATGATTCACGCAGTCTGAATAAACCGAATTGTATATATCAATGTATTATCATCCAAAACAAGCAGTACCGAAAAGCTCTAAGACAAATGACCGGCAACCTGCATTTGTTTCTGCCATATGCTTCATTAATGATATTTATTAATACAATTTACATATTATTTACAACATATGAATTATTGTATACACTATTTTTTCTGTAAGTTGTAGTATATCGATAAACTAGGCAAAACATGATTTTAGTATAGCAAGTCGGTTGCTAAGCCTGCCGCATTATTGTTCAGTTTTAACTTTATCAAATATTTCCGACTTCAAAGGCAAATATCTTCAAACCTACTCAAATTTAACTAATTCAAACTGCTCTAAAATAAAATAGCTTAACTGATAATAAATTACATACCCATTACGTTCCACAAAGCCGAGGTATATTCGCTGTTTAAATCAATATCCATTACTGTCAGTAAATCGGAACCTCCGTATTTCTGAGTAGAATTCAAGATGGCGTGATTTGCCGCAGGGCGCATGAATATGATCTCTGTCGATTGACCATAATATATATCAAACTACTGTTTTTTTTAACTTTATAAAGGATATATTTCTCTTTCAGATGTTATATGTCCCTTTTTATTTTGTTTCCACAAATATTTTTTTTCTTGTCTTAACATTTCGTTTTTCGGGGAACTATTTCTTCTCACACTTAATAGTGACATACACCATTAGAAAGCTGATGGAATGCTGATTCTAATGTGTATGAAGAAAATTATAGGGAGTAAATGGTCAGCGGCAAATACCGCTATTTGTCAGGGGGGTGTCGTTCTGGCCACAGTGACAACGCTTCCGAAATGCACTGGTGCTCTTCGCTAGGCACATCATTTAATGGCATGGCATTTACTTAATATACACTCAATGTAATAAACACGCATACTCATTGAAAGAATAAAGACTCAAGATTTCAAAAAACATAAAATTTGTTGACGTAGCTCATAGAAATATGGAAAAATGTTGGACAAATAAACAGTAAAAACACCAGGTTTGGCATCTGGATGCGCCTTTTACCCGTCTGTTGGGATACCTATTTGTATCTATGGCAAAAGATAACAATAGAACTGGTTTACCCCTTAACAGACTGCTATTATATTTATACACATCATGATTTGTCAATTTATTGGTTCCACAAACATGAAAGGAAAATGTGTTGAACCACTGCTTCAGATGTTGCTCTTATTATAAGTCATATAAACAGGCATTTCAGATTAGCTTGTGTTGTTTTCACACAGTTAAGCTCAAGCTAGTCACACAACCAGCAATCATGCATGGCTTCTTTCTGACACCGTCGTTTTGACTGCTGCTCCAAACGATCCTGATTGGTCAGCAGTTGGATGACAAGCAACCAATTAAATTGACCCATACATTAGTGAACATAAACAAGGCTACATGTTGGCCCCCGGTCGACATACAGGATGACAAAATGGGCATTCGATGGATATCAGAGATCAAAGTACGGAGTTGGGAGGTGGTTGAGTTACAGAAGAAAATTACAATGGTCAAGCTTAGTAATAATTTACGGCTGAAAGGTGGTCCATTTACAGAGGTGGTCAGAGTTGGAGGTTTGGCTGTATTTGAAGCTGGTTCAGAAATTAAATAATAAAACTCATCACCTTTAAGAAGATATTGGAGCATACTGTCACTATATAAATCAGGGGTATGACCAAACATTGGTCAAGGATGCCAAATATTTTGGATTTGGCAGTATTAATGTTATTTCCAATTTAATCGTCGGTCTAGTGATTATTGGTTTAACTTACGTGTAACCAATCTTGTTGGGTTCAAATCACCGAATAAAACTGATGTTTCCAACGTGTGAGTAGATCAAATTAAACAACAAATCAGCAAATTTGAAAAGGTCTCCGAAATGACTACTATAATCTTCTGTGTATAACGTGCATCCCTTGTTGACCAGAACAATGTCTGGGAAAACCTAGTTTTGGTGTGTAACATGCAGAAGAAACAAGTAATTATGTATACCCTTCATGTGCCTGATACAGATTTTGCTCCTACGCTCTGCAAAGGATCAAAAGCTGTTTATCATGACCTTTGATTTTCATTCATAATTGCTTTGATGTTATAATTGATAAACAGTCTTGTCTCAATTGTGAGTAGTGATTTCTACTGTTTTGCTAATCAATAAAATATGACCTATAACTTAACTATAAGTCTAGTTGTTTCGTGAGTTTTTATGGTAGTTTATTTATGTTCACACCTTGTATAACGATCCTTTTGATCATTTGGTAATTAAAGGTGATAGAAGATAATAATTAGACACAAGGAAATTAAGTGATTTATTATAATAACTGAGTTTACAGTATTACAAATAGCAATGCACATATTCTTTTGTCAGTGCTAGCCTTATCATGACGATATTTTCGATGGTGATTTTAAATAGATCTCTGCAAAGTTTGAACTATTTATGTGTTTCTCGTGATGGGGAAGTTACAATTAGTTTAAATTTACAGATTTAAAGACTGATTTTCCATAAAAATAACTTAAATAATTTCAACACAGAACTGACCTGCCACCATGATGTATTAGGTTGTGAGGTAGCCTAATCTGCTTCCACATCGTATTCAGACAAAAATAATAATAAAAAGAATAAAAGTCAATTTTATTTCCCGGTGGCAGGTTCAGCTGTAATTGGCGACCATTGTCTTAATGGTCTTAGCAATAAAATATATCAGTCTCAAAAAACAAATTATCGGTAACTGGAAAACGGGTGCATATATACACAGAATACTGTAGTACTGACAATCAAACATTTTAGGTGTATTTAATTTCTGGTTAATAAATTGTTTCTATTTTTTGTTTGTTTATTTATAAAGATTTGTCTGTTTTACCCTTGAGGGCAGTAGTGTTTTATGTGTAAACATTTTATCATTAGATTGAAAAAGTCAGATTGTAGTCAATGACAGCATCATACACTATAAACTAATACTTATTTATACTTCTAGTGACACCAAAGAAAGAAAAGAAGAAGAAGAAGCTAGATGTTGGGGTATGTTTATTGTGTGTGTGTGTGTGTGTGTGTGTGTGTGAAAAAGAGAGAGAAAAGACATGCGTGGGTGATAGTACAAATTGCAATTTAATCCTAACATGTTTGTGTGTACAGTCTAGCCCTGCCACCCGCCAACTGCACTTACTACCAACTTTTGAGAAGGACCAGATTTCCTGCCTTGATACTGTCTCCATCATCCGCTCTCAGGGTCATTAAGTGGTGATCATGACGGTTTTGATCATGCAATCTGTGATTGATTAAATAAAGTGATAGTTGGGATTAACAAAGGAACAAAAGCAACGCTTAAATAACAACCCCTAGGCTATCCACCAAATATGCCACCCCCACTCTAATGCCACCCCACCACAACCCCAACTTTCAGCCAGGTCTCAAAGTTGGCATAAAAGTGAGGTTAGACTGTATATGCACTAGTTTGAATTTATAATTAATGCATTTATGTGTTGTGATACTAAAAATTGTAAAGTTAATAATTTATAAACTTTGATTTAGGAGTTGCAGACTACAGAGAGTTTTATGATCCGGCCATCTGACAAAGCAGCCAAACTTGACACTTCCCAATGGCCATTGCTACTTAAGGTATAATATCTTGTGACAATATGTCAAATAATAGCAATGACAGATGATTATCATTTGGGGCTCTGGCTATCTGCTACCAGACATGGGGTCAATTCCATTTTCTCAATTCCACTCGATTCCGTTTGGTCAATTCCAATTCTGCACGATTCAATTTGGTCAATTTCACATCAAATTGTGCAATTCCAAATTTATCGATTTTATTTTTATCTAATATTTTTACCTACTAATTTTTAGTACTCCAAGTACCTACTTGGAATACCTACTCTAAATAGTTTATATTCCAAGTAGGATTGTCATCGAAGAAATATTTCTGAAGTAAAAAATTAATTTGTGGATTTAATTTTTTGTAGCAATTTTCTATTCCAATTACGACTCTTTTTTGCTTAATATTTTTTACCATGAGTAGATACTTCGAGTACCTACTTGGAATACATACTCCGAGTAGTTTATATTCCAAGTAGGATTGTCATGGAAGAAATATTTCTGAATTCAAAAATTAAACGGTAAATTAATTTTTGGATTTAATTTAATTTTGCCTGTTCTATACATTGAATGGGGTAAATTCCTAAATAGCAACATCCCTATATAGATTGCAGGCATGCTATGTGGTTAGCTAAAGAGGTTAGCTAAAGAGTATTATATCACATGGTGGATCATAGTCTTTGGTGCATCCCCAAGTAAGAGTATATTTTCTAGTCATCAAAGGTATGTTTGTATTCCACTGCCCAGTAGGAGCCTTGAAACAAATGTATTTGCTTAGATCTGCCTAGCAGGGGTCCGACCCTGTATTTACTTTCACAACCCTGCTGGGTACTAAAAAGACATATGGTAAGTTTACAAAATCTCTCAAATGGTTATTAAACAGTTAGGTCTGGGGACAGGCTATAGTAGTCAGTTTGAGGAGAGGAGGGGCAAACCTTGGCTCCAGATTGGCATTCCCAGTGAGATGATAAAATTAATTAATTCCTAAATAGCAATATCTCTATAGATTACAGGTATGCTATGTTGTGGTGTCACAGTGGCTAAATGCTCACTTGTGGTGCCACAGTCGGTGTGCATATCTGATATATATATATATATATATATATAAGGAACCAAAGCTCTCGATCATTATGGTTCCAGTATACTGGTAACACCACATGTAAGTGTTAACATTGTAAAAATGGTATATTAATTTTTGGATTTAATTGTTTTGTAGGAAACTTCAAAATTTCTCAATTCCAATTCAAGATTTCTCAATTCCAATTCAAAATTTCTCAATTCCAATTCATTTGTTTTAAATAATCAATTCCGGAATTGGAATTGACCATCAATTCCGGAATTGAATTGACCCTATGTCTGTCTGCTACCATGCTAAACACTTCCAATTCAGTACCTAATATTACTCATTATTTGGATTGGCCTCCCATTTGTCTAAATGTGGCCATAAAGCAGAGGTGTTTCATAGGATATTCGTTATGTGCAAATCAGTGGAAATAAGAAAATCTCTATTATGTTATAGATTTAGAATAATTTGAAGAGGGATGATAGTGATAATTTAAAAAAGGTAGTACACCTTTTAAAAAAATTGGTGAGTAATAATAATAGTGGTGCCAAAAATGATGACGATGATTAAAAACAAATATACAATCGTTATCAGTTGATAAAATATTAAACTTGTGTTTCAACTATTTTGGTTATATATTCAGCTAAACCAATGATATACTTTATTTGGAACTTGTGATAGCTAATGTGATAGTCATCAAAATATAATCAACAAAGTTTCAGTTAGTTTATGTTTTAATCAAACATTTAGACTGCATTGTACTAAGATTTATTTAAAATTAGAATTCATTACTTTATAATATGTTAATCAATTTATCTTTTCAGAATTTTGACAAATTAAATGTCAGGACATCACATTATTCCCCACTACCTTCAGGATGCTCACCCATGACAAGAGAGATAACAGAATATATAAAGTAAGAATTATGGAGTTCATATTGTACAGTTTTTGAACATAATATTATGACAATAATTTCTTGGTAATGAATCTGACAGTGAAGTGTTCTGGGTTGAGCTTTCATAATCAGCTTATGATTCAGTGTTCCCACGTCCTGGAATTCATGGAAAATAACAAATTCATTTTCCAGGTTTTGGAAATGTCCTTGAATTTGACACAAAAAGTCCATGAATAAATATTATATTTATAGAAGAAAATTTTGATTATGGAAGAAAAAGAGTACCAGTACATAGTCTTGATATCCCATGTTAATTTAAATATAGGCTGTTGGGTAATCTATCATACAGTTAACAAGTATGATATGCTTTTTCGCCCATATTTTAATTCTTGTTTACCTTGTCCTGGAAAATGGTAATTTTGTCCTGGAAAATATTATTTCCTGGGTGTGGGAACCATGTGATTCTATGATATTGTAGTTGTGGGTAGATAAGAATATCGGAGCTTGACTATAACCTTGACTCTGATAAAATCCTCAGAGTTATTAACCTTATCAGATAGTCGGATTATCTGATATAAATGAGACTTATACTCCCATTTATAACAAAATAAAGAGAGGGAAATAAGCACTTAGTGTTGTTATTATTAGAAGAATGGGGGTTTAGCTGCTGTCTATTGATAAGAGTAAGAAAAAGATTAAGGGATGTTTCTCATATTTGTAATGAAGGTGTTCTTAAGCTGCAGTGGGTAGAGCTCTGTACTGCAAGCCTCCGGGTTCTAGGTTCGAATATGGCTCTTGTTTGTGGCATTTTATTTTCCTTTTTTGTAAGTTGTTGGGTGGAAGTATCCTAAATAAAAAAATTTGTGGCAAAGACATTTTTTGTTGGATTTCAGAAAATTACTACATATATTGGTCTGTTGTTGATATGTTTATAAATAACAGTCATTCAATTTGTTTTTCACACTATTATCTATATATCATATAAGTATAATGATAAATCGTGTAAGTATTAAAATAAGTATGACAGTGACAGTTTGGCACCATTATAAATAGAATGTCACAGATTGTGAATGTGGTGGAAGTTGTTTTGAAACCTGATTAATAACCTATCATCCTGTATAAGATGTATTATATATGTGGTCACTCCAAAAGACATTGTCTTGAACCCACCCACTAGTCAAGTGACAAACAGTCATTTATCTGGAAAAGAAACATGTTCATTTATTCTCTTCTCCAAAGGTTATTTCAAATGAATTAATTATAAATTACCTATCAAATTGATTCAAATAAATTCCCATGATATGCTTATCAGGTGACAATTTGTGGTATATTTTTACCTGCATTCATTACAGGCATTAATACAACTAAGAACCCCACACAGATAAAAATGAATTTAACAAACAAAATAGGGCTGAATGATGTTTATTTAAAAGACACACTTGAACTCCACATAAAAGCATCAAAGGACCATGACTAGGTCCAGTTTGTAATTAATTGATAATTCATTTTGAGGTATCAATTCACCAGCTAATAGACCAATCCCACTATGCATGTGCATTTGGACTCTGGGTTAGTTGTTAGGTTAGAATGTTTTTTCGAACTGTCGATAACATGAAAGTCAATGGGACTGTTTGAAACAAGATGGATTTAAACACTCGGACTGGGCCAGGGGACATGGTCATTTTAAAACAAACTCAAATATTTGGATATGTGAATCTGTTCTGAATGTAAACAGCATGTTTTGATATACAGGTATGTTTAAAGAGTGCCCTAAAATACGATCTCATTGAAGGTGTTGTTAAAACAACAAATCGGATCCGGCCATCTTTTTGGTTAATGGTGCAACAGGCACACTATTTTTCGTGAATTAAGCCATTAATCTAGCTATTATTTATTCAGGACACAAATAATGTAAACTAGAGAAGTGGCTTTTTTTATATTTCTTTCACACTTATCAAAAGAATAGTGTATTTTATTCTGAAATTTGTGTTGGTTAAAATGTAAACAATCCTGCTGAAGAAACAGTGCTGTCAACATGGTGACTGTGTAAAAACTATGAATATTCAGTATCACTGCTGCTGCTCACATCGACTCACTGGGCGAAATGAGATGGGAGCATGGCTAACAAGCTCCACCTTTATACAGCTATATGTAAATGAGCTGGCTGGTACATTGCACATGTTTAATATTGAATGTAAACATGAAGGAAATATAACACTTTTCTTACCTTTGTGAGACGACAAAGTAATCACAGTTAGGTCTAAGAAATATCCAAGATCGAATGGAACAAAATGTTCATTTGCTTTCGTTGTTGAAAAAATGGGTAATGGTCATTTCCCTTGTAATCTAAGATTTTACATAAGCAGTAATAGTTTTCTAACCTGACATCAAGCTTCGGTCAATTTCCGCTTGGTGTCACAGTCGTAGCTAGATCGGTCTGTTGGTTTAGTAAATAAGTCTATTCTTGCCTTTTGATGTATGATGGTTTTTTGTTGCCTAACTTTTATCCCACCAAAATACAAAGTCATTTGACATACTGCGTTGGTATGCACTGACCATAAATAAAGTTGTTACAAGTTTATTTGTGAATTGTTAAAATTATTAATACTAGCTGCAGTGTGTGTGAGCTTCATAGAATTAAACCCAAATTTATGGCAATAAATAAATGTCAGAAATGTGTAACTTTGAAAGCATTTTTTTTTACAGAATTATGCATGCATTGTAAAATCACTTCTATTATATAAAAAAATCTGTTTTATTTACATGATGGTATTTCATTTTGTTACCAAAAGTTTTGCTATGCATGAGCCAGCCATAGAATGAGAGTTGTTCCATATGCTGTGGTTATAATATATGCAAATTATGATATATAATTGTGCCAGTGAAAATATTCTGTAAAATAAGATAGGTTACTGCTATTGGTTTAGATTTCTTTTGCTGGTTGCTTTGTTTGTCAATAGCGTCAACCATATAATCTTGGATTTAGTGTTTTCTTTGAGTAAAAAAGAATTGGCTGGAGTTGAACTTAGAAATATTTCCTCGTTTGAAACATTTGTAGATGCAGTATGTTGGCTTATGACAACGGATAAAAACTCTATCTAACTGAGTTGCGTTCGTATATTTCTGTAGGTGTGGCTTCATCAACCTTGATAAACCAGCTAATCCTTCATCCCATGAAGTAGTTGCGTGGATCAAGCGCATCCTTCGTGTCGAAAAGACGGGCCACAGTGGCACACTAGATCCTAAAGTGACGGGTTGTCTCATAGTTTGCATAGAACGGGCGACAAGACTGGTGAAGTCACAACAGAGTGCTGGCAAAGAGTATGTCTGTATCTTCAGGTTACACAGTGCTGTCGAGAATGAGAAAAAACTGGCTGCTGTAAGTGACAGAGAATTAAGAGATCTAGACTGATCATACAAGCAGCCGTTTCCACTTGAGAATTAGAATTTATGAGTTAAAGACATTTATTTGCAAAGCATTTTCCTATAATTTTTTTCATTTTCTCATCTATGCTGCATTCTGTTTAAAGTTGTGTTTAAAAAAAATAGAACAAAAATATTAATATTTCAACAGACATCGATTGTGTGTCTTTAAAAAATTGTAAATTGGTTGGATTGCAAAAATAACATTGTTACTAACTATTTAACTAACAATGCTGGTTATCATTATAGTGACTCCTCCTGCAGGTAATACTTTAAATATCTTTCTAATGCAGTTAACTGGGAATTGATCTTATTATATTTGTATCTTCGTTTTTGTTTTTAATGGATATGTTGAATTGAATGAGGGTTTTTTTTTCTTGGGATTATCAGTTTGAAGTAATCAAGTTATATTGGTCTTTCAAATTATTCTTTGATATTGAAAGGTTTTTTTTTGTTTGTTTTTGTTCCATTTTTTAGTTGTGGAACAAATGATATGTCTAACCTGCTGAGGAATCTAGTAGTATACTGTATGAATAAAATTGATTATGACTGTTTTATATAGGCTATCACAACGCTGACTGGTGCACTGTTCCAACGACCACCTTTGATCTCGGCAGTTAAAAGACAATTACGTATTAGAACCATCTATGAAAGTAAACTAGTAGAATACGATAACCAGAAAAATATGGGTAAGTTCAGTTTTTATCAATAGATTAATTTTTTTGAGGGTGAGACATACTTATTACTGATTCATGGTAATTTTGTTACAAAAATTGAAGCTGTCTTTTTTACATTTTGTCATTTCCATATAGTCAGTTCTTGATTGTTATGTTAACTGGGGAGAGTATTGTAAGCTAGTTTATTATAAGTCAATTAACTGATTAATTGAGAATTGACTCGTCTTGAATTTAAGTATTACATAATATTCATCATTACTTAGCGGTTTCTTGTTTCATTTTGAGTTTAGTTTTATTTAAAGATTCGTTTCATTGACTGGCTTTAAATGTGTTCTTTATAAATATTTTGGTTATTTATGATTCTCCCTTCTGTCAAGCTGGATTATATATGGCACAGAGGATAATTGTCTCTTTGAAATGTTGATAATTAAAAAAACACTAATAGTGCTACTGCTGTTCCAATTCTCGCCAGGTATTCTATGGGTGAGTTGTGAAGCAGGCACATACATTCGTACATTATGTGTACATCTTGGTCTCCTGCTTGGTGTTGGAGGCCAGATGCAAGAGCTTCGTCGTGTGCGCTCGGGCATACAATCTGAAATGGTAGGGATTGTCTATGTGTCTGATTCAGTTATATAAATCAGCTGTAATTATTTTGAAATATTTAAGTACTTTATAATTGAACTCGATTTTATCAGATATTTAAGCATTTCTCAGGAGAATATTTAGGTTTCTTGTTTGGTGAAAACCCATTAATCATCAAAAGATTCACTTTCTCATAGGCTATTGGTTATTCATGCAATTTGTTACCTGCTGTTATTCCTTGCTGTGATGCCTTTTTGCATCCTAAAACAAACTGTAGCCGAATTCAATTGGAATTTCTAAAGTATATGTTCTCAACTGGATTGTGTGTTTTCTGTCCCCGTAATATTTCTCAGCTCAACATTACACACTTACTAAGATAATGATATTTCTCATAGGATGGTCTGGTAACCATGCACGACGTTCTAGATGCTCAGTGGCTTTATGACCATCACAAAGATGAGAGCTACCTACGCCGTGTCATCAAACCTCTGGAGGCACTGCTAATCTCACACAAGAGAATTGTCATCAAGGACAGTGCAGTAAGTGAAGCAAACCAAATCACAACTGTATCCAAGTAATAATGATGGATTCTAATTATAACTTGTTATCTGTTCATTAATTAAGAGGGGTTTCATTATTAAAATGATAGCTGTTCATCATATTTTGAATATGCAGATTTGTTTCATAGTCTATTACATGAACATTATTTTTTTCATTGCCTACTATTTTAGGTGAATGCTGTGTGTTATGGTGCTAAGATAATGTTACCTGGTGTGATGAGGTATGAAGATGGTATTGAAGTAAACCAAGAGATAGTTATCATAACATCAAAGGGCGAGGCTGTTGCCTTAGGTGAATATTAACC
This sequence comes from Paralvinella palmiformis, assembly GCA_025642065.1. Taxonomy (NCBI): domain Eukaryota; kingdom Metazoa; phylum Annelida; class Polychaeta; order Terebellida; family Alvinellidae; genus Paralvinella; species Paralvinella palmiformis. The sequence goes on from JAODUP010000183.1 coordinate 46,818, forward strand.
TTTTAATTACTGTTCACTTCTAAGTCCTATACCATTTACCATTATAATCATGGTTTAATGGAATTTGTGGGAGGGTTAAAGTAATTAATGCATGTAATAACTAAAAATCAACAGGAACTTGATTGACAAAGTCGATAATGCCATTAGGGGTGGATCGACCTAACCTAGCTTTAGAAATATTTTGACAATTAAATCCAATGTTGATTCTGGGATACAATTATTTACAGGATTCCCGCAAAATTTAGATGAGGGTGCCCAAAATATAAAAGCAACTGCACCTGAAGTGCTGGTAAAAAAATTCCATCAACCAAAATTTTTCATCAAACCCGCTTCCATTATATACACCCACTAAATTATTGCAGATAATGAAAGAATTACCGAAAGTGCTCAGTTTTGTTATCTATTGTTATGTGCTGTTTGATTGGCTGAGACATTGAAATGCATGAAATTTGGCCAATCAGGGCACTTCCAATGAGAAAGCTTCTTAGTTTACGTAAGTATCATCATGACAATTGCCAATATTCATGGCCAAATAAAAACCAGCTCAAGGCACAATGAAATAGTTCCAAATATCTCTGAATGGGCCTCTCTGAAATTGAGAGTTATAAATTAAACTAATTTCACTAACAGGTACTTTAGATGGGTGAATGTTGTTTAATGACACATCGGCACAATTTAGGCCATTCAGTATCCTAACAGGTACTCTAGAATTGCTTTTGGAGCACTCATAATTTTAAGAATTTCCCTAAACTCCCAAGAATGGGTTCACCCCTCCCCCCCCTTGACGCTCACTCAAGCCACTTCAGGGCCCACTTCATCGACAGGCATGGGCCCTAGGGCCAACTTCATAACCTTATCTTTTACTCTCATAATATCTATTTTGTTATCACTTAGACACACACAAGTTATTTCATGCTAAGATGATAAACATGTTAATTAATTAACTGTTTGTAGATAACATTATACTCTTATAGTGTTACTATATTCCATCGTGTTGAGGGAACTTTGTGGCTGAACTGAAAGTATGGCTTGCCACAGACCCGAAGAACTAAAGTAAAAATCCTCAAGAAAAACCTCGAATAAGAACTGCAAAATGTGGCCTTAAAGGCTGGTCTCATGATACAGGTTTAACTATGTATGTTATCTTAATTATTTTTGATGATTCTTTCTCTCTTTTATTTTCAGCTATTGCCCTCATGACAACAGCTGTTATATCTACATGTGATCATGGTACTGTGGCTAAAATCAAACGTGTTATTATGGAGCGTGACACTTACCCACGCAAGTGGGGACTTGGACCAGTGGTCAGTAGCACTAACTATCAGGATCAGGCATATGGGATCAGTTCCATTTTGCCAGTTCCAATTCCACTCAATTCCATTTGGTCAATTCCACATCAAATTTTTACCTATTACTTTTTACTTACTCAAGAGTACCTACTGAGATTCCAGTTCCTTTTTTTAAATCAGCAATTTTGGAATTCAATTCAAATTTCATCATTGAATTGACCCCATATCTTATCAGGATTGGTTGATGTGTTTTTTGAATTTACATAGAGCATTCAAATTATATTTATTCAATACCTGGATATTGAAACTTTTACATCCAATTATTTACATAATATGTCTATGTGTGATGTGTTCTCTCAGTAATTATTATTTTCATATGACTGTATAATAACAATAAACACATCACCTACGAATGAAACTCAAATACTTCTGTGGGTTTATTTTATAAATTTATTCTTATCTGAAATTTGTTTTAATTCATTATCACTATCAAAATTAGCGTGAAAAGCATTAAAATGTTTTGTTTAATAATAATAATATTTAACTGGTTTATTTATTATTTTTTATTTCCACAGATGTGCAATAATACCACTTTGTTAATGTGTTGCTGTTTAGTCCATAAAAATGTAGTGTTGGGGGGTGCTTAATGTACGTTTTATCTATTCCACTGCAGGCCCTATCAAGAAGAAGGCAATGATACAAAAGGGTCTTTTGGATAAATATGGTAAACCTAATGAAAATACTCCCAAAAATTGGGTGTCCACCTATGTCTATCTTGCGTAAGTATTTTGTAGGCAAATTAAAATGTTAGTGCATTTTAGCCTTAATTTACACCTTGCAAACCCTAATTCTTAAAAGAGCATTAACATAATCTGGGATCCCACGTCAATAATTTTTTTTGTTGATCAATATTTCAGTTTTGATTAGCTTCTGAATCTCCACAAATAAATAAGACCTTTGTCGAAGATGATATCACTTTATATGAAAGCTCTTTCACAATATTTATTCTTTTGCTAGTCATCTATGTATTTTTGGTAAAACATAAATGATGTCCTATAGACAAATCTCATGACGAATTTATATCTCACCAAGTGAAATGTAGTGACAAAAATATCTCGGCTGTAAGAAGAAAAGTTCTCGGTGTGTGAGTAAAAATGATTGATCATTAACAAAAACAACATTTGTTTAATTTTTATTAAAGGGGTAAAAGAGAAGATGGTGTGGTGGAATCAAAAAAAGAATCCGAGTCAACAGAACCTGTCGCTTCTAGTTTATCCAAGGTTAGTTTGTGATAAAAACTAATGGATCATTTCTGTATTTAGACAAATCACTAATAAGTCTTCTCAGTTACATTGTTCACTGTTTTATGTAGAAAATGAATGGCAACAATGATGATGATGATGATTTAGTAGTAGTACATTAAAACATAAAGAAACGTGTAAATGTTGAAGTAATGACCATTGTAGCTAGATTCGCTTTGATCATAGTAGGATCACCATTTTAGAGGGTGTTTAGTAATGACAAAAGTGATTTAGATATCCAGAGGTTTATTAGTGCTTGATATTTGCAGGTACTTTCCATATATTCACTATTCACCCGTTTTCAAGTCGGAATATCATCTGTGTTGTTGCTATAATGATGAGCCTGCTGTAATCTTCAGATTGTTTACAGCAGTCTACATGAACCATCTCATCCTTCTGTGTTCTTCTCAATGTCCTGTCTTGCCTATTGTAATGCCCTTATTTGGGTGATCAGAAGCCATTAATAACATGGAAAGATTTTTGTATATAACCAGCTGCTCTGTACATTTATAACCAGTTTATAAGCAACACTGCTTGTGAAACTTATCTATGATGAAAGATTTTATTTAGAAAACGAGCAGCAATTTCACAACTTTGATTTCTCTGGCAGTTAAAGAAATGCTGTTTTATTGCACATTTGCAGAGAAAGCATGATACAAGTAGTAGTGAGACAGACAGTGAAGCAGCGCCTTCGTCGGTCACTCAGACACCAACTTCAGAGAAAAGGAAAAAGAAGAAAAAATCTAAAGCAGAAAGTGATGATGAACAGGTAAAGCTATGAGAAGTTCTCTTACAATCAAGCAGAATAGCAGTGTTGACTCTAGGATGTGGGAATCCTGTAAAATTTAGAGGAATGCAAAAAATAAGGGAACTGCACCCAAAGTATCACAGAAAATTCCACGAGCCACAATTTTCCATCAAATCCATATCCGTTATGTAATACACCCATTATATATTCTGAGTACTGACTTACTGAAAGTACTTAGTTTTGTCATATGTTATGTGCTGTTTGATTGGCTGGGACAATAAAAATGCATGAAATTTAGTCAGCGAGGGTGTGTCTTCTAAGTTTTCGCAAGTATCGTCATGACAACTGCCAATAATCATTGCAAAACAAATGGCTTCTCACCATTGGTGTTCGCTCTTACAATTTTGGGCCCCACTTCATCAACAGGGATGGACCCCAGGGCCCATTTCATAACAATCCTAGAATCAACACTGAATAGAATCAGACTTTATTTAGCATTGGTAAGATACATCAACAAATTTTATTATCAATGCGAGTTAGACAGATGAAACAGATTTACATGACATGAATGATAAAGTATTAACTTAATTGGCTCATTAAGCTGTTTTAATTTGTAATTGAACTAGCTTATATTTGTATACATGTGGCTGAACTACTATTTGCTTTTGATAATATATGAACATTATTATCCTGAATAGTGTCTTTAAACCAGAAAATATTACCACAATTAAACAAAATGTGTTTAGGTGAATTAAATGATAGAACTGATCGCGGTACTCTGTTGTGTAAAGATGATATTATTTGTAAAGAAAATCTGGCTAAGTTAAGATTATTCAAAATAAATAGTTTTTACTTTAAAGCAGTAATTGATCACTTGAAATTTATTGCTATAAATAATAAACTAGTTATATGGCTTTTAAAAGTTTGTTTATAAACCAGCATTTTAAGGTGTGTGTGTGTGTGTGTCTGTCTCTATAATGAAGGTGCCATGTCTATTCTATGTGATGTAATTTCAAGTTTTATGTTATTTGGGAAATAAAGGGTAGTTAATTATAAATGACTTAGAAGCAAATTGAATTTATTTTCTATTTAACCTTTGAACTAAATGGTGTGTGTGTGTGTGTGTCCTTTTTTCAAGCTTTGTTTTGAAATATTATTTGAAAGATTTGGCTTTTGACCTTTTTTATTGCAGTCTTGTTTGTTTCTTCATTTAATTCATTTCTTTGGGTTTTTTTTAAAGGAGGGGGTAATGTTTTTAATTTAATTTATTATTTATTTAGTCAGTTACAATTCCTATTTCCAGCCGAAATCTGAAAAGAAGAAAAAGAAGAAGAAAAAGAAAAAGGAACACCAATCGTCTGATTCTGACTAAACTCTCTTAACCTTCAGTCAGCAGCCTGTCTGTCTTTGTCTGTCTTTGTCTATCTTTGTCTATAAGTGGATTCTGTTTGTCGGTGATCTCAATCCATCGACAATTGCCAGGATTCCAGTTTATTTTAGTTCCTGGTCTATTCTCTGAGGGATGATGTGTGTACGTTATGATGACTGTAATGTTTTCATGCCTGAAACATTCGAGTTAACGATACGCCTATCAACGTCATCAGCTTGATGAGTTTTTATCATTCATATGTACCTGTCCTAGGTCACCAGTGGTAAACAATTATTTGTGTTTGTGACATATGGCTATTAATGTGTTCCAAAAGTTGTTCTTGTTGTCATCTGTCCAGATTTCATTTTGTGGTCGGACAGGATAATGTAGTATATTGAAATTTGTCACTGAATTGGCAGCAATTATTGTTGTACATAACACCTATACCTTAGCTGTGGAGTGGGATTTGTTTTAAAACATATGGAAAATACAGCACTAGTATTAGATGCATCATATGTAGATTAAGCGTAACGCAGGGAATATATGCATTGATTTTCTTGTCTTTTAATTCTTGGCCATTTCATTCCACTTTAGTTTACCGATGATTATTCATTAAGTTTAGTATTGGAGCATTACATTGCGCAGGCTAATTCCTGATTATCTGTGTAATGTAAGTTCATTTCGCTAATTTAGAGAATTTGTGTTGGCCATCGGTGCATTTATGATATTTTGTTTAAGAAATAATTTCACCAATACATTTGTCTTTTAAATGTTTTACATTAAATGGTAGTGTATTGTGGAATAAAAAAGTATACATTTGATATCAATTCTTATTTTATTATAGTTTTCTTGTCAGTGAGTTTGGTGAGAGATGCTTATAAATTTACTGGTATTGTAGTCTAAAAGAACCATCTCCATAAGGTTGGTATTACAGTTGGAAAGGTTTATATGTCTCACTGCCATTGCATGACTTCAGGGCAAAGCTACTTTTATCTTTATTCTAAAATAAATTTCAGGGTAGAGATGAAGTTTTCTCATTGTCTCAACCTTTATAATCCTAAATTCACCCCATCAGAGTTAAATACAATCATGCATCCATTTGGGTAACCCATGTTATGGGATTTAATAACTGTGTGTGTGTGTTGTGCTTTATTAATATAATAACCCAAAATTGGTTCTAATATTAAAAGCAAATAAAATTAAAGTATTACAGTTGACTAAAATCATCAATAAAATAGCTTAACCAGACATTGAGTAAGGTAGTTTGTAGTCCAATACCCAATATTTAAAATTTCCATGACAACAAGTATCAACAAATATTATTGCCAGTAATATTAATGAAGTAAACTATAAACACCAATATAACTATTACTTTAATTTGGTTCACCAGTAACTGGGCTATATCAGAAGGATGTTTTATCTTTCACTTTGCCATATTACCATAATGTGTAGTTGGGCCCATTTTGTTTGCCATATGCATATTCTTGGATGTAAAACCTGCATTCAAATATTTCTAGATTGTCATAATCTCTGGCATGGATGAGCATCCATTATTTTTGTTGCGGTTTTATAGTTTAATAATGTTTGCCTTTCAAACGCTTCGATGGAAAAATAGCTTCTAATATGGCATAGCTTTGGGCCCTCCCCCCACCAAAAAAACAAATGGCTGTCCGAGTTACTACTAGCAACATTTTTTAACAAATCAGTTCCGCGATGAGCCTACTTCTTAGAAGTTGTTTGGTAGTAGTAGTAGTAGTAGTAGGTTGGCTATAGATTTCCTCTACCAAGTGTAAACACGGATTCAGCCACATTATCGTCAACCTCTTGATCACAACTACTTATTATATTTGTAATACTATCATCGTCACTATCTCCGCGGATGTCTCATCTGGTAGAGATGACACAAACTTGAAGTTCTTATGTCAAAAATATAACACCTTTTCCACAGGTATATAGTACGAATTATGTATGTGTAGTATGAATTATATTTCTATTTGACTAGTTTGTAGGCGTGCTTATAAAGATGTTATCAAATTTATTCTTAATTGGGCTATTATTTACAATTTGAGAACCAATAATGCTATTAGCAAGTCTTGATTACTTATATCGCATTTTATTCTTGTATATTTCGGAAATATGTGCGTGTGTGGATGCTGCACTTATGTTCATGTGTTCCTATCAATTTTTATGCATTTTCTGTGTCTCATTATTATATGTCAAGAAAATGTCATAAGCAAGCACACACACACCCATATATATCTCTCCCTCTCATACATCGTAATTAGCGAACAGAATGGGCCACCAAGACCAACCCAAGCAAGCTGCTACCTTTCCTCTCCCACATATTAATACGTAGTAGGCACCATAAAATAAATATCTTGTTTCCCATAGTTTGTTTCATAGCTTTTATTTTTTTCTCCAGAATTTAGAGAAAACATGCATATTTTTCCAATGTTTTAAAGCGGATTGGGGTCAGTGATTAAAGTATGAATTACAACAGTTGAAATGCTTTTTGGTCATAAATATACTTTGTAGGATAATTTGATATGTAAAACCGTCACTTCACCCACCCATGGTAACACTGAAGTTAGTCATTCGACATATTCCGTTATTATGTTATTTTTACTATATTAACTTATGGTGTGTTTCGCATATTTAGTGTCAGTATTTTTAAGTCTGCTGATTCTGTGTCAGAGAATCTGTTTAGTTTTCATGTGCCAAGTGATTTATTTACTTTAGAAGACTCCCGAAGAGTTCGGAAAAAATCCGTTGATTGGCAGTATAGGTGAGTCATTAACCGCAGCCAATAAAATACATTGGATAAGAGTCATACGACGTATGACAACAAACTCAAAGGAGTGCCGGAAATGACATAGTTTAGAGAAAGTTATCAAATGCAAAAGGGGGTATTTCGTGATACGTGTGTGAGTTTTTCTGTGAACCGTAAGTTGATTTATTTTCTTCGTGATTCGTGAATTAAAACGTGCTTACTTTACTCGTGAATTGTAAATTAAGTCTCTTATTTTCTCTGTGAATTGTGACACGAGTGTTATTTTTCTCGTACCCTCTGACATGGGAAATTCAAATACGATGAAACGGGAAAAGAAGATGTGTACAAATGGAATCATTCGAACTTTTTAAAATTTACACAGTATGACGGACGCAAGCATCACACGGATATACGCACGTGGAGTCACAGAGTCTACCGAAAATTTGAATTGTCTGTTTTCAAAATGACAAAGTGGCGCGGCAACCCTAGAATAGTAACAGCTTCTATGGATATTGCAGGCGTTGCTAAATTTCTCGTGGCTTCAATTTAGAATGTCAGCGCGAACGATTTCACAGTTGTACTTTAACCATTGCAAAAAATATATTGGATTTATTTAATGCATAACCATACACATGTCTAGATTATGTTTTACGCCGCATACACATAATTTTACACTCACGGTAGCTCCTGCCATCTCTTATTCATGGCACACTGACACAGACTAACCTAGATTCATCGCCAGCTGAACACCACACAACATAGATATACATGTAGGTCTAAACAATTCATTCAACATGGGACAACAAAACACGAAAACAAACCTTTGTTCAAGTTGTCAGTGGCATCTAAATGATACAGAGTATTCATTTTATGTTTTTCATCCACCATAAACCTTTTCCAGGGATTTAATGATGGGGTTTCTGCTTGTGGTTTGAAGTACATGTAATACGAATGCCATGTTTGATGTGCACGAACATCTTTAAAAAAAGAAGCGTCCAACAATACCGCATTCCTCCCGCCTGGCGATCAAACCGTGAAATATAAACTTAATCCTGGAGCAAAATATGGAAACAAAAAACCGGGAAAATATCGCAAAAAGGAAATAAAAAAATATGTCGGGTGTTAAATGTGGGTCGGTCGGCGATGGGAAACAATATGTTTTGTTTATGGTACCTTACCCAGTACTGGAAATAGGACAACCATTGCGATGGCACGGCATTCACTCCATATCATGGTCTAGATATAATGCTGAAGTTGCTGTAATACGATTCAACTGGAAATAAAGCATCCAGGGAACCCGCCAAACATATCAAATACACGATAGATAGAATTATAAGATACGGCGAAACATGTTTATAGTGAATAACAGTTAACTGAAATACAAAACCAAACAATGTAAAGACTAATCTTCATATTCTACTGCAGTTACTGTCCAACCTTCCTAATGTGGGGCGCCTCCGTGGACTAGCGGTAGTGTGTTGGACCACAGATCACTACCACCCGTGTTCGAATCCCGGCGTTGAATGTTGTTTCGTCTTTCGCTTCGTCTCATTACCTTTGGAGATCGCTCGGCCCATTTAGCCTGCTTTGTGCACAAAAGTGGCCGTAAAACATCAATCATCACCAAACTTCCTAATGTATTAAATGAAGACTTCACATTGAATAAGTCCTCTCATAGAAGGTAGCTGCATGGGATGGATTGTAGAATATAATGTTTAAAAATGCGATGTTCAGAAAGGTTTTGTGTGAGGAAGATGAGTGGAAGTGTGAATTTTGATACATCTTCATTATACATCAAGCAGCTCTTCCATTCGAATCACACAAAAATTATAATTGGTATTTATTAATTTACAACTCCAGCACCCACTAACTTGTATATGTTGTCGCCTATCTGTCATAATTTAACTTTTCAAAAACAATATTACGATGTCATTTTATCAAGGTAAGCCAATTTTATTTGCTCTTCTGGACTTGATTGCTGCATTTGATACAGTTGACCATAATGTACTTTTCTCTAGTTTGATAAATATTCTTATATAGAATAACTCTCCGGTGTGTTCATGGTGTTTAGTATGATATTGTATGAGTTTTTGCTCTTGTACCACAAGTTGTTCTTGGTTGTTTGGTTTTACAAAGATACAATTGATTTTAAGCGCCATATAAAATTTAGATTCTGGCAACGAGTTAAATGCCTCCTGTTCTTTCCTGTAATGATAAACACATTTAAACTATTAAGCTTCACCGCATTATATTCAATCCCCAAAACGGCAGCATTACCGATGGGTGCATCATCTACTACCCCTAAATGGTCAGTAGAAATTCTAGGGTTATTTTGGAAAAAGCTATTAACATGATGGACACGTAAAATGGTTATGCCGAGCTGTCTACTACCATCTTAAGAATATCTACTGTCTAAAAGCATTCTAGACACAATGAACACTTGGTACTGCATGTGGTCATTGCCTTTCTTACTTCTCGTATTGGCTATTGTAAAAACACACCTCAGACATGACCACGACGATATTTGAACTCAGTTGACTGAGATCGAAATGTGGCAAACCGGGCTACCAGATACACCATAGAGGCGCAATATCTAGATACCCTTCGGTAACCTTAGAAGTTATCTGACAGGCCAACAATTAACTGACAAAAATAATTGTTGGGATACAGTAAAATTTAATAGTAATAGTTTTGTGTTTCTATTGATCAATAATCAAGCACCGTGTTACCTGATTTGTCAACCTGAAAATCAAAATACAATAGCCAAAAATTGTTGGAAATGCAATCTTCATGATGGTCGACCATGTATTATAGATACCTTTAATAGAATTTAGTATCTACCTTTATCCAGCGAGTCCGGTTATACTGACTGTTGTGTGGTCAACAAAGATGGCAGTTTCACAGGTGGAAAAGACCGATTCAACAGACCGATCCATGCGAAATGCGTTGCATCGGTTACCAACTGCGGTCTCGGGTTAGAAACAGCTTATAGCTGAATGTAAATTGATTTTAATGAAATTAATGTATCACCTGTATATTATTAAATTTAAAATGTTTCTACATTAGAGTATTAACACCCTTGTCATTTACATGTAGTAAACATTGCACGAATGGCGGATTCAGGAATAAAACAGTTCGCTTTCAATACAAGATATCATGCATAAATACCAATGTAATAGTAACAGGAATCACCGTTTGAATTATAATCTATGTGATCATTGATTTTATCCATTCATATCGTCATGTCAGATGGCAAAGGTTCCAAAATAATAAATTTGAACTAGACAGGTCAGACCATGACAGCCATACAAATCACGCTGAATGTCACTTAGTTTAGTGGCATATATATATTGGATGAAGTCTATGCCATTCCTATTAAATGTAAAATTATGATCTGGAGATCACATACGTACCCTTAATGGGCTATAAATAAAATCCAAATATAACTGGTAAATAGCCTATATATATATATATATATATATATATATATACAGCTTTTCAGTAAGACATTTATCGGCCACTACATGCGTAATTCGCCAAGCAACACAGTGATTCTTAGACTTCTAACCCGAGACCGTAGTGTGAAATTCAGCCGCATGGTAGCGCCATGGGTAATAGACCGATTCAATTACCCCTGCGAGATTCGAACATGGGCGGTAGTGATATGTGGTCCAACACGCTACCGCTAGACCACGGAGGCGCCTCCGCATCCTAATAAAATTGCGTATATAAACCTTGAGCAATATATATTGAGTCGTGTTGTATCGTTGCTACGAGTATTTATGCTTGATTTTGTTATTCAATTATACTGTGTACTAATATTTTACTTTTCTATTTTAGGCTTGATTTTGATAGATGATTCCTTGGCGAACTTCAAGCTTTCATTCTATACTCCACATACAAGACGTTTCTGAACACTGCACTAAACATTTTCTAAAATCGATCTCATCCAGCCATCTTATGTGAGGGGACTTGTTCAATTTGCAGTCTTTGTTCACTACATTAGGACAATAAAATCAGTTCTACATGTATATTATTCTTTGCATTCTTTGATTTTGTGTTTTTGAGTTAACTGTTATTCAATATTAACATGTTTCGCCATATCAAGTTTTGTACGTCGATCTATCGTGTATTTGACGTGTATAGCGGCTTCGCCGAATGATTTATTTTCAGTTGAATCATAATACAGTAACTTCATCAGTACATCTGGACCACTGTATAGATCCAAGCCCATGGCATCCCAATGGATGTCGTATTTCTTGAATGCCAGTATTGGGTAATACGTATTAATATGTGGGAGAGGAAAGGTAGCAATTTGCTTGGGTTGACCTTGGTGGCCCATTCTCTTCGCTGATTACGATGTATGAGAGGGAGACGGATTAATTTCTGCACTATCCACACAAATAAAATAGTTTAAAAACCAAGTCTTTCAATCACACAACGATTACACATGGCATATAATAATTTAAAATTCTCACCTTAACTTTGTATGTTATCGCCTAACTGCCACAATTTCACTTCGTGCCATCTTTATAATTTATTTTATCCTAGTTCTAATATTCGATGTAATCAATAGGTAATAACTAACATTTTCTTCTAAATATAATACATGTAACATTAGACACTCAAGTTCAGCTTCTAGCCGATCTAATCATTTAAAAAGATACCTGTCGTGCATGTTATCATAATGTTTCCACCTAGATGTATCATTAAGTTCAAACTTTATTACTTATGTTTAAGTTGTGACATAGACTCCACGCAGTTTTGATCCAGTTTTGATTCCACGTGGAATGATAAGGTTACATCTATGTCCACCTAAAATCAACGTTGAAGGCGTGTGGTTTACCTGCTGAGAAGTTATCAACTAAACGTTCTCAATAAAATATTTCTTAGCATTTTCTAGAATGATGGACACACGTGTCTATCTATACATTTTGACAAATGTACACAAAATATTTCTAACAATCATGATCTCGATTATGTCTCAATAATGTGACAACATTCGTCTAATTGGTGCTGCCATGTAGCGATTGATCCGAGGAAGATGACGATAGTTGATGTTTTTCGGCCACTTTTGTGGCTCCAACGGTAATGAAGCGAATTCAAAGATGAAACACGAAATTAAGCTTACAAATCCGAACAAAGTTTCTGGTTTTGGATTTTATAGAGCCAATGCTAGGTTTTGTTTTACCTGACTGGTTGCGTAGAATTAACAGGTCCAATATTCTTCTAATCTTTGGTCCATTTCATTATATATATATATATATATATATATATATATATATATATATATATATATATATATATATATATATATATATCAGGGTTGGGGAACTTACAGGACCAAGGCTATCGATAACGATTACTTGAGAATACTATGATTACAATTACGATTACATTCCTTCTGAATGTAATCGAGTACGATTACATTGAATATAAATTATTATTACAGTGTTTACATGTTGCTTTGTAAGAACCAGATGCACTTTCTGGTATGTTATTTAAATGAAAATGTACAAAAGACTTTGATGCCATTGTACGAAGTTAATTTGTTTTATTATTTTTTAGATCAATATTCACCTTAGAGCAAAGGAGCAAGTACTGCATTTGCCATGAATGTCCAGCTATTTATAGATTAGTGCAAACAATATCAATGGAATTGTTTGAATATATATTTAGTAACGAAATGCATCATGTGTGCTGTGACTATACATAGGTAAGGTCTATATAATAAATAGAATAATTATAATATAGTCAAACCCCCCAACATCCAACTCTGGAACTTGAGCCCCTATGTAAATGGACCACTTTTTAAGTCTTAAATTATTGCTATGCTTTAAATTAAATATTTCTTCAATAACTTGGCCACCTCCCAACTTTGGTCTTTGTCTAATGTCGACGTTTTTCACCCCGTATATCAATCGAGGGTTAAATTGTAGCTTTGTTTATGTTCAATTTCGCATGAGTTAATTTAATTGGTTGCTTGTCATCCGACTGCTGTCCAATCAGGATCGTTTGGAGTTGCAGTCAAAACGAGGATCCCCGAAACATGCCATGCACGATTGCTGGTTGTGTGACTAGTTTGAACTTAACCGTATGAAAACAACACTGTTTAATCTGAATGCCTGTTTATATGACTTATAATAGCAGCAACATTTGAACCAGTGTTTCAACACATTTTCCTTTCATGTTCATAGAACCAATAAACTGAACAACCATCATGTATATAAATATGAGGGCAGTCAGTCAATCGGTAAATTAGTTCTATTGTTATTTGCTTTACATACCAAATCATATTTCTGGCATGATTACGGTTACATTTACAATGTAATCAATTTCTGTCGAAATGGCGATTACGGTTACGAATACTTGAGATCATGTAATCGATTACAACCAGTTTCCATTTCTCCCATTATGATGTATATGATTTCCTATATATATATATATATATATATCCGTTTCGTAGGTTTTGGTAAAAAAAAAAATTCTCGGAAATTAAAGGCCACCATATTTCTTCATTCTTGTTCTCCATTATGACGGTTATAATGATTTCGTATCATAACGTTGATAACAATCCACTGAATCAAATGTCTCTTAGATATCGAAATAATGAAAAAATAAATCAGCAAGAATAATAAAGAAATAAAACCGATAAATAAAATAATAACCTGATTATATACTAGCACGTGATAGTTTATTATTACTCTATTACACTACATATTAATTAATGTTACCTTCACCCCCTCAAATATCGAGACCGGATACAATGACCTCGTGCTACATATTGTTTTTGTGCTTTATTTTTCTTTGCTCTTGCAACAATCATATCATGTTGCCGAATCAACAACCGAATAAACACACTCTAGCTATTTATTTATTGTTAAGAAGCTTCTATTCGGCCGTTTCTGTTCTCAACAATTTTAAAGTTACTGTATATACTTAATACGAGCAGCGCACAGTATCCTACACGTCACTAAGAATATGGGTTGAGCCGGGGTCTGGCCAAGAGAAACACCAATAACCACATAGTCCATTCCTGGCATGGGGGTGGATGGGTGGATTGGACAAATGCACGACCGCGGGGCACCGTTTGTTGTATATATAAAGGCTTTAACAAAATACTGTATCATAATAAAAGGATGATAATGATAAACTCATCTGGACAATGGATTGTATTTAGTTGATTCTTAGGAAACAAAACATAGACGTCATGTGTATTTTAGCTTTCGAAAGTTTAGCTGAAACATCTGGAATCAGAATCGGCGATTCACTGTTCATTCGATTGATTTATTAGCCTATTCCAGTTTTTGACAAAATGCATTTATTAGTTTTACACTTACCGCAAGACAACTTCATGTTAATGCTCTTACATTTATCTGTATCCATGGTGTGAGTATAGCTTGTCCGTCCCGAAGTTAGGCATTTGTCAGAGTTGATTTTGTGACATATGGGATATATTTGTGACATATGGGATATATTTGGGACATATGGGATATATTTGGGACATATATGTATCAGCGGGATGCAAACTCATAGCCTGCTGATTTGCAGCGCAACGCTATAACCACGGCACCACAAAAACCTACAAAATATTAGTCAGAAATTATCACAGAATGTTTATAAACGTTTATCCTGGTAGAAATTCCCGAAAAAAAGTCCCTTTATAGAAGACGTGATAGCACAGTTTGTTAGAGCATAGTACTCGTAACCGAAGAGTCGCGGGTTCGAATCTCCGGGAGCTGCAATGTTGTCATGTGGCGACTGGTTCATTCATCCTTAAAAATGAGTACCTGACAGGACGCGATGGCTGTGTGTTTGAGTAATGCTTTGCGCCTATAATGGCAGCACGCGTTTTATGCTCCCTTGGGGGAGTTGAGATGTGTGTTGGGTGGAAAAAGGTCTCAGTCAGGGATAATAATACTGTACAGCACCTCAGAACAGGGTTACCTGGTTCGGCCACTATATAAATATGCATTATTATTACATAAACGCACAAACTATCGAATGCTGAAATGAGCGATTTAAAGCTTTGCGGACAGCATAGATGTACTGTGAGCCTATCATATTATTTGAACCACGACTGTTTAATTTATGGGACGATTTTAGTAGTTTATCTTAACTAGCTGTATATATATATATATATATATATATATATATATATATATATATATATATATATATATATATATATATTATTCAATTAAATCCATACACGAAAAGCATTAATCACATCTGAAACAGAGAAAGTTCTCATTAACTTGGCATACAGGAATGTAAGGCGAGCTAAATTGGCAGAATTCTTTATCGCATTTTACGCCATAGGATTTAGCAAGGTGAAGGCGAGAGTTTCTTGCATTCACAAGAACACACCACTATCTAATAAGAAAGCAGGTCATTGGATAACTGTTGTCAGACAGAGACGGGTGTGAGTAGCATCAGTACGACGTAATTCGAACATTTGGGATCAATCTATTGTGAGTAACCAGGTTTGTGTGTGTTGCAGTTATTCTATATAATCAGGTAATATGTATATTACCTGAAATTTTCAAGTAATCTGTATTAAATCTGAGTTAGCAATAGACGTGTTACCTGAATATTTCGTATAATGTACATGTTACCTAATTTTACAGATTAACTGTAATATATATATATGTATATATATATATATATATATATATATATGTGTGTGTGTGTGTGTGTTTTTTTAATGTATGTATGTATGTATGTGCGTGTATATATATATATATATGTGTGTGTGTGCGTGTGCGTGTGTGTGCGTGTGTGTGCGTGCGTGTGTTCACTTGTAAGTGAGTGAATAGCTGTATGTGTAAGCTAGCGAGCGAGTGAGAGAGTGAATGAGTGAGTACGTGAGTATGTGAGTGAGTGAGAATATACGCCAGGTTTTATGACGAATCTCGCATAAAGGTATTTTAACGTACACATTTGGGACTATATGCATTCATTTACGTATGTCTGCGTTTGACCGCACGCGCAATGGAACATCTGTCTGTGACATGAATTATAGATGAAATAACACGACATTATTATAGAGGAAATAGATCGATTGATGAGGATAAATCAAGTGAATATCCAGGTACAGACGATTGATGCAAACAACATGTTGATCAGTGTATATATGTATTTTGGTGACCTGTGTTTTAATTAAACTTGATGAGTTGAAGATACAACACAGATGATGTAAACATCTGTGTTGAGGTGTCACAAGAAATGTTTTATGGTTGTTATTTAGCTCCAAGTGACCTTATTATTTTAATAAACGACATCTTATCTAGATGATGTTTGTATGATAGACAGATATGTTGTTGGTCCTAAACATGTTAATAAAGCCCTTCTCAGCTGACAATAAGATAATACTGTGGTATTTTCTATTAGTATTTAGCTTGCTTTTCAAATACGCGCTCATTAATTCTACTGTCCTATACATCAACCAGATAGGTAAATAGATAAACAGATAGGTGATAACATTAATGTGAATCTTGTTGTTTAAAAGCCATTTTGTTCACACCGTAAACTAAATGGGTCGAGCAATCTCAGAATGAAATGGTATGAGATAAAAGATGAAACACCCCATAGACATAAGCCAGCCGGTATTTGAACACCAACTCTAGAGGTCTATGACAGTAACTAACCACATATAGGAGAGTGATAGTGAAAGAAGTGGGAGGGAAGGGGGGAGAAAAGGGGAGTAACATAAGTGTATTTATCTGTTACTTGCATTATGACACATTAATATGTAAATATGACAGATGACATGTTTGTAACTAATTCCACCAGCACGTATATATATATATATATATATATATATATATATATATAACACGTATGATGAGTTGAAGATACAACTCAAATGATGTAAACATCTGTGTTAAGGTGTCACAAGAAGATTTAGCTCCCAGTGACCTTATTGTTTTAATAAACGACATAAGACGTATGATGGACTTTTGTACACTAAAAAGATCAAACGGTACTTATTCCGTAACTGAACTTGAACAACAACAAACTAAGCATTTATTTATTTATCTCAAAAACGTATTGTTTTCATTGGCAAAAACGGTACCATAATGCACATAACATAACCCCACATTTCTTCTTTTTTTAAAAATTTTATATATATATATATATATATATATATATATATATATATATATATATATATATATACTGTGTATATTAACTGTGTAAGATAAGTTATAACCCCTAACCAACAGCAGGCATATTTCAAATAGTTTCTACGTATTAAAGAAATCGTAACAATAATAAAACACACGATATTTCTACCATTAAAGGCTTTCGTCTTCTTGTAGATATGAACTGATCAAAGTCGTCATATGTATTGTTTCCTAATATATCTCGATGACAGATGCAAGTAATTGTAGCTTAATTGCAACATCCCGAATAAAAGTTGTTATTTGATGTTACGTGTTGTTGTAGGTTGTCAGCTCAGCAAAAGCATCATCACTAATTGTATCATTATCAGTGACATCATGGTACTCCAGGAAGACTCCTGCCAACAAAACGAAATCCAGCAATCCGAGAAGAAGACATCCGACCAACAGTCGTCCAGGATCCAAACTGACGTGGACGGTGTCTATGCCTGGATAATCGCTATGACGTCATTCGTTGGACACTTTCTGATATATGGCGTCATCTTCTCCTCTGGAGTCTTCTATGACATGTTTCGTGAGATATTTGACGGTTCAAGTTCGATATTTTCACTAATTGCTTCTCTATCAACGGCATTCACGTTTGGATTCAGTAAGTAGAACTCTTCACGGGATTTCTCTAGGTTTTAACATAATTATGTAGATATCTCCATTCTGTAATTAAAATGTTTAGATGAACTAAAAGAAATTTCTTTTCGATTAATATTCGTCCCATTAAACGAAGAGTTAATCATAATTTCCAGGAAAAAACGCATTTTTAGGACAAACAGAAATCTATTCGCAAATATGATAAATAATGCTAAAATGTGAATACGATCGACCATATATTAAATAACCCAATTTTAAATGCTGGTTAATAAAATATGAGTGTTCTGTGGGCACAGAAAGGTTGAAGCCAAGACACAGACCGGACGCTCCTTAAGTCCGATGTCATTATACATAAGCTGTTTGAATGACTCAATTTAATCGTATAATTTCGGGGGGGGGGGAGTATTTAGAAATATATTATTGTTTGTCCAAGCAGTTTCTTCTATTGCTAAAATAGCTGAAGAAAACTATAGGTTTAAATTAATGGTGTACCTCCAGTAATTTCGATTATATTTTAAACATACGATATCAGGTATAATTCGTGATTATCATTGTAGGATTTTGTGTTATTTTATAAACATTACACAGGTAATTTTTATTATCTGTGTGCGAATCTTTTGCTTAAATACAATGTTAACATTCGGGGCGAGTATAAAATGGACTTAAAGATTAACGGAAGTTCACACCAGGGGTCACTGCTGTCTGAACATACTCTACAGGAAGTTCGTTGCGCATTCTAAATACATAATGAAATAACAATCCAATAATATACCCATAATGTATATAGGATAGTGATAAAATTAGCCACTGGCCGTATGATTCTCGATTAGTATCTTCGGTTAGGTAATACCGTGTTTAATATAAACATTTTGACAGCCGGACACGGCTAACACAGACGAACCTTGAAAGTTCACAAGGATTATTTTACGAGGGATGCATGTATGACAGCAGAAACAAATATCCGATGATGCACTTCAATGGGTACAACATTTGACAATTATTGTATTTCTTGTATTACTGTAGTATTAGTATTGTGTACATACCGAACTAACACACTGATTATTGAAATCAGACGTCTAATAACATTTTATAAGAGATAATTCTGTACTATAAATGAATTTTCTATTCAATAAAGTTTGTTTTAAATAAATGAACAACAATAATTTGTCTAGGCTCTTACGCCTTTTTGTACCTATGACTATAAATATTCATATAACATTTCTTACAACTCGCTTTAAATTGAGATAACTGGATATATCATTTCCATAACAACTTTAGTTTGTATACAATTAATTTGTTACAATAAATTAATTAATGGTAATCAGTAACTACCGATTAAATAGACTTAATTGAAAGTTATCTTAAATTCCGGCTTGACAAAGGTATTAAAAGGATACGCGTAATAGTTAAATGATGTGAGAGATCACTTCAGTATCCATAATGCTCATCAAAATGAGACAGATCCAAACAAAAAGCATATATTAACATAGAAAATGGTAGGAAGATTGGGTTGATAATCATCTATGTTTACTATGAGGTCAACACAAGCATGTGTTGCTAGACAATGAGAGCAGATTCTTCCTGTACCAAAAAGATGGCCACGTCAAGACTTATCGCAGAATACTTTGAGCTAGTGCAGGTGGTGTAACGTTTTTTGTAGTACATTCCACTAATAATAATAATAATATGTGATATTTATATAGCGCCCTATTCAGCTAGAAGCTGCTCTAAGGCGCTGTACAATATTATTTACAATATTATTATCCCTGACTCAGACCTGTTTCCACCCAGCACATATCTCAACTCCCAACGCATGCAACGGAAAGCCCTAATCCCTTGAGGAAGTTCAACAAATTACAGGCTAATGCTATCAACACACATACATTTTGATGATGAGTCAGTGAACTCTGGTGGCCTAGCGTTTAAGCATCCGGAACTTGGTGCTAAGGATCACAGGTTTGATCCCAGCAAGAGGTCGAAAAGATTAATTTCTATGCTCACTACATCGTGAGTGGCTGATCACGTTAAATGGCGCTGCCGTCTCCACTGAATTATTAAAAATAAGGTGGGACGTAAAACACTCTGGCAGTAACCACCCTCAGGGTATTTCGGCTCCATCTTTCCGTACTGCTCCTCTGTGAGTCGTTGGGGAGGAGTCTTCTCAACTACCCCAACTTATAGGCTGTGCTGAATAGGCGACAGCCTGGAGATTCTCCTCGAAAAATAAAGCAAGCAATCAAACATGTATTTTGACTTAGACCGAGCAGCAACAAGTGTCGACAACTTTCTTTTAGCAGGAGCCGTCAATGCCAATTCTGACGTCTGTGGTTCGACTAATACTATACCGGGCCGCCATTTATTAGACCAACTAAACACAGTATAGTGATAAATGATCTAAATGTTCCAACCACTGTTTACGGCTCTACGCTGGTTCTAGTCATTGTGTCTCGACAGTTATTTACAGCTACGCACTGGCACCAAAATGAAAGCCTCACATCGAACCGCATAGCTAACTGCATCGATATAACAAGCTCATTCCCGAGGGCACAAGGGATCCATATACAAGTGATCCATAGAGATGGATCACAGAGAAAACAGATTGGGATATCTGCGAAGAAGTTAAGAAACGGTCTTGATCCATACCAGTCCACCAATACATCCATTGAGCATCGCTCACAATCACTACTCCAGGACATAAATACAGCACCGATGGAAGCATTCCCCATTTGAAAAACAAAAACTACCCCAAATCCTCATTCTTTCCTCCATCTAAAAGCTAGAAAATGGACGAAATAAGTCAGCCAGCTCACCAAAATCTTCAAGGACGACCCAACCGAAAGAAACAGAGAAACACGTCGCCTCTACCAACACGAAACAGAAAGGCAGTTCTTCTCCATGAATAAACAACAGTGGGACATATAGTGCAACAAACTAACTGAAATGAGAACAACACAAATCTGGCGAGAGATTAGAAAGATAAAAGGGTCTACATCCAAAATTGTAAACCCCAAACCTGAAGCTAACAGACTCGCTGACCATTTCACAACCAGAGCAGACCAGACTACTCTACCCAAGAACATCATCACAGCCCTTAAACAACAATTATCACTAAAACTCCAATGGACCAGTTAGTCAAATTTACCAACTGTTCGCTAGGTGCAGCACCGTTTTCACCATATCCGGTTAGGTTGGCCAACAAACAAACAACATACAAATGCTACGATTTAGATCTAGTACGGAATATATAGACATATATCTTTTTCTCACCAGACTGGCTCCACATATACATGATATAGGGAAAAACATGAGTATGGAGAGAACGACCCCCAAAACTAAAAATATCTTTGGATTCGTCAAAAACAGATCCACATTAGACGTTATCGTTCACTTAATAATCTAGATCATAAGTAGAAAATCCCCCACAAAGACGCAAACCAGTGTTTGTCGCCTTCGTGGATCTAGACAAGGCATTCAAGCGCCTTGATCATCTTTCCATGTTGGGCTCTCTTATCTCCCTGGGCATATTTAGGAGGAACATTACATGGATAGAAGGCCTTTTAACTAACAGATGATAGTAAAGAGTCCAGGAACCATCTCCGACCCCCATGATCTCCCCGCTGGATGTCCCCATGGATGAACAATATCCCCCACAATCTTCAACCGTTTTGTCGCCCTACTCCTGACAGTTACTCTACCTCCAACAGTAGATATCCTTGTTTATGTCGACGACCTTGTTCTGATTTCACAAGGAAGAGTAGCCCAGAACATAAACCCCAGAAAACCCTAAACGCAGTAGACCAGGCAGCCAACAGCTTAGACTTATTCTTCTCTCCAACTAAGACCAAGACCATGGCTTTCAACATATCTAGACAGAGTCATAAAGTTAAACTGGGCCTAAAATATCTAGCAATCGTCAACAATTATACATATATTGGGATCACAATAAACAGAAGACTCACATTCGCCCGACATGTAGAGAAACTAAACGTAAAGTAAACTCCAGATTCAACGTGATCAAGGTAATCACACATCTGAAGATTTATTTCAATAACACGATGCTCATAAATTTGTACAAGTCCTTGATACAGTCTGTGCTGTAATACGCTGCTGGGGTCCTTCAACTAGGTTGCAACTCAGCCGTAGAGTCCTTAGAACGAATACAAAGAGACCGAATACGCTACATCTTGGGGCTTCCCAATGAAACAAGCTCCATCTTGGTATACAGAGAATCAGGAATCATTGCCCATCCGAAAAAGGAAACAGCCACATGTAGCTGCTATCATACCCATTCAAACCGACAATATACACATAATTCAAGAAGAAATACAACACGATCCTAGAGCTTTTAACGACGCATTATGGTCAATCAAAGCAGCTTGGCTTAAGAAAGAAATAAGCATACATCCAATCACACCCCAAGGTCCAACGAACCTGTTCCATGATTAGAACCACTCTTCCAATTAATTATACAAACCCCCATCCATAATAAAGTTAATCCTGAAGCCGCTGCTATAGAAGCCATTACCAGAGTTGCCAACTTGAATAAAAGCAAACGGAACCACCGACTGGGCATGCTTCATTAAAGAAAAAGACGAAGAAATAATAGGGAGAAACCCAAACCACACTCCGATCAAATTAGCTGAGTAACACGCAGTTAAAGCAGCTCTAATATGGATTACCAGACAGTATATCCACGAAAGAGTCATCATTCACTTAGACTTTATGGGGGCACTAAACATCATCATCACAGGTAATTTCGACATCTATCCGGAAATCATCACAAAAGTCTACATCACCGCATCAACCCTCAGCCAGCATGGAATCCAAGTAATACTTCGCTGGGTTCCAAGGCACTTTAACCTTGAGAGCAACGACCTATCCGACCAACTAGTGAACGAAGCCAGAAGTAGCCCAACATGCTGAACATACCTCTGGAACAATCAACCATCTCATTGACAGATTCATCTCTAATCAAATCGAATCGATCTATATAGACCGCGCATCACATCATCATCCAAGGATTGGCACCAGATCACCACTGTAGTTGGATATAACCTCATCAACAACTTCACCGAAGCGTCAGCCCTAGCACTCTGTCGTCATTGCCAACAACCGTACAATCCAGTACACTATCCGCTCAGCTTCCCGGCCCTACCGAAGTACCGAACAATACTAAAAGATTAGCTACTCCACGAAGACTACAAACTTCCAGATCATCGCCTAGCAGCATTGATCAAAAGAAAAATCAACATTCCTACCGGACATCATCATCCCACTTCTCCTTATAGACCCCTATAAACACCACTATCAACAATAAATAATGAACAGAAGACAACACCAGGTGGCGATGCCCATTAGGCGACAGCCTGGGGTTTCTACCTCAAATTTCAACACGGACAATACGTTTATTAATTGCTGATATACTAATCCTACAAGAAAATGATCGTGGAACATTATGCCATATTTCACGATGCCTTCAGCTGATTTTATATTTACATTTTAATGTATATAAATTCCAATGCTTTTGCTATGAAATAAACATTTTGTAATACTAAACATAAATAGTTTATGGGCCAACGTCAAATTGAATTGTTGTATGTAAATTAGTTTGCCTACAGAAGCTCAACATAAATATTTGCCGATCTACAGTAACTAATTAAAACATTTAGAATTCAGTTAACAATGTGTTTTCTGAATAACAAAATAAAATCTAACAAGATCTTTACTATTAAAACATCAGACTCAAGCGTTGTTATCTAAATATATATATTTTAACCTCGTCTAATGCAAAAGTAAAACAAATGTTAATTCTAGGTCCGATACCTGGATTGTTTATGAATAAATATGGACAACAGATGATCACGATGATTGGTGGATTGGTGGCTGGAATTGGTTTGATATTCAGCGCGTACGCAACCAACGCGTATTACCTTGCTGCTTCATTTGGCGTGGTAACAGGTAAGCCCGAAAATATAGTTACACTTCCCCGATAGCATTAGTAAATACGTTTATAATAAAACTTTAATTTCATTTTCACTGTAAGGCCAAGCCGCAAATTTTGTGCTCTTTATCATAGTATATCATTAATTTATTTAAGGTATCGGCTTCGGAACTGCCTATCTCGCATTTATATCTATAGTCCCGATGTATTTCGTCAAGTACCGATCTGTTGCATTAGGATTGGCAGTTTCAGGAGTTGGACTGGGAACTGTCGTTTATCCACCAATGATACGAACGCTTGTGCACTCATATGGAATACGAGGAGCATTGCTAATTACAGGAGGAATTACCATGAATATATGTGTATGTGGTGCACTGATGCGGCCACCAAAAGTTGGAACTGCGGCAACTAGTTCAAAAGAATCGCCCAAAAAGTCTGATTCCCATAGGAGACATTCACCAGTAATTCTGAAACGTTTTTCAAAAATCTCACCGGAAGAAATGAATTCCAAAAAAACAGAAACTTCCTCAGCATTTTCAAATTCACTAAAAGGAAAAACACGTGCGTCATCGTTAAATCTACACATATTCAAAAAAGTTGGCTTCTTATTGCTATGTCTAAATAATTTCTTTTTTCTGTTTGGATTGAGCATCGTTTACGTCCACCTAACGGCCTATTCTACAACGAGAAAGATGGACGAAGATGCTGCATCCATGTTAGTTTCAATTATTGGGATTTCCAATTTAGTTGGACGTCCATGTTTCGGATTATTTGCCAAAATACGAAATTGTCCACGTATGCTGTACGCTATTAGCTTCTCGTTGTGTGGCGTAGTTGTGGTCTTGGTTCCACTAATTGAAGGAGTTATCAGTCTAATGATACTAGCAGCAGCCTTTGGATTTCTCAGTGCAGCTATAGGTCCCCTTCTGCCATTGATATTAACAGACTTCCTCAGTATGGACTTATTTTCATCAGCTTATGGATACCTCCTTGTATTTGAGGCAGTTGGAAGTTTGTGTGGTCCACCTGCCTCTGGTAAGCTACATCATTCCTAAATGGTCCCACATATCACAGTTTACAAAAATTTGATTTCAACAACTAGTTTATATTTCTTGTGGATACCTATAACTGTTATTTCATGTAAAAAGGTTTTCCGCAGCTTTATAATACTCAATGTCACTCGAACATGACCATAAACGTTTGTCAGATATTTAACGATCCTAATAACATTTCTATGAATTGAATTCTCTTCCAATCAAATAAAACCATTGCTGTTTTCAATATGGACAACAAACACTGTATTTTATTTATTATTTAAACATTACTTTTATATACAATCTCTTTTTCCTTCTGTAGGATGGTTATTTGATGTTCTACAACGATATCCGCCATCATTCTACCTAGGTGGCGCTACAATAGGAGCTGCTGGTGTAATGATATTCATTCCTCGTTTCGTTCGCACGCCAACTTCTCAACTCACTGTTGATGCCATTATCCTTGACGTTGAAACAGGAGCAAGACTAAAAAGTTTATGTGGCGAAGAGCTAGTTTAGATATTAACCATCAATCAGAACAAAGTTTATAAAGTTTATAGTTGCAATCGATTAATACGGAGAAAGGATCACTTTCCGTTTGTCAAACATGTTCTATGTTGTAGTTGTTTTAGTTTTTTCCTGCTCAAAAGATTATTCCTATCATGCCAATTTATAGCCCTGCAACACACGCAAACATACAGGGTGATGTGGTTTAATGCCTCACTCACTCAAGGAATAAGTCACTCATTCGACTACTCACCTCCTAAACACGCAATCAAAGCCTTGTTAAATATGTAATATTTGACCCAAACTATCTATTTCGTTATGTCCTATATATATATATATATATATATATATATATATATATATATATATATATCTTAATATTTTATACTTGCAAGACGACCACTTTATGCCAATCGTTTTCATAGAAGTAAATATCAACCGAAATTCTGCAATAAAATGAGTATCTGGATTTGAGCAATTGTTCGATATAATAACTCACGCAATCTAACTTTGTTGGTTATATATATACTAAAAAGATGTTTACTCTCATTCAACCTAGATTTAGATATGAGAAGATTTATTGTCTGATATTTCTGATCTATTATTTCATCAATTATCACCAGGTTGATTTTTGTACATATCCTCACTTTGATTTGCATTAAAAAAGCTGTTTTTAGGGAATTTGCCATCGAAAGATTTGTTATTGGGTTAAATATTGTTACAGAAAAGAAAGTAGGAAAATGATATTTAGTTTTCTGTTGGATTAAATAAGAATATATAAATTGGCGATGACAATCATAACTGATTAATACACGATAATGATTATTACTAGATATTTTGTTTTACTAATTTAATTTTTAATTACCGGAGATGTCACTAATTAATTCTGTATGTATTCAAAATATTTAATATGATAATTAATAAGATCATAACATATAGATAATAAATAACACATTTTTTATGTTGTCTTGTCTTTGTGTTGCAGTTATGGTTGCTATTGTTTGTGCATGCTGAATATTTGTGGATATGCTGTGCTTTACAATTCGTCATGATTGTTTGTATATTTACTGTGCTTTTAAAATTATTATAGTTATTTGAGATGTCAAACATATATAAGAATCATTGGTATCCTTTGCAATTATTTATAAAAAATGATCAATGAAGAACAATATAAACCTGGTTATAATAAAATAGTAATATAATAAAATATGCTGTGTCCGTTTACAATTCATGATATTTTAAAAATAAGTTTACTATTTCAAAACCAAGTAAATATATGTAATAATGATACTATTAATGACAATGATTATTAATATTTTTTGGTTGCTATTGTTGTAATACAATGGGTAGTACTTAAATGTATATTACTGACTGTTCAAGAGTTGAGAGCACAAACAGGGGCATAATTGTCCCTATGGGTCTGAGAGATGTGTATGGGAACCTTAACAAGTGACTAACCCATAGATGGCAAGTTCTTTTCAATCTAAAATAAAAGCGTTTTGGGGATAATTCTAAAAAGTCAAAAGCGCTACAACTGAACATATTTGAACAACGTTTTAAAAAAGTCAAAGTTCTTTCATGACATTAGAAATACTTTTTTGCTATAAAATACCAAATTCTGTGCGCGTACGTCAGCATCTGTGTTTTGATCAACATGAAATACGAATGCAATCACGCAATATATCATTATAAGAAAATACATAAAACTCCATTATTGTAGTCTTTATTAAATTTATATTCCTTCATTATATATATTATGATATATTTTATATTAAACAAATTGCTAAAACTTACAAAAACAGTCATTTCTTATTTAGATACAAAATAAACAAGTACAAATAAAAAACACAAAGTATATCACGGTAATAGGACTTCGTTGTCAATAGTAATTGTCATGTTAACTGATGCATTTGGCTCATTTCTAAATTAAAAAGCTTAACTCTATTTATCGTATGTGAAGTTGTCCTCCACTGTTCCAATATACAATGATATTGCCTATTATTGAATTTAAAAGAACAGATTGAATTATACCCAAGCTATTAAGTACACTATGATACTATCAATGTATTGATTAATTCTAAAAATGATACATAATGTAAAACAAAATAAGTGTGTTTAAAACATTAATAAAATATTAAAGAGCTTCCTCCTGACGTTGAGTTATAAATCGCCGGCTTTGGCCATACTTGGCACACATACCTAAGCGGCGACTGACGATGGAAGGATATAGCACAGATTAAGACATCATTTGCGATCATTAACAAATTATTGATAGTAAAGGGCTCAAAAAGTATTTTGTGTTTTTCATCTAGAAGTAAATTTCGTCGGTACGTATAAAATGTCTAATTTTCTTTGGTATGTTACCGGCTATATGTATCTATACTTAGTGGAAGCTTATCAACTGGTGATGACTCAACAGAGGTAAACATATTACTAGTATCAAGAGAAAAACCAAAAACGAAATGCGCGATTTGATTAACATTTAAGCCAAACCTTCTAGATTTAGCTGATACAGCAAACAAGATGATGTAGCTGGTACGCGAAACTCACAATCGTCATACAACTTCAGTATTTTAAATAAAATACAATATTGCCACTGAACAGTCATAAAGCATGCCAGAATTAACAGCTAGTTAAATATAGGTTAAAATATATGTAGATTACAGGAATAACCATGATGTCCACATGTTTGATTTAGTTGGCCTTAATATGCTTATTTAATATTTAAACTGCAAAATCTAGAAAAATTCAACGAAGAAAGTGATGACAACAAGTTGAACGACAAAATGATTAAAGGATCGGATCTTATAATGACGTTTAAGGAGCACAAATGTTTAACTTCATTTGGGCAGCATTTGATTAAAATCTACAATTCAGTTAAGAGTTGATGTCCTGTATTAAGCATTTTATAGGATTGATAAGACAAAGTATGAATATATATATATATATATATATATATATATATATATATATAACTTACCAGCTTTAGGAGCTCTTAATAAACTTCCAACTGCCTGAAACACCAACAAATAACCATAAGCTCAACACTCAGGTATCAAGTTATTATATGAGGGTAGAAGAGGACCTATTGAAGCGCAGAACAATCGTAAGACATCCATTTTTGTTATTATATTTCATTTGATTTTCATGATTATAGCCTTTGTTTTGATTAATTATTTTGAAAACATGTGATCTGCCAATTAAATTGCAGTACAAAAAAAATTTAATTGCTTACTTAAATCGATTAGCGTTGTTTGATTTAAATCATTTGATTTAAATCACTACAAACATATTAAACAAATCAAGCATTTAAATATTTTGGTTATAATTGATTTTTGTGATTAGCGCTTTTATTTTTATTAATTATTTTGTAAAGATGTGATTTATCAATTAACTTATATCAATTAAATTATATTTTAAGCCAATTGTTACTTATGCTGGATAATTATTTTTACATATATTTATATTTGAATTGCAATTAGATTTCAACACCATATGGTCTTTAATAAGTAACAGATATCAGTAATTCCTCCGACAATATGGTCGGGATGTTCGAGAAGATCAACACAATAGAAGATGACAGGTAAAACAACCGCTTAAATGTGGTCAATTGGGTGATCTGACACTTGAGGTCGTATCTTTTCTATGCATTTAAGTGAATTGTTGAATCAATGTTTAAGTACTTGCTGTTTATCTATGATATGATAGGTGTAGGTGAAACGTCAGATAGGTTCACTATTAATAGTGATCTCATGCTGAATACACATCGATATGTGACAATTGTGCGAAAATTTGAGACTACAGTATTGTGTAAATTAAAGCTGTTAACTTATCAGTATATATTCATGCTTGACAACTTCACAATGTCTGGCACGAAACTGGATCCTGTGTGGTTATGCTTTTCTGTGTTAGGAAATGTTTGATTATTTGTTTGTTTTTAATCGATTTAAATCAAACAAATCTGATTTAAATAAAAATGTTGCTTACTATCTCAGTATATATATATATATATATATATATATATATATATATATAAAAAAAATGTTAAAGTAAATTGCATTGCAGAAAGAATATGTACTAAAAGAGACATACTAATACAGATATATAAATGGCTCGAAATGTACTTTTCCCTCAATAGCAAACCGTAAGTAGCATGCCTATTAATAAATAATTTTCATGAGTACTTTATGCACCAGTTATAATTCAGTCAGGATCAAGAACATGAGACGAAACATGAACATTTTTCCCCAAGAATCAATTAGAGGAAAATGTTACTTGTACAAGTAGATAAATATAGGATTCTTGGACACAACAGAACAAGAAATATAGTACAGTGACCATGGCTAAAATCTCTGTACATATGAAATTATATATATATATATATATATATATATATATATATATATATGTGTGTGTGTGTGTGTGTGTGGATGGCCTGCTTTCCTTCTGACCTGAGAGCCACCAACTATTAATTGCAGGTCTGGGAGTTTAATTTTAGAGGATAAAATTGTAATTCTCTTTAAAACCTCTCACCTACTTCCAGTATTTTGATGATATTTTTATAATATGGCCACATTCTAAACATGAACCACCGATTAAATTTAAATCTTCTATGTCTATTGATTCGGTCAATTATTTAGATACCAATGTATTCAAAGATCCTCAAACCAAAAATACCTTACTCACTAAGGTATTTTTTAAACAACCTATATTCATTAGATGTTGCACAGGCCATTTTTTTCACCTGAAACATACTTTTAAAGGTTTAGTAAGATCTCAAATTATACGATATTTTAGAATATGTTCTAACGAGAATTATTTTGATAAGGCATGGGGTTTTCTTTTAAAAGAAATTACTCTAAAAGGTGGATGTTGATATTAAATGCAAAACTGTTAGGGAATTGCAAATAACACAACGTCGGTCAAACCATGATACATTCTGTGCCTTTTGTATCTGTTTAATTTGTAACTACTTTTGTAAATTTTCGCAATTTCATGTTTATCAACACAGATGCTGACGTATGCGCACATAATTTGTTTCTTATAATTATTATGAAGTAAATTTTGAAATTAACTACCGTTGGTTGTATTTATGCTTTTATGGTGTTCTTCATTGATAATGTTTTTATGGGTAATTGCGAAGGATAACAATTAATGTTATGGCTTGTGTGACATCTGAAATGACTACAACTAGCAATGGCGGGTTGACAATATGGGAGTGAAATTGTTACAATTATAACGACTTTATAAATACCAGTGGACAGTAATATATGAAATTAACATTGACGAGAAGATGGAGTTCAATGTGGTGGTGAATTGGAATAGTAATACCGCAGAATAAATGAATTATAGGTATTGTATTATACTGGCCAATGATTCAGATAATTTGATTCATGCATGAGTAACTTCACATGTTTTCGTCCATTGTATACAACAGATCAAACCTCGCCACTGGTCAGCTGTGACTGTGTTTGTAACACAATTTTCCACAAACTGTTGTGATAAATAACCAGTATTGAACCGCTAACATGACTGCTCCCCTCCTCAACCACTCCAACATAGAGGCTCTGCCGAATAAGCGATAGCCTGGGGATTCTCCCCGAACAACAATGCCAAGCTAATACTAGTATATTACACCGTCTTCAAATATGAATCAACAAACAAATCAATTGTCCGATGACAACAATATTGAGATGTGGTTTTTTTTGGTAAGCGGAGCACCATCAGTTTCTAGCATGGATGTTGACTCTACCACTCAGACACACACACACCCGACACAGGTAGCAGCACCGACCATTATTGACCAGAAACTGGACCTTTTACTCTCTAAAATGGATAAACTAGATACAATGGTCAATTATAGCAACGCGGCCATAGCGGCTCTTTCCAAGATCTTCGCCAAAGACAAAAAAAAGGTATTAGTGTGGTAAAGACTGAAAATACTATGCTGAAAGAATCCCTGAATGTGATGACTCTCCAACAGGACTCGCTGTCTTCGCGTATGTCTGATCTGGAATCGCAAGAATGCAAAACTCGGCTCCGGTTTTCGAATGTTCCAGAGACACGAAACGAAGGGACGATGACATTTTTTCTCGCATTGTTGAAAACAAGTGAAATTGACCTCGAACCCCGTGACGGAGCACATGCATACATAATTGGTAAATACAATAAGGACAAGCACAGACCAATTATGATAAAATTCTCCACCTACTATGCCAGGCAACTAGTTTGGGACAAGCGTGCTCTCATACCGCGCCCAATGTACCTGAAACAAGTTTACCTTGAAAACATATAGCTATTCAGAGACGAATTATCCAGCAAATCGTCAATAAGACCAGGTCTATGGATCAGTATAAAGAGAAGACTGATCTACGACACAATCGTATTGTCATCAATGGCAGGTCATACACTGTAGAAAATTTAGCTGAGTTACACAACGATCTCAAGGCTGTTGTGGGTGGCGACGAAACTGACAATGTTGTATATTTCTATGGTTCACAATGTTCACTGTCTAATTTTTACCAGGCGAAATTCACTGTCGGAGGAATTATGTTTAGCTGCGTGGAACAAGCCTATTTCTACCATAAGGCGGTTCACTACTGCGACAAATCCAAGTCGGCCCAAATACTGGCCGAGTCCCGCCCACATATCCATAAGAAACTTGGAGAATCTTTTGGGAAAAGGGACTGGGATGATCCAGGAAAAGCACTAAGTCTGATGGCATACATGTTTGCGGAAATATTTCGACAAAATCCCTACCTAAAGGCTGTTTTACTATCCACGGGATCGCGAGAGTTGGCAGAAGCAAATCCCTATGATTCATATTGGGGCATTGGTTCATCTGCGGGAACGGCTATCTATAGGAAGAGTCTCTGGCCAGGTAATAACACAATGGGAACAACCTTGGTGGATGTGAGGAACCTACTTCGCGACAAAATCCTGAAACTAGAATAACCATCAGCGGACATTGTGTTAGTCACGTGACCGTATTACTGATACTCGTTGTCAGTTGAATAACTGTTTATCATGTTTGTGTTTATCTTAATTATGACCCCGTTGATATTCTGACAATGTGCTCACTTGGCCGAGCTTTTCACAATATTGTCATGGTTCTAAACGTTCATTGTATGTATGTGTATGTATATATATATATATATATATATATATGTGTGTGTGTGTGTGTGTGTGTGTGTGTATGCACACGCACGAGTTTAAAAGTATTTATACACAGGTATGTGTATTCAGAACTTGCACGTTTGTTTGTACGGATGATTAGTTATTGGATGGGCATGACACAAAAGGAAAGGATTGAACTGTCTATCTTAACTAAATTTAACCCATTTACGTAACGTTTTATATTATTGACGCAGACGGGTCATGATATTTGTCATTGATTGTCTGTCCACGTTAAATATTAATATCAATGTAAAATTCATACGCATTCTGTCATATTGTGACATTATCCATCATCGACCAAATTATGGATTTAACGTTGTGTTTACTGTACGGTATGCTTATACATTTTACTGTATTATTCCTGTCACATATTAGAGTACTACCACTCAAGTTGATGGGCTATGATCACTCCATTTATTCATCTGATATGTACATAATTGTTAATTGTAATTTCGAATCTATCGAAATTGCGTCAGTAAGGAACTATATTGGGAACGGTGTATGCATGTTGGGGTTGTGCTGTGCTTGTCATCGAACAGTAAGGTGCCACATTTATCTCTTAAACCTTGTCGTCACCATTCTGACATGTATGTTAACATTGCCGACCGACTGCTGGGGTGTATTTTTATTTTCTATGATCCACCGTGTGTTTATCTACTAATCTGTACAGGGCACGCATTTGTGTGTGGAGCCTCCGTGATTCGAGACAAAAGACGCCTCACGTGAAGTCTCAGACTGAGCATAACGGAGCATTCTGTATAGATATCATCTTGTTTCTGTTACTATTATTATCGGGTGATGTACATCCTAACCATATTTAATAAATCCTGTCATTGATGTCAATGTGAAACAATCGATTGGTACACTGGTAACAAATGGAAATGAAATAGTTAATACAAAAACTATAGCAGATTTACTTAATCTGTATTTTGCCACACAATCAACTTTGAATGACATTCCACGTGCATTGCCACCTCTTTTCATGACCACGCCACACATAATTGATAAGGTTACGACATCTCCAGCAGAAGTGAAACACCTCATTTCCATCTTAGATATATCTAAGGCTAATGGTCCTGAATTACTCAGCGCCAAACATTTAAAAAGTACTGGTGCAGCCATTGGAGGAACTATTAGTAAGATTTTTAACTTGTCATTTGAAACTGGCAAAGTTCCACAAGTATGGAAAGAAGCCAACGTCACTCCTGTGTTCAATAAAGGGCAACGTCATACTGTGAGTAACTATAGACCCATATCACTACTCTCTATTGTCGGCAAGCTTCAAGAGAAAGTTGTTTTTAAAAGATCATATGACTTTTGTCAAAAACATACGCTTTTAACATGGCGGAATTCGGGGTTTAAGCCCAAGGACTCCGCCATGAATCAGCTTCTCACAGTAACACACCAAATTTATAATGCTCTCAAATACAGGAGTGATGTAAACATAGTCTTTTTAGATATATCAAAAGCTTTTGACAGGGTTTGGCACATTGGACTTCTTCATAAACTGAGAACTCTCGATGTTTGTAGCAGACTCATTCATTGGCTGTCTGATTATCTATCAAATAGAAAACAGAGAGTCGTCATCAATGGCAGAAGCTGCAATTGGATCATAATTGAAGCTGGAATCCCTCGGGGATCAATACTTGGTCCATTAGTGTTCCTAATTTATATATGAGAGTTGTGACCGACCCCTTAGAGGACACCAGAATCATGAATAATGATCTGGAACTGCTTAATGCTTGGTCTAGGTAATGAACTGTTAAATGTAGTCAAATCAAAACAATTAATTGTTACCAGGAAACCAGCAAGGATCAAGTATTCCAAGCTCTAGCTCGATGCAACTTAAATAAAGCGTGTGAAAACACACAGCCACCTTGATATGATATTCACCGATATATTCTCATGGGAGAGTCATATTCGAGATAGAGTTCCAAAGCTGCTCCCACCTTAAATATTTTAGTATTATTATTCTAAGAATTGTGAAGGAAAATATATACAAAACCAGTCCAGTCCTGGAATACAGATGCACGATTTATGATAATTGCCCACTCTATGTCTCAAATTATTTGAAAAAAATCACAGAGGAATGCTGCATTAGCCTGCACAGGTGCCTACAAAGACACAAGTCATACAACACTTATGCAAGAGCTTTCGTGGTCACCTCTAAATATCCGTCGCAACTATCTTAAACTTTGCCAGTTGCACAAGCTCATTCGTGAAGCATGTCCTACATATATCAATGATCTGCTTCCCCTTGAAAGATCCGACGGACAATACGAGCTTCGAAATGATAGCAAATTATTCCGAATACGTACTGAGACATACAGGAAATCATTTCTGCCATCCTCAACGAGATTATGGAATAGTCTGACACCTAATCTACGCGATTATACATTCCATAATGCTTTCAAAGAAGCCTTAAAGAGAGATCTCTTCCCAAAGCCAAACCGGCTCTTCTCTTACGGTTCAGGAGAAGGACTTGTCAATCATGCAAGGTTTAGTATGGGGGTTATTGCCCTAAACCAGCATAGATGGACATATAATTATATACGAGACACTGCATGTCCTTCTTGCAATAACAGACACGAAGGTGTAGTTCATTTTTTCTTAGAGTGTCCCACATATCAAGGGTCCTGTAAAAACCTCATGCAGTCGGTAAGTATCTTTGTTGGAGACATCCTGCCGGACATCCATCACCTACAAACACGAAGAGTGAAAGAAAAACCATTTAATATATTGTTACGTGGGGATGACCGGCTGGACGGCGCCACAAACAGAGCACTATTTGACTCTTTTCAGAAAGCATTGTCTCATCAAGAAGGATGATAAGATTTTGAATACCAATCAACTTAAATCACCACAACTGTTGCTGTATGGCGTTGTAAATCCTCTGAAAATATATCATGTTTAAATAAACAAAAATATGAAATGAACTTGCTCAGTTGAAACGCAGATTAAATAGACAAACAATCACAATGATTTGAAGGATGAAAATCATAAATAGGTTAATTGTTAGATTTAGCGATATTTTTTGACAATACATTAATCATAATGTGTTTGTTAATAGGTTTATTGTTATCCTTGACTGTGAATATATTTCTATGTACACTATTTCTGTGACATTATCACGAAAATTGGTAAATATTTTGAAGCAAATACGTATTTTGGTAATGATGCTATTGGCTATTTGGCATAAGATACGAAATACGTATTTTATAACTGTTAAGTTTTCTTTATCATAATCCTTGACAATGAAAATATGGACGTAGACACAACTTTTATCTCATTATCTTGCATACATACTTTCAGAGATATTGAAGAAACTAGGTTTTGCAATAATAGCAGTGGCTAATTTGTCTTTTCGGAATAAATATACATGCTAATAGATGCAAAAAGTGTTTATCCTAATCATTGGCCTTGAAAACATAGGTATGGATACCATATTTCTGAAAGTATCATCCATACTTTCGACAATATTGAATAAAATAGATGTTTCAATAATGGATGCACTAATTTGCATATAAAATATTTCCAAAGGTTGTCGGAATGACAACCTTACTGCATTTCATCAATAAACACAAGCGATGATAAATCCACCATAAAAACTGATGGTATAAAAAATTCATAGGTACACATAATTTTACCATTACAAAGGGTACAGGATATCTTCATTCTGGAAGTTTAATCATAACTTACTGACATAGCATATCCACTTAAACATGTTAAAATATCGAAACGATCATCAATATCTAAGGCCTAAACCCAACGGACCATACTAAAAATAAACAAAATCTTTTGTTCAGTTTACAACAAGCTCATTAGGTCATCAAATGCTACATATTTCCATGAACAATTACAGCTTGCAAAATACAACGTGAAAAAGACTTGGTCTACACTGAGATCAGCAATAAATCAACACAACAATCAAGTTCCCTTACCGGATAATTTCAAACACAACAATATCACGATAAAGGACAAACTACAAATTGCTGAAAGATTTAACAATTGTTTATCAAATATTGGATACGAAATAAGTCAAAATATTCCCATATCGCAACACTCATTCTCACACTACTTAAAAATTAAAAAAACCAAAACATATTTCTAGATCCGGTGACTCCCGGTGATGTAATAGATGTAGCTTCCAAAATTAAATCTAAACGGAGTCTCGATCACAATAATTAAATCAGATCGCCCAATGACAAACCAAAGAAACGTGTCACCATATCCAAGGCATTCGACACTATTAGTTATGAAATTTTAGTTTAAAAGTTATTTGTCAGAGAGAAAACAATTTATAGAAATTTCGAATAGAAAATCCCCTTTTGAAGGCATTAAGTGTGGAGTATCGCAATGCTCAATCCACTGCTCACTGCTGGCCAAAACGCCGTATCAGCAACCAGGCACTGTACAAACTATACAATGAAGAACCCCTCTCCTCAAAGGCCGCAAAGCTGAGGTGGTCGATGTTAGCCCATGTCCTACATGTCTGACGAGGCCGCTCAGAGATGGCTCACAAACCTACAAACTCTGACTAGGAAGGCACTGCTCAAACCTGCTGGGAAGAATACGTGCCGACCTCAATCAGGCAGGACTCTGACCCCTCCGCACCGCGAGACAACTCGATTGTCTACGACAACGGGCCCACAACAAGCCACATTGGCTGAGGACCAACGTGAAGGACGGATTGCGGCCGCGGGATGTCATAGTTACTACCGCGATGGCAGCACACAATCTATTACTATAGGTCATTATTCTTTACATTCTGTGCAGCCACGTTTGCAGTCATTGAGATAATATGTCCATCAGCCTTGTTATGTTATTTCACTGATTCCTTCTTGATATGTTTGGTTCCTACTATGTATTGAGCAGTGTTGTCTAATGCAAAATCCCCAAATGCACGACACCAGAGAGTTTCAGCGTACCCATTTTTGAAAGAACAGCACAACCAATAAATGTGAAGCTAATGCTTCCAGTTCATTATAGTTTTTGCATGAGCAAGATGAGATAAATTGGTTTGTCAATGATCCTTTGTCTTCAACTAATGTATCTCTTAAATATATTTGGCCATAACATGCTTGCATCCGTAATTATGACTAGACCGATAAAAGGCGATACGAAGCTGTTTTCGAAATTTATTTATACCTTTATATTGTAGCAAAATAAAACTAAACAACATCTACAACAGCAATATTATAGTAAACACCATCATCATCATCATAATCATCATCATGCTGTCTGTCGCGATATGATAAAGACTGCTTCCATCACCTGACTCTTGCTCTCCATTTATCTCTGCGTTATGAGAGTGATGTCCATGAGTCGGTCTTTATGTCTCTCAGCTTCAAGTTTCTCTTGATGGTATCCTTTAACCGGAGACGAGAGTGTGCTCTCTTTCTGTGAACAGAAGACAGTTGAGAGTAGAGAACCTGCTTTGGTAGCCTGTCTGGTGACATCCTCATGAGGTGTCCAGTCCACATGAGATTATTTCTGATCAGAAGATCTTCCATAGATGGCAACCCTGTCCGTTCGAGTATGTATTTGTTTGTCATTTTGTCCATCCAGATTATCCTCATGATTGAACACAGATGTTGCATGATGAAGGCATACAACTATTCACGTGTCGTCTGTACACTGTCAGGCTTCGGCTCCGTATTGGAAGGTGGTAGCACAATTTCACGGTATATCTTGCCTTTAACCCGCAAGGACAAAAGTCGGTCGAAAGATGCACTAGCCTTAGCCATATTCCTCTGTATTTCATCATCAATGTATCCATTACTTGATATAGTGTTTTCCAAGTAAATTCCAGAACAGAGTTCATCTTGTTTCCATCAACCACGATATCCTCCTCTCTGGTTCTTGTAGAATTGAGTTTGTACAACACCTCGGTCTTCTTGATGTTAATCTTCAGACCGAACTTCTTTGACGCATCGGAGAAAGCATTCACTATTTTCTGCATCTCTTCAGCAGAGTGTGCAACCAGTGCACTGTCATCTGCGAATAGCAACTCTCTCATCAGTATCTGAGTATTCTTGGTCTTAGCTCTGAAGTATGCGACGTTGAATAGATCAGCGTTCTGTCTGGAGTGTATGTAGACGCCACACCAAGATTCGGATAGGCTCATTGAGTATTGCTGATAGGAAGATTGAGAAGAGCGTGGGAGCTAGTACACAACCTTTCCTTAACCCAATTTGTGACGCTGAACGATTCCGATACTTCCCCATCAACACTAGCATTCGCTATCATTCCGGTATGTAGTGGCTCGATCATTGTTGTGAACGGAGACAAAATATCATATCCACGGTGTTCCGTTTTCCTCTGAAGCCCTATTGTATCTCCGGAACTACTTCTGGTGTTATGTGGGTAGATCCTGATTGAGAAGGACCCTGGTGAAGATCTTGCCTGCTATGGAAAGAAGAGAGATTCCTCTATAGTTCCCACATTCGAGCACCTTTCTTGTAGATGGTTACAATGCTGGCATTCTTCCATGCTTGTGGTACAGAACCCACCTCCCAGGCATTGGTGATTAGTTGGTGCAGTCTGCTGAACAGATTGTCTCCTCCATGCTTCCATGCTTCTGCAAGAATTCCATTTGCCATCTTTCAGGCTGTGGTCACAGCACTGAAACAGCCTTGGTTAGGGTGAAAAATTATATTATGATGTCAATTGATCAAAGTAAGCTAGTAATACCTGTTCTTCTGGACCTGTCTGCTGCATTTGATACAATTGACCATAATGTACTTTTCTCTAGGTTAAAGGACATGTTTGGTCTGTCAGGTAAAGTACTTGAATGGTTTCGATCATATCTGGAACAATGCTCACAGAGAGTGTCTGTTCATGGTATGTTATCTGGTGTACCACAGGGATCATTGCGCAGCGATATGGAGTTAAATATCACTTGTATGCTGATAACACACAGCTTTATATATCACTGGATCATGACAATGAGTTAAATTTCTCCTCTTCCTTGAAGAATTTAGAACATCGAATAGCTGATATTCGGCTATGGATGACTCAAAATATTCTAAAACTAAATGATAATAAAACAAATATTATATATTTGGCATCACCACATTGTGTTAAATCCCTAAAAACACCAGCATTACAGATGGGTGCATCTTCGATTATCCCCAATGGGTCAGTAAAAAATCTAGGTGTTATTTATGACCAATGTATTAATATGCATGAACATGTCACATCAGTATGCCGAGCTGCCTACTATCATCTTAAGAACATCCACTGTTTACAAGCATTCTTGACACACTTGTATCTGTAGTCCATGCCTTTGTTACATCTCATATAGACTATTGTAACTCCCTGTTATATGGAATATCTGATTATAACATTAATCGCCTTCAGCGAATTCAGAATAGTGCAGCTCGCACTATAACAAATACTAGAAAATATGATCATATCACCCCAATTCTTCAAAAACTACATTGACTACCTGTTAGACAACGTATCCATTTTAATATTCTGTTAATAACTTATAAATCTATTAATGATATGGCGCCAGAATACCTGTGTGAACTGGTTTGCATTAGAAAGTCATCCCGAAAACTCAGGTCACCCAGTCAGTTACTATTGCAGGTGCAAGTTTCTCGGCTCAAGTCATATGATTATTGTGCGTTTAGTGTTGCAGCACCCACTTTGTGGAATAGGTTGCCGGCAGATATTAGAAATGTGTCGTCCCTTGAAAATTTTAAATCTCTTTAAGGTCGCTTTCACGGATAAATAAATACTATCTTTTAAATCATTACAGGGTTTTTACAGACATATTATTTGGGGTATTATATTACATATTATTTGTACAGTGCCTTTGAATGGCTCCTGCTAGTAAAGGCGCTTTATTAAATATACATTATTATTATTATCACCAAAATAATAAATTGATAAGATAATCTATCACGAAATAAAGTGAACAATTACTTAACTGCAATGATGGCATAAGTGAGTCAGGTGAGTATCGTATTAATAACGTAATAAAAACCACATTATTATATATAAGAATATATCTAAAGAGATGATCGAACAGGACACAATCGAACAGAAAAGTACACTCACGCTGGCACGCACTCACGCACGGACATATGCACGCACCCACGCACGCAAGCAAATGTGTGTGTGTGTGTTTTATGGTGCATAGTAAGAGGCAACAGGCACAGAGCATCAACATATCTAAACATCCTTCGAAACCTACCTCCATAAATCTAAATACAACTATACATACATTAATCTAAATATTAAATGTTCAATACCTCCACATATTGATAAATGTGTGCGTATACCTAAGCATGTGTCTGGTCTACTCATCAGCCTGTGGGAACCAGCTAATTCGCTTTTCGTACGCGACAAATATGTCACGCCCACAGGAAAGCGGCTACATGCAGGCTACGTACAAAAAGCGGAAGCACGTAAAAACATACCATTTGATACCACAGCTCGCAGCAAACAACACGTTCGTGTGATTCATTGGTGACTTGCTACATACATATCAAACTATTTTGACACCACCGTTTACATTCAACAGTAATTTTCTGTGGTCCAAAAGAAACCTGTATATAAAGCATTTCGACACCTCAGATGCTGACCTCAGCTTTATTCTGGGTTCGAATAACTGAATAAATCCTACCTATATGAACCATGTATCAATACACGTCCGACTGGTCTGGCGTCGAAGCTCTTCTCTAACCTAAGTTTGGTTTTGTTGTTCGGGGAGAATCCCCAGGCTGTCGCTTAATCAGCACAGCCTCTATGTTGGAGTGGTTGAGAAACTCCTCCCCCACCACTCACAGGGGAGCAGTACGGAAAGATGGAGCCGAAATACCCTGAGGGTGGTCACTGCCAGAGTGTTTTACGTCCTCAGGGGGTCTTTAACGTCCCCCTTTATTTTATATTATTCAGTGGAGACGGCAGCGCCATTTAACGTGGTCAGCCACCCCGATGTAGTGAGCCGAGAAATTAATCCCTGGAAAAGTTTCGACCTCTTACGGGGTTCGAACCTGCGACCGTTGACACTAAGTGCCGGGTGCTTAACCGCTAGGCCACCGGAGCTCACTGCTCTAACCTAAGTGAAAATTCAAGCCCTATATATAGCCTCAGCGTATTATGCCTCACACACTCACGCACGGACATATGCACGCACCCACGCAAATGTGTGTGTGTGTGTGTGTGAGCTGTGTATAATAAGGCACAGGCACAGAGAATCTCGAAGTGTGTGTGTGTGTGTGTGTGTGTGTGTGTGTGTGTGTGTGTGTGTGTGTTTTATAAAGATAGTTAAGGCGCTGGCACAGGTGTTATACTTTCATTCAAGCAACAATTAACTCCAAACTGATTTTAAAAAAAATATTTAATTGTAAGTATAATTAATTACCGGTAAAATTTGAGAAAAATTAAAAGAAAAAAGAAAATTTCTAAAATAATCCAAAAGAGGATAATCTAAATATAAAAAAAGAAGAAACTATGATTAAAACAAAACCAGGCTTTGTGTCGAACACTACGGCCAAGAAAGATTAAACCTAAAATGGAGAAATAAAATATTAATACACAGTATGAATAATGTGTGAATAATATCAGCATAAATCAGAATAAATTCAGATTAATACTAATAGCAGCGATATAACACGACTCAACCCAACAGCAACGACCGGTTTCGACCTATTCAAGTCTTCATCAGGTTGCATAGAATGTCTAACGTTACCATATTGCTCGAGGTTTATATACACAATTTTTCAATAGGAAGCCACGCACTTAATCCTTTAGTTCTTTTTAACAAAGGATGGGTGCTATTTTAATCTCTTTGTTCTATTTGTGAACTTACGTAACCCGGTGTTTTGAAAACATCCCAACGATAATTGAATAGAATTTATATGTTTGTACAGGTGTGAAAGTGCCCAACATAATAAGAAAATAAACCCAAATGTACTTCAAATGAATTAGTCGTAGCTTCCCATTTGACAATTGATATATAGATATCTCATTGCTTTACAAACATAGTAACGGTGGGTTGAGATTTTGTGTTTCGGGCGATTGACGCTTTACTGAAGCTCTGTTTTGGTATTCATTAACGAGAATATATTTTACATAGCCATAGTATATGTGGGGGGAGTGCGTGTACGTGCGTTTGTGTGTGTGTGTGTGTGTGTGTGTGTGTGTGTGTTTTAGCTGTGTATAATAAGGCACAGGCACAGAGAATCTCGAACCGTGAATTCAAACTCTGGACGTTTCTTCAGGGGACTCAATCCAGAGTGGCGACTTTTCTTGCTGAGACATGTGTAATGTCTCACCAGTCCCTAAGCCGCCAAGCAAAAACAAAAAGCGAATCACCTACAGCCGTGGAGTTTGGGAGTAGAACACCCAAGTCAGATCACGGCAGTAGTGAGAATGTTTAGATTAATTATCTAAGCAGCCCTATTTATAGCTATTTTTCAATTGCTGTATCTTTCTTCAAAGCAATACTATATAAACCATATAACCCAATTGTCACCGTCTTCAAAGATCAGTTTTTACAACGGGCAGGCGTCATGAAGCGACTACTATTAAAACTGTTTATCTTAATTGCTATATTAAAAAACTGACATCTGCGCTGAAGCAGCCCGTAATAGCGCGTCATAGCTTCCGTACTGTTTGAACTATGCTACCATTTTCAAACCTGACCTAACGTCTGCTATTGTAGTTCTTATATGTTATTTATGACAAGCAGATTAGAGCTAATCTTGAATCTCATAGTACAAACTGGACATAACTGGACCTAGGAAAGATAATTATATTCCCACATACAACCAAGGTGAATTTTATAAGTTGTTATATAAAACCCACCAACCGCGCGAGCTGTGTCCAATAAAGATCCATACATCTGGCAAAAACCAAACACACAGTAAATTTTTTGTAAAGGTTCGGCACCGGTACGTCCGGGACCGGAACTTTACAAAGTCATTTTCAGATACAGAAACTCTACGGAGAAGGACTCCACCACGGAGGCTGTGCCAAACAAGCGACAGCCTGGGGATACTCCCCGAACTACAAGCAAGCAAGCTGTGTCCAATGCCACCACTCGAGATGCGATGCAGTGTTTCTATTCCTGAGTCAGGAGTACATGCTTTAAGAGCGTACTGTGTCTGCTACAGTCATTTAAATGTTGGATAACCAGGCCAAACACTTAAACGGCGTGGCTCCAAAGACGGAAATAGTGCACGGAATATACAGCTCTAGATCAACTTTTCTTAGAACGCATGGACATGGAAACAAACTGTCTCCACGCATAGAAAAGGCAATATCTCAACCGCAGCATAATATGCCTTGTGATATTTGCTGGAGGGTCAAATACCTCATAAGCATACAAATCCAATAAATGCTATGACCTACTCGTCACTAACCCTTTATATCAAATATTACAAAATTGGTAAAAAGAAAACATAAACCTCAATCTCTGGCACGGGCAATGTGTGTTTTAGCTGTGTATAATAAGGCACAGGCACAGAGAATCTCGAACCGTG
The DNA here is from genome assembly GCA_025642065.1 of Paralvinella palmiformis. NCBI lineage: Eukaryota > Metazoa > Annelida > Polychaeta > Terebellida > Alvinellidae > Paralvinella > Paralvinella palmiformis. The sequence goes on from JAODUP010000183.1 coordinate 91,223, forward strand.
AATTCAAACTCTGGACGTTTCTTCAGGGGACTCAATCCAGAGTGGCGACTTTTCTTGCTGAGACATGTGTAATATCTCACCAGTCCCTAAGCCGCCAAGCAAAAATCAAAATGCGAATCACCTACAGCCGTCGAGTTTGGGAGTGAAACACCCAAGTCAGATCACGGCAGTAGTGAGATTGTTTAGATTAATTATCTAAGCAGCCCTATTTATAGCCATTTTTCAATTGCTGTATCTTTCTTCAAAGCAATACTATATAAACTATATAACCCAATTGTCACTGCATGTGTGTGCATGTGTGTGTGCATGTGTGTGTGTGTGTGTGTTTGTGTGTGTTTGTGTGTGTGTGTGTACATATATTCGTGCATATATTCGTGCATATATTCATACATATAATAGACTCTGTAAGTAATATTCTCGTTAATAAATACAAAACCACAGACAACTGATGCCTTGTTACCTTGAGACTATATTACTTAGAATAAATTGACTTAATTATGCCGATTACATAACTTTATGGCTATTTTATCTGTGAGCAAATTAGTTAATCTTATCACCAAATATCACAATACCATCTTGGACAAAGTTTGGTAGCTTGCTCCAGCTGTCTCCCAACAAATTAACATTGTAATGTCTCATGCGGACTACAACTTAACATGGTTACAAAATCACAGACTGTTAACATGATATCAACAGCTGGCAATGACGGCTAAAACATGACAGACTAATACAGATCCCCTATTTTAATTCTTGTATTAAACACGTATTTGTAATATAATCGATTTCGAAATGAGAGACCAGAGATTTATTTTACAAGCAACATCCTTTTTTTTCGAATTTGCCGCCATAGGTTTAAGAAAGTTGAAGACAATGGTTTGTTGCACTCACAATAACAGGAAACTATCTAAGAAGAAAGTAGGTGATTGGGTAACCGTTGTTAGACCGAGACGGGTGTGAGCATCACCAGTACGGCGTAATTCGAACATTTGGGATCAATCTGTCGTGATTAACTAGGTTTGACTTGATATATATATATATATATATATATATATATATATGTGTGTGTGTGTGTGTGTGTGTATGTGTTTGAATATATGGGTGTGTACGTACGTACGTATGAGTGTTTTGTGTTCGTTCGTGCGTTCGCTTGTGTATGTGCGTGACTGAGTGGGTGTGTGAACAAGCTAATGAGAGAGTGAACGAGTTAGTGTGTCAGTGACTGATTGGGAATATACACCAGGTTTAATGACATATCGGATATAAACGACATTTAAAGTAAATTTTAGCGCTAGATGAGTTCATATACATATGTCTGTCTTTATTGTAATCCACGACATGCTATCTAAACGATATTTATGTGATAGACAGATATATTAGTGTTGCAGCCCCCAATTTGTGGAATAAGTTGCCGGCAAATATTAGAAATTCGTCGTCTCTTGGAAATTTTAAGTCTCTTCTAAAAACACACCTATTTAAGGTCGCTTTCACAGATAAATAATTATTATCTTTTAAATCATTACAGGGTTTTTACAGACATTATTTGGGGTATTATTAAATTACATATTATTTGTACAGCGCCTTTGAATGGCTCCTGCTAGTAAGGGCGCTTTATTAAATATACATTATTATTATTATTATTATTATATTGTTGGTCCTTAACATGTTAATAAGATAATGGTGATATACTGTATTTGATTGGTATATTAGTATCTAGCTTGCTATTCAATGAGACGCTTATTGATTATATTGTCCTATGCATGAACCAGACAATTAGATAGATAAATAATAGATGACAGCATTTATATTAATGTGAATATCGCTGGTTTAAGACCACTTTTGTTCATATGACAGACTAAATGGGTCAATCAATCTCCGAATGAAGTGGTGTAGGTTAGTAGGTGAAACATCCCTCAGGCATAAGCCAGCCGCTGTTTGAATACCGACTCTAGAGGCGTATGACAAAGCTCGCTACCTGTCCAGCTACAGCACGTATGAAGTAGATAATAACTAGCTACTTTGACTATATAAGGGAGTGATAGTGAAAGAGAGCGAAGTGAAGGCGAGAGATACCGACACTATGACACATTAGTTTGTAAACATGACAGAGGTCATTTATATAACTAATTATGGAGGTTCCGTGGCCTAACTGGTAACGCGTTCGATTTCCGATCACTACCGGCTGAGTTTCAATCTCGGCGTGTCCATATCTGGAGGGTGTTTCATCCTTGATTTCGTTTCATTGTCTTTGAAGATCGCTCAGCCCATTTAGCCTACAATGTGCACAAATGTGGCCTTTATATCATCAATCATTATCATCATCATAACTAATTCCATCAGAACGCCAATATTAATAATGTATAATGGACTCCAGGCCATTGTACACAAAAACCATCAGACGTTACCTACTCCATCCTTGAAACTGAACAACAACAAACTAAACACTAGTCATAATTTATCTCAAGTGTGAATTGTTTTCATTGACAACAACGATATCATGATGCACATAACTTACGCCCTCATTCACCCCCATTCTCATATATATATATATATAAAATATATATATATATATATATATATATATATATATATATATATATATATATATATATATATAGACCAGCACATGGTACTTTCTATTATGACAGGCGACCTTTATTATTGGAAAGGTCGCCTTGTGTGCGACTATGAAAACCATTTAAATTCCGTTAAAAACTTGAATAAATATGTCAGCTAAGGTGTTATTGACCTGTCTCAATGTCTGAACGAAACATGCTGGTTGACTAGTCTATCGTTACATTTCTGACTTGCGTTTATCTCATTGGTTAGTCAGCAACTGAATATCAATGAGCCAGGAAAAACGTAGAAAACGAGACAGGTTGTTTCCCTATTGTTGTGACAGGTAAACGGCAGACTTGTGCCGTGCTGCAGTCTACTTCGCCACTTCCGGAAGTGTCAAACTTTCTTAACGGGTGACTTGTCACGAGGTGTTTGTTGTTTACTTAGGTTGTATTTCATTTTGATCAGAAAATTATCTTGTCAGACTACTATTTGTTTTGGTCAAGCTACCATCTTTTTTGTCTCACTAGCCTGACTGACTCATATCAATTTTAACATAACTTTCAACCCTGATATATATATATATATATATATATATATATATATATATATATCACCGGAAAAGGTGTGTATATGTGTGTGTGTGTTATTTTCATAATCGTGGTAATAGTTATTAATGTCTCCATCATCATCATTATCATTATTAACAACATCAGCATTAACAACAACAACAACATCCCAAATAAAAGTTGTTATTTGATGTTACGTGTTGTTGTAGGTTGTCAGATCAGCAGCAGCAGCATCACTAATTGTATCCTTATCAATGACATCATGACAGTCCAGGAAGACTCCTGCCAACAAAACGAAATCCAGCAATCCGAGAAGAAGACATCCGACCATCAGTCCTCCTGTATCCATACTGACGTGGACGGTTTATATGCCTGGATAATCGCTATGACGTCATTATTTGGACACTTGATGGTGTATGGGGTCCTCTACTCATCTGGAGTCTTCTATGAAATGTTTCGTGAGATATTTGACGGTTCAAGTTCGGTATTTTCACTAATTGCTTCTCTATCAACGGCATTCACGCTTGGATTCAGTAAGTAGAACTCCTCACGGGATTTCTCTAGTTTTTAACATAATTATGTAGGTATTTCTCATTTGGAATTCGCGATAACTTAATTGTATGTTTAGATTGACTAAAAGAAGTTCATCCGTGTTCACTTTTGTTTCAAATTTTCAAGACTAATACAAACATTTTCAAACATATTATGACTAATATAAAAATGTGAACAGAAAAGACTAAATATTAAATATTCCCGTTTCAAATGCTGTAGTATCCCGCCAGTAATTCGATTATATTTTTAATTACAAAAATGTTATAAGCATTATACACGTTTTATTATCCCAATGTGAACGTCAACCTAAAATACAATCTTAACATTTGGGGCGAATAGAAAATGGAGCGAAAACTTTACGATAGTTCACACCGGGTATCTCTCCTACTTTAGATTTTCAAATCAAGTTTCACCTCTGTCTGAACAAATTCTATAGACAGTTCGTTGCACATTCTAAATACCTAGTAAATCAATAATCCTAGTATATACCGACAATTGATGTATGATATTGATAAAATGAGGCACTGGCGATATGACTCTCGATTCCCGGCTTTGGTTTCGTTATTGACCCATACCATGTATAATAGAAACAGTTTGACAGGCGTCCAGAGTTAACACAGAAGTTAGGTTGATTTTACGAGGGACGACTGTATAATAGGAGAAACGTACAACAGGTGATTCACTCCAATCGGTGCAAAATGTGACAGCGGTAACTAAATCAAATACTAATTGGATGTATCTGTAAATGAAATGTTACTATTATTGAAATAACATTAGAATATATATTCCATACGTGAATTGATCATCATACCCATTGAATATTTAACTTTCTTTATAATGGAACATTTATTTATGGAAGACGACAATAAAGTATTAATAATTTTGAATTCAGTTTTCAATGTGTCTTTTTACAATGAAAACCAAGATACCTCTTATAACATCAAACACAAACATTCCACGCAACAACTCAAACAAATTCCCTAATTATTTCAAATTCTTTAATCACATTTATAAATATGAATCTTAACCTGATTGGTGCCACACTAAAGTAACTTCTAACTTTAGGTCCGATACCTGGAGTGCTTATGAATAAATATTGACATAGGGCGATTACTATGATTGGTGGATTGGTGGCTGGAATTGGTTTAGGACTCAGCGCGTACGCTACCAACGTGTATTACCTTGCTGCTTCATTTGGCGTGGTAACAGGTAAGCCTGAAAATATAGTTACAATTCTCCAATAGCATAAGTAAATAAGTTAATAATCGAATCTACATGGCATACTCACTGTAAGGCCACGCCTCAAATTATATGATTTATCATGAAATATAACACATAGACAACTTTCATTTATTTTAGGAATCGGCTTCGGAACTGCCTATCTCGAACTTATATCTATAGTTCCGCTGTATTTCGTCAAGCACCGGTCTCTGGCATTAGGTTTGGCAGTTTCATGATCTGGATTAGGAACTGTCGTTTATCCGATACTTATACGAAGCATTGTGCACTGCTAGGGAGTACGAGAAACATTGCTAATAATAGAAGGAATTACCATGAATATATGTTTATGTGGTGCCCTCTTGCGGCCACCAAAAGTTAGAACTGCAGCAACTAGTTCAAAACAATCGGCAAAAACGTGCAAGTCCAATAAGAGTCATTCCAGAGCAATTCTGAAACGCTTTTCAAAAATATGACCGGAAAAAAATGAATTCCACCAAAATAGAAACTTCAACGGCATTTTCAAATTCGCTAAAAAGAAAAGAATGGTTTTCATTTCTGAATCTCCACATATTTATAAATATTGGCTTCTTATTACTATGTCTAAATAAGTTCTTCTTCATGTTTGGATTGAGCATCGTTTACGTCCACCTAACGGCCTATTCTAGAACGAGGAAGATGGACGAAGATGCTACATCCATGTTAGTTTCAGTTGTTGGGGTATCGAACTTCGTTGGACGTCCATGTTTTGGATTATTTGCAAACATACTAACTAGACCACGTATGCTGTACGCTGTTAGCTTCTCGTTGTGTGATCTGGTTGTGGTCTTGGTTCCACTAATTGAAGGAGTTATCAAGTCTAGTGATACTAGCAGCTGCCTTCGGATTTCTCAGTGCTTCTGTAAGTTCTCTTCTGCCCCTGATATTAACAGACTTTATCGGTGTGGAAATTTTCCCGTCAGCTTATGGATACTTGCTAGTTTTTGAGGGAGTTGGATGTTTGTGTGGTCCATCTGCCTCTGGTAAGCCACATAATTCCTAAAAGGTCCCGCATATCGCATTTAGAAAAAATAGGCAAGAATTGAATTTCAGACAAAACGTCTATATTTTTGTAAATATAAATACATTGCTGTTTTGACTATCGTGTACAAACGTTGTTTTTCTTTCAATTTACAACATTTTCGTTTGTACAAAAATCTCCGTTTCTTTCTCTAGGATGGTTGTTTGATGCTCTCCAACGATATCCACCATCTTTCTACATAGGTGGCGCTACAATAGGAGCTGCTGGTGTGATGATATTCATTCCTCATATTGCTTGTTCACCAAATTATCAAATCACCCTTGACATTGAGACAGAAAGAAAGCTAAAGGACCTAAGCGACGAACTGCTAACTTAGAAACAAATAATATACAAGAACATAGTTGATGAAGTTTATATTTGCATTTGATTACTCAGGAAAGGTACCACTTTCCATTTATCAAACATTTTTCTGTACCTTAGATGTTTTAGCTGAAGGTTTGATTGATATTCACGATTTTACTGATCGAAAGATTATTAATACAATACCAAGTTATAACACTGCAACTAACACTCAAGCTTGAGTATGTGTGTATGTGTGTGTTTGTGATAGTAAGTATACGTGTGCTTGTATTTGTATGTGAACTGGGCCATTCAATTAATCAAATATACAGTTATATGGCTTAATGCTTCACTCACTCAACCACTAACTCATTCATTTGCCTAATCACTACCAACATACCCTCACTCAGTTGTTATTTAGGCAATATTGGACCTAAACTATCTCTTTATTTATATTCCCTATATAAACTCATAATATCGTTTTACTTGTAAGATGACGAATATATTCCGATGTCTTCTGTCGTTCAACCCAAATGTTGATATGGTAAAAGATTCTGATCTTATATTTCTCATCTTTTATTTCATCAATTATTATCAGATTGATGTTCGTTCATTGTCTGATTGTGATTTATATCCAAGAAGTCGTTTTTAGGGAATTAGCTGTCGAATAGTTTGTTGTTGGGATAACGGTTGTTACGGGTTGTTAACAAAAGTTGGAAAATTACTCTTAGTTTTCTGTCGAATTAAATAAATCAACACTTATTTAAAATGTTCAGTTGTGATGGTTATTTCTGTATTTCCTCTGCGTTTCAATTTGTCGTGATTGTTTGTTCATTTGCTGCCCGTTTCAGGTCGTCATGCTCAGTTGAGATGTCAGCAGACATAAGATTAATTGTTATCATTTGCAATTATTGATCAAATATGATCAATGAAGAACAACATCAAACTGGTTTTAATCAGCAATAGAATGGAATATAGTGTGTTCGTCACCAGTTCATGATATTTTAAAAATTGGTTCACTAACTCTAAACTAAGTAAATAATGATAATAATAATAATAACGACAATAATAATAATAAGAATAATAATAATAACAAAACAACAATAACAAGAAAATAATGAAGAAGCCACCATAAAGGGGTTAATGCCTTATTGTCAAGTTGTATATATATTTCAATCAGTTCAATTATACAAAAAAAAATACATTTTCTGTTCAATGCATACATTTTAACTAACGATAAATATTCAACTTAAAATAGAACATAACATCAACAGTTCATCCATTATTTCAGACGAATCGAAGTCATGAGTCTAGTGTGTCCATATGTTTAAAAATGCAGTAGTGACTTGAAGGAATGCCTGCCGCAAAGCGTCTATCATCCATATGTTGCTAGAACTTACTATTAATATAATTATATTAAAACACTGAAGGTATTGTGGCGATTTATCGGGAAAATCTGCACATATCTTACCATGCCACTGTATGTACATATCCTATGTTAGAGTACAATACATTAGTGAAAGCGTAGATTTTCTATTAAAAGAGAACGATATCTAAATTAAATACATACACCGAAAAACACACAGGGCTCGAAATTTCCTTTTTTCCGTACTAGCAAACGTGTTCTATTTGAAAGGAAGATACATTTAGGATGGATGGGTACAAGAGAAAAGGAAATATAGCACACTGATGATGTGTACAATTTCTCTGGACACATTATTGTATATATGGCCTGCATCCCTTCCGATCTGACAGCCGCCATCTATTAACTGCTGGGTTAACATTCCATTTATGAAACTGGAGTTTGCGAACTATCATTGAATGTCTCATGAGCTGGTATAATGTGTCAGTCGTTAGGGATGCCTTCCAGACACTTTTAATGTGCTTCATTGTGCTATTTCGCTTTTCGCAACTGGCAGTTAACAGGGGATATACAGACGTAAGGTGAATAACCTTCGTGGTGTGAGTAAAGTCCAATATCTCAGTATCTTCCTGAGATGTGCCATTTATTGACGGCTTCCTAGACCCCAAAACCAAACTGTTGTAGTATTATGAGTAAATGTTGACAGACCTGGTTAATCTCTTTGTCACCATAGTGGATGAATAGATCATTCACGATCAGGCCGTCTATTTTTATTTGAGTAAAGACAGATTGGTTGGGTTTGACAGTTTTCAAAATGCTCATCAATGCAGGTCACTCACTATCTTCTACGCAATGGTCCGGTTTTTTATATTTTCCAGCGTTCTGCTGAAACCCGATGTTGAAAATTTTGTTCCTTATACGAGAAACCGCCATCCATTTCAACAGCAAATTATTGTGCGTGATAACCATCTTCATCTACTATTGATATAAGCATAAATTAATTGCCGTCAAATACTTTGCCATTGCCCAAGGTACAGTAATATCTTCATTCTGGAAATATAATCATACCTTTTTGGCTTTCGTTGAGTATAATAAAGAAACCTGTGCTGAAGCAATTTCCCCTTATTCCAGTTGCTATAGCTCGGTCAACTGCTGTATTTGCATCATCAGAGGAGTAATTCTCGATATAAATTTTACCCGTTATCAGATACGCTTATATATGGCTAGTGCTGCTTTTGTGAGCTAATTCGGAAATTCCGTTGTACCCGCCTTGCTGGGTTGTTGTAAAAGAGGTTAACCGATGCTAAAGTATTGGTGATAGAGTCCCTATGCATGCCTTTATCGGCATCTTTTATTGCAAGTTCTAGTCCATGGCTAACATCGAGAATGAGCTCTATGTGAATAGGGTACTGTTGCTGCACGCGGTGTCAAGTATTAAAGATGCGCCGTCTGCTCGAAAACCAGGCGGGTTTACTCTATATACATCTGGTGTAAATCTTTGAGAAGAGAATGCTTCATTTATGGCTTCCTAAATGCCATAATCTCTGGCATTCGTCACATCAATAAACTTTAATTTATCACAGTGGGATATACTGTACTTATTAGTTTGGTTAGAATTCAATATTTTCATTTTATAAGTAAACTAGTTTAGTAATGTGATTTTAATTCAAGAGCCATGCAATAGCGCTTTATATTGGAACAGGGAGGACACCTTACACGGAATAAATATAGTTAAATTTTTAAATTGAAAAATGAGTCAAATGCATTTTAGCAATTACTATTGACAACAAAATCCTATTACCATGATATATTCGGTGCCTTTTTTTACATGTTTATTTTGTATTTAAATATTATTTGTCACGCTGTATTTTAGCATCTAATAAAATTTCTATCTGTAAAATAAACTTACTTAAAAGAATACATAATACAGTTTGGTATGTGTTATTGTATTATGATACATTACGTGAATGCATTCGTATTTCATGTTTGTTAACGCGCACAGAATTTGGTTCTTAGAATTATTATGAAGTAAATATTGAAATTAACTAATGTAACTTGTGTTTGGGATTTGTTTGTCCCCAAATAATATTTCTAATGTCATGTTACAACGTTTACTTTTGTTTTTAAACGTTCCTGTATTGTTTTCACTTGTATTTCTGTTGACGGCGTTATTAAAACATTTGGAGAGTATTTCAAAATCATTTGTATTTTAGATTCATAACAGCTTGCAATCTACAGGTTAGTCACTTTTAATGGTTCCTATACCCATCTCTCAGACCCGTAGTGACAATAATTTCTCTATTTATTTTCTCAAACTCTAGAACTTTCAATGATATAAATTTAAGCACTATCCATTTCTACAACAACAACAACAACAATAACAACAATAATAATAATAATAATTATTATTATTATTAGTAGTAGTAGTAGTAGTATTTTTTATTTAAAATATCCTGAATTGTAGAAAAACACAGCATATTCTATTATATTGCTATTTCATTAAAACCATTTTTATTTTGCTCTTCATTAATCATATTTGATAATTAATTGAAATTCATACCTATTAATCTTTTGTCTGTGTGACATCTCAAATGGGTTTGATGAATTGAATTGCCCAGCAAATATATACAAACAATTACGACGAGTTCATTTTTGAATAGCAATATACATCTACAATTATAATAAGAGCTGCTGCACAAAGATAAAACAGCATAAACATATTTTATTTTACATCTAAGCTCTTTTACATTATCACATTGAATAGCTTGAATACTAAAACCATCTGTTAGTGACAAAGATTTATTAATTAAAATTATCGTGTAAAATCGATCCTTAGCTCCAATTTATACAAACTTATTTATTGCAATGGAAAACTAGAGTTTTCCTACTTTCATTTCTATCACAAAAATACAGAGCAAAAATTCTTACCATATCAAGATCTAGGTTGAACGGGAGTTAGTATCTTTGTAAAATATCCATAATCAACCAAGTTATGTCTGCTTGTTTACGTGAGTTATTGTGTCGAACAATTACTGGAATCAAAATGTTCATTTTATTGCAGAATCTCGGTTGATATTTACATATGTGAAAACGACTGTCATCTAGCAAGTAAAGCAATATTAAGGCTTAATATAAATAGATAGTTTTGGTCAAATATTACCTCTTTAACAAATTATTGAGTGTGTGTCGGGGGGTGAAACGTGCGTGCGTGCGTGCCTGCGCGCGTGCGTGCGTGCGTGTGTGTGTGTGTGTTGAAGTGTTATAAATTCATATGGTATTAGGACAAATGGAAAGTGAGCCTTCCTCTTTAGTAATCAAATGCAAATATAAACTTTATAAACTATGTTCTGGTATATAGTTTCCTTCTAAGCTAGCGGTGCTCCATTGAGAAGCTTTAGCCTTTGTGCCTGTCTCAACGTCAACGGCGATGTCATCCATAGGGATTTTATCATTTGGCGAACAAACAAAATGGGGAATGAATATCATCAAACCAGCAGCTCCTATGGTAGCGCCACCTAGGTAGAAAGATGGCGGATATCGTTGTAGAACATCAAACAACCATCCTAGAGAAGGAAAAAGAGATTTTTTACAAAAGAAAATGTCATAAATTTAAATAAATAAAATGTTTATTCTCGATAGTCAAAACAGCAATGGATGTATTTGTTTGGAAGATAATTCAATTCAGCAAATTGTTACTAGGATCGTAAAATATCTGATAAACTATTATGGTCATGTTGAGTAATATTAGGTAAATAAAGCTACGCAAGATAATTTCTAATTGAAATACCAGTTATAAGATTCCACAAGGATATAAGCTATTTGTTGAAATAAGATCGATACATATTTTTCTCAATGCAATATGTGGGACCATTTAGGAATGATATAGCTTACCAGAGACAGGTGGACCACACAAACTTCCAACTGCCTCAAATACAAGCAGGTATCCAAAAGCTGATGAAAATAATTCCATACCAAGGAAGTCTGTTAATATCAAGGGCAGAAGAGGACCTATAGCTGCACTGAGAAATCCAAAGGCTGCTGCTAGTATCATTAGACTGATAACTCCTTCAATTAGTGGAACCAAGACCACAACTACGCCACACAACGAGAAGCTAACAGCGTACAGCATACGTGGACAATTTCGTATTTTGGCAAATAATCCATAACATGGACGTCCAACTAAGTTGGAGATCCCAACAACAAAAACTAACATGGATGCAGCATCTTCGTCCATCTTTCTCGTAGAATAGGCCGTTAGGTGGACGTAAACGATGCTCAACCCAAACAGAAAGAATAAATTATTTAGACATAGTAATAAGAAGCCAACTTTTTTGAATATGTGTAGATTTAACGATGACGCACGTGTTTTTCCTTTTAGTGAATTTGAAAATGCTGAGGAAGTTTCTGTTTTGTTGGAATTCATTTCTTCCGGTGAGATTTTTGAAAAGCGTTTCAGAATTACTGTTGGATGTCTCTTATGGGAATCGCACTTTTTGGGCGATTCTTTTGAACTAGTTGCCGCAGTTCCAACTTTTGGTGGCCGCATCAGTGCACCACATACACATATATTCATGGTAATCCCTCCTGTAATTAGCAATGCTCCTCGTATTCCATATGAGTGCACAAGAGTTCGTATAATTAGCGGATAAACGACAGTTCCTAATCCAGATCCTGAAACTACCACACCTAATGCCAGAGACCGGTGCTTGACGAAATACAGCGGAACTATAGATATAAGTGCGAGATAGGCAGTTCCGAAGCCGATTCCTAAAAGAAATTAATGTTGTCTATGTTTTATATATATATATATATATATATATATATATATATATATATATATATATATATATATATATATATATGATAAAAAACATATTATGTGGGGCATGGGCTTACAATGAGTATGTCATTTAGATTCGGTAATATACCCATTTAATAATGCTGTAGGGGAAGTGTAACTATAAGTTCAGGCTTACCTGTTATCACGCCAAATGAAGCAGCAAGGTAATACACGTTGGTAGCGTACGCGCTGAGTCCTAAACCAATTCCAGCCACCAATCCACCAATCATAGTAATCGCCCTATGTCCATATTTATTCATAAGCAATCCAGGTATCGGACCTAGAATTATATGTTATTTTACTTTGGCATTAACGAAGGTTAAAATTCATATTTATAAATGCAATTAAAATTGAAATAATTAGGGAATATGTTTGAGTTATGGCATCAAACGTTTGTTTCAGATGTCGTAATCGTAAACACCTTGATCTGTATCTTGTTTTTAAATGTCAAATAAAAGACACTGATAACCGAGTTCAAAATTATTAGTGATCTATTGTCAACCTCTATGAGCAATTTTTATATTATAAAGAAGGCAAAATAGTCTATGCCTGTGATCAACCAATTCACCTATTGAAACCATTTTGTAATGTTATTCAGATGACATTAACATTGGAGTTACAGATATATCCAATTAGTATTTGCTTTAGTCACCAGGGGTGTTGTTTGGAGCGTGATCACTACGATTATAATGGTACAGCTTGATTTCTATCTTCAATACCATTTCTAATTCTGTCACTTTCCTATTTATTATTCTTGCTGGGAATTATTTTTGATCAGAGATTATTAGTAGAGTTCCATATGAGGATTTCTTTTTCAATATCACAATTATTCCATTAAACTCTTAATGGCTATAATTCTCCTCAGCTGTTATTCGCACAGATACTAATAATAATAGTAATAATAATAATAATAATAATAATAATAATAATATACAAAATGTATATAGCGCCCTATATAACCTGTAAGGATGTTACTCTAAGGCGCTTGACAATAAATAATTCTATGGATGTAACAAATATATAATATATTCAGCTAGGAAAAGCTGAAACAAAAACAAATCGTATTCGCACTAAGCCTTCTAGTAGGATTGGCATATAACATTGATGATCCCTATGACCCTGAACAAAATGGAGATTATCATTGCGGTTGTGGATTATACTACAAAAGGTTACACCACCTACACCAACACAAAGTAGTCGTCATTGTGCGTCTTATCATAACGTCTACAAAGTCTTGACGTACCATTATTTTCTGTACATAAAGAATCTGCTCTCTTTGTTAAACAATAACTGCTGGTAATGATCTTATAATAAACATTGACGGTTATTAGCCCAATCTTTCTACCATATTCTATGCTATAATATGCTTTATAGGCTTCTCACTAAGTGTTCTGGTTGGATGTCTCATATTGATGAGTAGTGTGGATACTGAAGTGATCTCTCCCCTCATTCTTCTATTACGTGTATCCTTTTAATACTTTTTTTTTCAAATTTAGAATATAATTCGACTTTCACTAAAGTCTCTTTAATCAATATTTATTGTTTAGCATGGATTACTATAATTTAACAAATTAATTATATAAAAATTAATGTCTCTGTGGAAATATTGACTCCAGTTCTCGCTATTTAAAGCTTGTTGTCAGATATTATATATGAAAATTTATAATCATAGCTATAAAACAGTAGTATGGACCTAAACAAATTGTTGAAACCAAAATCCGGTTAATTGTCATTAGGTTTGATAAATTTATTTTATTACATAGTAAATTTAGGCCAAAGCCGCCTATCGAGAATCATAAGGTATGTTCCTTATTTTATCACTGTTACATAAATTGTCGGTATATACTTGGATTATTAGTTCATCATGTATTTAGAACTGCCTACATAGAATGTTCAGACATAGATGTATCTTAATTTGAAAATATGTGAACTATCATAAAGAATTCCATAAATATTTTGTTGAGGGTATAAACTCAGATAATAAAACTTACGCGTAATGCTTATAAAAGAAAAACCCAAATCCCAGAATAATAACCACAAACTATACCTAATATGGTATATTTAAAAATATAATCGAAATTACCATAAATTTAAATATACAGTTTTCTTCAGCTATTTTAATAATAGAGGAAGTTGTTTGCATCAACAATAATATATTATTTATAAATACGCTTTTATACCAAGTACTTCTGTATAATAACATTAGTGCGTACAGACTTGTTATTGTCGATTCACCAGCATTTTGATCTGGATTATTTAATATAGATAGTCCCTCCTGTTCATATTTTGACATTATTCAGAACATGTGTGAAAATATTTGTATTATTCCTGAAAATGTGAAATAAAATTTAACTGGGACAAATATTAAAACCAATAAAATTTGAACAGGGACGAACTACTTTTAGTCCATCCAAACATACAATTATTTATCGAGAATTCCAGATTGGAAATATCTACATAATTATGTTAAAAACTAGAGAAATCCCGTGAGGAGTTCTACTTACTGAATCCAAACGTGAATGCCGTTGATAGAGAAGCAATTAGTGAAAATACCGAACTTGAACCGTCAAATATCTCACGAAACATTTCATAGAAAACTCCAGATGAGTAGAGGATCCCATACACCATCAAGTGTCCAAAGAATGACGTCATAGCGATTATCCAGGCATAGAAACCGTCCACGTCAGTATGGATCCTGGACGACTGATGGTCGGATGTCTTCTTCTCGGATTGCTGGATTTCGTTTTGTTGGCAGGAGTCTTCCTGGACTGTCATGATGTCACTGATAAGGATACAATTAGTGATGCTACTGTTGCTGATCTGACAACCTACAACAACACGTAACATCAAATAACAACTTTTATTTGGGATGTTGTTGTTGTTGTTAATGATGATGTTGTTAATAATGATAATGATGATGATGGAGACATTAATAACTATTACCACGATTATGAAAATAACACACACACACATATACACACCTTTTCCGGTGATATATATATATATATATATATATATATATATATATATATATATATATATATCATGATGATGATGATGATGATGATGATGATGGCGACATTAATAACGATTTCCACGATTATGATGCTAACACACTCATGCTCAGAGTCTAAATTAATATATCCAATAATATATCTGTCTATCACACAAATTTCATATAGATAAGATGCCGTGCAGTAAAATAAACGCCGACATATTTATATGCAGACACATAGCCCCATTCAATTTATCTGTATGCGTGATATGTCCTATAACTTGCCGATTATTCTCACTTATTCACTAATTCACTCATTCAGTCTGTCACTCGCTGGTTAACATAAAAAGTCATTTACGCAGGCATGTACCCACAAACACGCATACACAAGCACATACACAAACTTACGCCCAAACACAAACAAACTTACACCCAAACACAAACATTCACACTCACACACACGCACACACACACATATATATATATATATATATATATATATATATATCAGACCTGGTTAATCACGACAGATTGATCTCAGATGTTCGAATTACGTCGTACTGATGCTACTCACACCCGTCTCTGTCTGACAACAGTTAGCCAATGACCTGTTTTCTTGCTAGATAGTTGTATGTTGTTCTGACTGCAAGAAACCCTCGCCTTCACCTTGCTTAAATCCCTGGCGGCTAATTCGAAGGCAAATTCTGCCAAATTTAGTTCGCCTTATATTCCTGTATACCAAGAGAATATACTAACGAAGTAGGTTTCACTGTTTATGGAATATTAATATAATATAATGGCGTGGTTTGGCCAATTCTCCACAGCAAATGTGATTAACGCTCCTCATTTTGACATTTAATTGAAGAGTATATATATATATATATAATATATATATATGTGTGTGTGTGTGTGTGTGTGTGTGTGTGTGTGTGTGTGTGTGTGTGTGTGTGTGTGTTTGTGTGTGTGTGTATCAATAACAAGGTAGTCTCACAGTACATCTACTTTGTCCACAAAACCCTTAAATCAAACCCATTTCATTATTTGATATTTGTATGAGTTTCTATTTCTGTAAAGGAACACATTTCTAAAATTTCTACCAGGAGACTGATCCAATATAAACTATTCAATAATTTATCTGATAATCTCTAATGGATATTGTGTACGTTTCGTTGGTGCAGTGATTAAAGTATTGCGCTCTAAACCACCTGGTTATGGGTTCGAATCGGCTGAAACATCTGTGTGTTGGATTTGTTTCCATGGGTGAGTCAACACTATCATATGTCCCAAATGTCAAATGTTTGTCTCGAGAATGGACAATCTATGCTCGTACCATGGATACAGATAAATATCAACAGTAGAATAAATTAATAAATCAATCAAGTCGACAGTGGATCACAGGTTCTGAGGCCAGATGTTTCAGCTAAACTTCCAAAAGTTAAAATACACATGAGTGTATTATATTTCAGAAAAATAAACTAAATACAATCAAATGTCCAGATCATCTTATCTTACACAGTCTTCTGTTAAAGTCTTTATATATACTACATACGGTATATGCATGATTCATATGCCTCGTGGCTGAGCATTTGGTCAATCCACCCCAACAACCCCCATACTAATAATGGACTAGCTGGTTATTTCTGTTTCTCTTGGCCATACTCTAGCTCAATTTAACTTTTATGCGATGTGTAGGGGTAAGCAAATACCTTGCGCTGAGTTTTTATTCGGTTGTTGATTCAGTGAAATAATATGGCTATTTTTAGAACATAGAAATATTTAGCACAAATAAAACTTATGCAGCACGATGTCAACGTACACAATCTTGATATTTGAAGGTTTGAAGAGAACAGTAATCAATATGTAGTGCAATTGGGTTATTATACGTGATAGTATATAATCGGGTGATAATTTTTACTTATTTGGTTTTATTTCCTTATTATTATAGTTGATTTATTATAAATGTTAAGAGCAAATATATTAATATATTTGATATATTGCACACAACATCCGAAAAATGTCTAAAATGCATGTTTCACAACCAGACCTCAACAGAAAATGACGAAAAAAAGGTATGAGGTCGAAATCTCGATATCGTATCTATGTAGATTTCTTCATTATTTCGATATCTGAGAGACGTTTGATTCAGTGGACTGTGATCAACGTTATGATCCAAATTAACTCTAACCGTCATAATGGACACCAATAATAAATAAATACGGGGAAAAGGGATGAAAACGTATGAGACACATATATATTTCTATGATTTCAACGAATTTGGCTCATATACGCAACGGTATTGGCTCAAAGCTACAATTTGACTCATACTCCGTAAGCCAATTTTGTATTTGTATTAGAGCTCGTTTAAATATATGTATTTATAAATTCTGACATTTGATTATGCAACAGTAATATCACTTGACGTTGGGTCTCTCTCATATAACTATTCATCTAATCTTTAGTGAAAATATTAAGAATCTGTTTAGTTTTTCGTATATATACATTTCAACCATATTGCCTGATGCATGAAACTTGCACTTTCTTATTATTTCACGATATCTGTTTTCTCTAACTTTTAGTGAGGTGCTATGTTTGACAATAGGAAACTAGTACTGGCACAATGATACTAATTAAATGTCTAACTAAAAATACAGGTCACCATAAAAATGTCAAGATAAGATAATTTTAAAACTCGGGTTCAGGCCAGTAGGCGGGATCGAGTCATTTAAATAAGAAGAAAAAGCGGCCAATGAGAACGCCGCTTTTAGAAATACTTTACCAGTCCTTGTTTTGTGCCAATATGGTGGATACTTTGCTTGATCCTCAGTCCATTTCCAACTTGGCTCATACAGTTTGGCTCACAAAAAAATCTATATTTCGTAATTTAGTGAATAATTAATATAATGTTCAATTAAAGAATACTTACAAATTCTTATTAACAAAAGAGCCAAAATTGTTGCAATTGTAGTTCGAGACCAAAATGGTTGATTTCGTAATATATATATATATATATATATATATATATATATATATATATATAAAACGAAATAAACCAGAGAATAGAATGATTTGTCACCTGGTTTGATTCCTCGGATCAAACGCTAAATGACCCCAATCATATCAAGATTGTCATATTATTGAGATATAATCGAAATAATGATTGTTAGAAATAGTTTTGTACGTTTGTCAAAATATTTAGATATCCATCATACTAAAAAGTGTGAAGAAATAATTTAGTTTATAAAATGTCAGTTTTCTTCGCTGATCTTAGGTAGACATAGGTGTAACCTTATCATTCTACATGATTTTAGCATCTTTTCCATTTTACTCTTGAATGATTCTTATTGGAGTCGCACTTTTTTGCGATTGTTTTGAACTAGTTGCTGCAGTTCTAACTTTTGGTGACCGCAAGAGGGCACCACATAAACATATATTCATGGTAATTTCTTCTATTATTAGCGGTGTTTCTCGTATTCCATAGCAGTGCACAAGGCTTCGTATAAGTATCGGATAAACGACAGTTCCTAATCCAGATCCTGAAACTACCAAACCTAATGCCAGACATCGGCGCTTGACGAAATAAAGCGGAATTACAGATATAAATGCGAGATAAGCAGTTCCGAAGCAGATTCCTAAAAGAAATGAATGTTGTCTATGCGTAATATTTCATGATAAAACCATATAATTTGAGGCGTGGCCTTACAGTGAGTATGCCATGTAGATTCGATTACACACTTATTTACTAATACTATCGTGGGAAGTGTATCCTAATGCTATTCCAATAATAGTAACATTTCAGTTACAGATACATCCAATTAGTATCTGATTTAGTTACTAGAAGCGTTGTTACGAGCGTGAACACAAAGACACTTACAGTTTCGAGCTGTTATTATAATGATAGAGCATGATTTGCATCGTTAATAATTACCTGTTCTAATTGTGCCACATTCCTATTTATAAATCATGGGTTTAATGTTAAATAAATACTTTTTCTACTTCTCTAATACTAGACATGAAACAATTGTCAAATTTTGCACCGATTGGAGTGAATCACCTGTTGTACGTTTCTCCTATTATACAGTCGTCCCTCGTAAAATCAACCTAACTTCTGTGTTAACCCTGGACGCCTGTCAAACTGTTTCTATTATACATGGTATGGGGCAAAAACCAAACCCAAGCCGGGAATCGAGAATCATATCGCCAGTGCCTCATTTTATCAATATCATACATCAATTGTTGGTATATACTAGGATTATTGGTTTACTAGGTATTTAGAATGTGCAACAAACTTTTTATAGAGTATGTTCAGACAGAGGTGAAACTTGATTTAAAAATCTAAAGTAGGAGTGAGCCCGGTGTGAACTATCGTAAAGCTTTCGCTCCATTTTCTATTCGCCCCAAATGTTAAGATTTTGTCAAAGCTTGAGGTTCACTCTCAGATAATAAAACTTACGTGTGTAATCCTAATAAAAAGTAATACCAAAATTCCACAATAATAATCACGAACTATACATGATATCGTATACTTAAAATATAATCGAAATTACTGGCGGGATACTACAGATCAATTATAATCGATTCACCAGCATTTGGAACGGGAATATTTAATATTTAGTCTTTTCTGTTCACATTTTTATATTAGTCATAATATGTTTGAAAATGTTTGTATTAATCCTTAAAATTTGAAATAAATTGAACACGGATGAACTTCTTTTAGTCCATCCAAACATACAATTAAGTTATCCCGAATTCCAAATGAGAAATACCTACATAATTATGTTAAAAACTAGAGAAATCCCGTGACTTCTACTTACTTAATTCAAAACGTGAATGCCGTTGATAGAGAAGCAATTAGTGAAAATACCGAAATTAAACAGTTAAATATCTCACGAAACATTTCATAGAAAACTCCAGATGAGTAGAGGACCCCATACACCATCAAGTGTCCAAAGAATGACGTCATAGCGAAAATAACAGCATAATAAGCAACATTAAAACTGAACGGTTATGAGGCGATCAATATCTCGACATAATGGTAGTACAAGAGCTTCATCAATAACACGAAAGGAGTGACTAATAACTTTAGTAAATGCGCGATATGATAGGAGTATTTGGGATAAAGGTACTTAGAACCTCCCAGTAGTGACTTTTATCACGTGTTTATCGACTGAAATACTACTAAATCTTGTAAGGTTGTTGCTGCCCTGTGATATTACAGCCATATTTAGTCGTCGATTGTACACGCATAAGCATATTATTGGGGGGGGGGGTTTCCAGACAGATGTAGCTGTTTTTTTTTGTCCGTAATTGTACGAATGTCCTCAAGCACAAACACCATTTTATTATTTCAGAGTGAATTAAGCTATATAATTCACTAATGCAACCACTACACGATTCCATAAAGAACATAATTATGCTAATTAACATTATGGTGTATAAATTAATAACGCACTGTTTGAGTCCCTCTATCCGAACTCATATATATGTGTGTGTGTGTGTGTATGTGTGTGTGTGTGGGCGCCCCCCGCGCGCGCGAGCTATCTGTCTAGTGGCGATCCTGCCTTCCGGCTCATCCGCCTCATCGTGTCCTATCTATGATGGTATGTTTCAATCTATCGCCACATATATCGATTAGTTATGTTGACAATAATGTGTTTTTCATATGTATCAGCCAATGACAATGTTGGTAATGTAGCATATGTTTAATGTGTGTCATTATTCCAATTCAGTAATTATTCCGTTTATGCCGAGGCTGATTATTTTGATTATTTGTTTGTTTTAAACGGAGTTTGTATTTAGGTTAATTTAATTGATTCTGTGAACTCTCTAGTCGACGCTTTGAGATTTATGTCGCGGTAACCATGACGCTAAGGCTTCCAAGACTGGTCGATTTATAGGAAATAATCTACTGAAACCTGTTTAATTCAACCAGGATGATTTGGTTCATTCATAGGCAGAAATTGGCTTCATTCAATCCCAGCTGAAATACCAATATTAATTTGTATATTATTAATAATTTTGGAGCAAAATAAGGAGAGCATTACTTATAGCATTTACTCATCTGAAGAATTAGACGGGCTTCGTGAAGGATGGTATTTATATTTTAACGAGGATTCCAGAACAATATGATTGGTTTGAATTGCTGCAGAAGACAAACATGTTGTGGATACAAATATATGGATTATGACACCAATTCAGGATGGAGGCGTGATGACATAGATGGTCCATATGCGTGGATGATCGCTTTGGTATCATGTTGTGGACATCTGCTCATCTACGGCATTCTTTTTTCTTCTGGTGTCTTTTATGGCATGTTTTGTGAAATATTTGATGGATCAAGTTCGACACTGTCACTAACTGCCAGTCTCTCAGCATCGTTTACGTATGGTTTCAGTAGGCAGAATTATGGATCAATAATGATAATTTTAGCATTTGACTTTTATACATGTTATATAATTTGTAATATTGTAATTAATTTGTTAATGAATCCTGTCTGTATCTGTTTATTGTAATGTTGTTGTTGTTGTTGCAAATGTGTGTAATTGATTTCTGCCCTAATATAAATGTATATCTATTAGCACAAGCAACGATGTGGATTGATCAATGTTTATAAAGTCCAGAACCACTCCGCCCCATAGCATCACCGTGACATTAGAATCCCCTCTTCATTGATAAATCACGAAAGTATTCTACTTTATTTCGAACCTACACTTACCTATCTGCACGTACCATTAGCCGTTCAAATTCAAACCGATTAACAAACCGTATAACATGGCTAAATAACATTTATATAAAATAACTCAGATATTGAAGTTAATAATAATTACAAGCTCGTCCATAAAGTTTCATCATTAGGTAGAGTAATCAGCTGCATTATCTCCATAAGGTGAGTTCGAATCTGACTCACAGCTTTATTTTTGAGTCTGCATTAGGTCCGTCACTCGTCCATGATTAATTTCCTTTATTTTCTGTTAAATAATCATTGATCTCCCATCAATTAGTTACAAATAAGAGTTTCTACATGTACTAATTATAAGTGATATTAATATAACCCGTTAGCAGTTTTAGGGTGATGTATTATATATGTCGAGTTATCTCCTAATTGGAATCCATATTATGGCAGAGTCATTTGATAAAATGTTAGAATTAATGTAGAATATAAATACCAGAAACAGTTGAGTCTATTTAACCAAGTTTATAGACGGGTTAACCTTCTTGGAAGGCTTCGGGGGATATATTTAGCTATTTTATAAATGATGACAAAATAAATCAATTTAAAGGAAACGATAAAGAGTTTAAAGTCTGAGAAACGTGATCTTATATTTATCTGTACATTTTCTAGGCGGATGAATAACAAATTTGTCACACTTCAATTACCAGCGTAAATAAGTGGAGATGCTGAATGCTGGAAACATATTTTATTGTCGTTTATTAGGTTTTTTCTTAATATTCTGGATATGGAGTACATATCCGCTCAATGTCCTTGATATGCCGCCAGGTACAAGCTCAGAGGCATATGAACAATAGAGAGAGTATTTGTTTTTCATATTCAAAACATCTATAATCCTCAAAACTAGCCAGTTCTTTCTGCTGCATAAACTAGTTAATGCATGTGTATATCTACGCTAGGTGGCACCAGGAAGTAGTATTTGTGACGAAAGACAGGTTTCATCTTGTACCAAGATATCGCTTAGCTATGTGTGAATGCGCAATATGGATTAAAATATATATATCCCGTCGGGCTATCATATCATCCATCTGGATCGCTCTGAATGGGTATTTCCACTATCTGATGTGATATTCATACTCAAATCCAATCTGGTTGACTATAGTAAGAGGTTATACACCGATCAGGATTAGCCAATCAGATTGCAGGATTATTGCTAATTATGGTATCATAATATATATATATGTTTACAAAGGTGCAAATGTTCCCAATAAATCGCCATACCATCGGATATTTTCCAGTTATCATAGAGTAACATAAACAGCAACTCCTAGAAATAAATTGATGGTTAGCGTCTTGAAACTAGATTTTCTTGAAAGACACTACAGCATTTTCAAACATGGGGACGCATTAATTTGATGACTTCGATTAATGTGATGTTCTAACTTAAGTTGGATGATTGATGTTAGTTAAAATGTATACATTGAACAGCAACTTTAATTTATGGCGGAATTGAACTAAATGAAATATAGAAACGACTTGATAATGAGGATGTAAGTCTGAGGACAGAAACACTTTATCATATATAATACATATTACATAACTTAACAGCTATTTTATCGGCGACTGAAATAGAATAATTTTACCACCAAATATCACGATACCATCTGAGCCGGAGTTCACTTATGGTAGATTACCCCACATTATAATATCTCATGCGGACTACAATTTAACATTGTTACATAATCACAGACTGTAAACATTATATCAACTACTGACAATGACGGCTAAAACACGTCAGACTAATACAGATCCATATTGTAATTTTAGTATTAAACACGTATTGGTAATAAAGTCGATTTCGTAATTAGAAACCAGAGATTTATTTTACAATTATTAGACTTTTTCATAAAAAGGAGAAGCTCCGATTACCTCACTATGAGTATGTAACAGCACGCGTATGCACTTCCTCGGCGAGACCTTGACACCATCTGTGAAGCCTGGAATTGTCATCCTGGTACACAAAATTATGCCCAAATGTCAGACGAGCAAATAAAAATAACTGTTCCTCCACGATATGTAGGTACTGGTACTGATCCAGGTTTGCCAACGACGATGTGAAGTTCACATTTTCCACCATGATGGAAAGCACCCCACATGGTAAATCCACCGCCCCCTGCTTGGACTCATGCAATATTCATTATAGGTCCCATGTTGCTGTCTGCGGACCCGGATACGACCATCTATCCGGTAAAGCAGGAATCTGGATTGGTCGCTGAAGATGGCATGCTGCCAATGACCTGGTCGCCAGCAGAGATGGTCTCTAGCCCAATCCATTCGCGCCTGTCGATGCCTTCGCAACAATAACAGTTTCTTCAGAGGTCTCCCGGCGAAATAACATGCTCGGATCAATCGCAGATTCACTAGCATTCTGGATACAAGGATATTAGTGAACCGTAACCACTCAGCACGGAGGGTGTTTGCTGACTTGGTACGCCCACTTCGGCACAAACGTAGTAGATAACGGTCTTCTCTTTCTGTTGTCTTACGAGTACGTCCGGGTCTAGCCCTGGGTGTGGGTACGCCCGTCTCACGATTTCTCTTAAGCACATTTGAGATTGTTCCCTGTGCTATCCAAAGAGCTTGGGCAATGACCTTCTGTTTGGAACCCATACGCCATATGACAAGAACTCGTCGATATATTACTTCATTAAAACAATGGACCATGATGTCAAGAAAGTTGCCCAAAAGTTTCAGCAAATTCTGCCGGCATGCCCGATTACAACTAGAGATATCAATAGCTCTACCCCCTTATTTATGAGCCTCAGATATCACGTCACATGGACCTTGGGAGTTTTATTGGTCATCCACTCACTCAAAACAAAACCACGTGTTGATAACGTATGCCAAAATACTCATCAGGTATCATATATATATATATATATATATATATATATATAGTTTGAAGAAGCAGTTAATGCTATGTTTATATGGCGGCTACGCAAACTTCTTCCTGTAAACATATTGTTTTATACATTTTAAGTGTTCGATCTGGCTTCACAAATTCTCAGAATGGTAAAAGAATGTTCATAGAACATTTATCAGGGTCGGATGCTGGCTTTTGAAATCAGTATTTTCCCTCATATACCAGAGAATACAGAAACATTCATTCGCATCGGGGTACTGAGGTCTTACTTCGTACCACTAACATATTTCAGCGGCCCTTAGAAGGACTACAAAAGAGTATTAAATGCCATCCAATATTCCAGGAGATGGTAACAAATGTACTTCGTTTGGGTTAATAAGGGCTCATACAACAGACATTTAGTGTTTGGATTATTTCCATTAAAATATGTTGAACTGCATGCTTTGCTAACTGTCAAAGGTGAACGATGGGATGAGAAACTGATAATGTAATCAGCTTGCATGGGCAATAATCAATGCATTTATAAACAATTTTGCGTATGAACTGATTATAGTGTATTTAGTAGATGTAGGTTAATATTGACATATCACCCACTTTCCGAGTATTGAGTAATTTCAGCGGCGTTTGGACTTAAATGCAACACACCACAATCAAGCACTGTCATCATTGTGGGATATTAAATTGTAGTCATTAAACAATGGTAAGCTCACATGTAGATATATTAGAAAATAGTATAGAGTTTATACAGGTTTTTAATGATAAAGTTTGGCTAAAATAGTACAATGTCTATTTCATATAAATTGATAAAAACACCAGCAAACTGTTACATATGTGTCGTACATATCATCTTGAATATTGATGAAAGCTAACACAGTCCATCAATATTTTAGTTTTTTCTGCACACAACGATCACTCGAATCCGAGTCCATTTCCCATATGTACTTGGATCCGATGAAATCCAAAACGTACCCATTACATCCATTAAAACAAAATTACTTTAGGATCCGGAACTGTTTATCTGAAGCTGGATGAGAAGTTTTGACTTGACTTAATTTGCACCAGATCAGTATTCTTCTGTAAAGCCTTTGTCGGCAGTCAGCCATAATTGTTTCTAATACCTGTTGGGAAATATAAATTTTGAAATTCGATAAAGTACTCGACACTGAATATAATGACATTCAACAATGACGGTAATAACTTACAATGAATTGTTTATGGATAATCAAAAAAGTATCTTATTGATATGGAAATGTAGTGACCACTTACATCCCAAAATGGACAACCTTAAAACGAACTGCAATATGTTTAAAAAAGCTAATTTCTAACATTATGAGAACAATATATAAAATTATTTAAAACATATTTGACACCGTGAATTAGAGAATAAGAGGCATCCTGTATTACATCACTACAAACATTTGGTCCAATAATATCACCTATGTGTGTGTCTTGAGATTCAGCCTTCAGATCTATACCATCA
Organism: Paralvinella palmiformis; assembly: GCA_025642065.1. Taxonomy (NCBI): domain Eukaryota; kingdom Metazoa; phylum Annelida; class Polychaeta; order Terebellida; family Alvinellidae; genus Paralvinella; species Paralvinella palmiformis. The sequence continues at coordinate 117,746 of JAODUP010000183.1, forward strand.
AAATTAAACTCAATCTTTATATTATGATTGTAAATATATCACACATTGTATGAATGCATCAGTAGGGGGCGCCACTAAATTGACATCATCATCATCATCATCATCATAACCAAATTTTCCGTAATAAAACTGACCTATTTTGCAACCGGAACCCGATTGACGTAACCGATAACATAATTATGTTCACGCGAGATAAAATAGCTGACAAAACACCACAATGTGTTCCTTCTGCACGTGACCTATGTCTCACTAGCAAAAAATGTAAATCCTTCGGTTATCATCTGGCTGTCTATTTCGTTATTAATATGAACAAGCCCGATTGCTTACGAAGAAAGATCACATAAAAATGTATCGTGGTATACATACTATATAATTTACGGAGTATATGCTTCACGTTCAGACCGGAAACTCCTTGTTAGTGTGATACGCTTATATCTGCGAAGAAATTTCGGATGAAAGCAGAGATAACCTGGCACCGAACTTCCTTAACGGTACACTTTAAAATACACAGGGATCTCTGTTAAAATATACACTACATTTCGAAGACAGGAAATATTTCCATTCCATAAAGATTGAGGAATGTGGAAAAGATCAAACGAAACTCATCAAATTAAATGAAAACTTGATGGGAAGTACCTGAAATGAAGTATTGCCATCATGGGGTCGTAAGGCAAGTAACTGAGCTTTTTAGTATAATTCATTATCTATAAATATGTATAACAATATAAGAACGAATAAGGGCAAAGGAAATGCTGGTGGTTACACAAGAACTCTCCAACATAAACACAAGTAACCAAATTCAAATTAACTGAATGTAATCAATTTATACTGATACAAATTAAATCCGAATTATACAATATGTTATATACACCAGTTTCACTGGTATAACTTATCTGATAGCTGAATTATTAGAGACATCTTCCGATGCCTATTACATTAATTCTGTAAAACCCATTTCCAACTGACCTTTGTATTTTGCTACCAACAAAGGTCATCTGTTGATCTCGGACGATTCCAATAAAAATTGCACGGTGTTTATCTTGTTGAAAATAACGCAACTAATTATATACAATTATTATTACTTGAACCAGAATATTATGAAATACTCTTTGCTGACCAAATATAATCATCTGTGCGATTCACATAGGTAGGATTCCAGAGCAAATCTAAAATAAAGCTCAAGTCATCATCTGTGGTGTTGAAATACTATAATATATAGGTTTAATTTTAACCAAAACAGATAGTTGTTGACTAGAAACTGTAACATCATATTAGGCATTCTGTAGGTGTGTTCATGTATCTTTGAACAATGAAAACGTTGGTGTTTACTGTAACCTGTGATCTCTCGTATGGGTCATGAAATTTAACATATTTCCTATACTTGTTTTTACTTCCACATCTCGGCCTGACGTATTATAAACGAAAAGATTCATCTAAATGTAGGCTTATTTATGAATACATTTATGGATATATATGTTTATAGGTATATTTCGATCTTGTTGTTTTGAACTAATGCTATCATATATATGCATACTTACACGCATCATACACACTAGACATGGGGTAATTGTAATAGTAATAGTAACGATTACATTTTTCAAAGTAACAGTAATATTAATAGTAATGGTGAATCTCCTTTTTAAAGTAATAGTAATTGTAATTATAATAGTTGATAAAGTAATAGTAATCCACTATTACTTTGCTATTACATTTTGTCAGACACACAATACTTTTTGCCAGATATGTCACTGAACTGTCAAATCTCACTGTCACTTGATTTGATGCTCAATCAAATTGTCATTTATAATATTGTTCATTATTGATTCTGTAGCTGAGAAGCCACTCCATTTGAAACAGACTAAGCACTGTGTACTTAACCGAATCCAAGTTGATTACCATGGGCTCCCAATTATCCCCCAATTAAGAATCTATATCTGGCATCCCTGATTAGTGAATGTTGGCATTACTTGTGCCACTGTTCATATATAAGCTCCCTAGTTTACAGGTCCACACCATATCTTACAGCTGCTATCACTGCATTACATCTGATATACACATACTCTGATTTTTAATATATTTTACGCTGTATCTAGGATATTATCAATAATATAGACATCCACATAAAAAGTATAAATCACAATGGCTAAAGTATCACATCTGAGTCATTTTGAGATGCCTACTAATACCGACGTCAACTACAAAGCCAAATGTAGGCATTGTGGTTGAAACATATCAGGCTCAGCCAAGACTATTTTCAACTTCACTATGCAAGGGACAATTGGTGTATTACCTGGTATTGTTGTACATACCATCTTGCTAATCATGCTCATTCAGCCATGACAGACATATATGGAAATTCTTCACCTATCGGCAATTTACTAGTTGTTAAGTGTAACTAGGTAAGGTCAACTGAACAATGTTGGTTTTATATGTAAATGAAGTTTTGTTTTGTATTATTTTATGATGAAAGTAACCCAGTAACATAAAACTACCAGCACTATCATTACCAGTAAACTACTACTACTACTACTATATAATAATAATAATAATAATAGCATAAGCAAAAATGTGATAGTAATAGTAATAGTAAGAAATGTAATAGTAATATATTACATTCAATATCAAGTGTAATAGTGATAGTAATAGCAATATATTACATTTCAAAGTAATTGACCCAGGTCTGATACACACACAAATATACACGCACACACGCACACACATACACACACAAGAGAGAGAGAGAGAGAGAGAGAGAGAGAGAGAGAGAGAGAGAGCAATTGAAAATAGCTATAAATAGAGTTGGTTAGATAATTAAGCTAAACATTCTCACTACTGCCGTGATCTGACTTGGGTGTTCTAATCCCAAACTCCACGGCTGTAGGTGGTCTGACTCGGGTGTTCTACTCCCAAACTCCACGGCTGTAGGTGATCTGACTTGGGTGTTTTACACCCAAACTCCACGGCTGTAGGTGATTCGCATTTTGATTTTGCTTGGCGGCTTAGGGACTCGTGAGACATTACACATGTCTCAGCAAGAAAAGTCGCCACTCTGGATTCAGTCCCCTGAAGAAAAGTCCAGAGTTTGAATTCACGGTTCGAGATTCTCTGTGCCTGTGCCTTATTATACACAGCTAAAACACACACATACACACACACATACACATACAAACGCACGTACACGCACCCCCCACATATACTATGGCTATGTAAAATATATTCTCGTTAATGAATACCAAAACAGAGATAACTGAGACTTTGTTACCTAGAATAAATTGACATAATTACACCCACGCAGACGCCCACATCCTAAGCTATGGTTGGTCGTATCAACTAGATCATCGTTAATGTATGAATCAGAAAAATGCTAATATTATCGTCATAGATAATAGATAATGATGAACTTATCATCCTGTTAAATAGATTAAATTAATATAATTATGATAATCATACTTTTTATGAATCCATACATTTATTTCTATATGTGAATTACAAAGTTTAATTCGTGCATTTACCCTAAATAACCCCATCTGTCTCCAAACACACTAACACGAATACATCTTTACAATCGAAGATTTCACTTGGTTACAACATCACAAGCTATTATTGTTTATCTAACGTGAACTAAGGCAGCTAAAACACGCTGATTTATTTTCGGGTGTTACAAATCACTCTTCCCCTTCCTTAATAATAATAACAATAATAATCGCTTAATAGCAGTTATTTTACATGGCTGGCAATCTCAAATGAGGGGGACGCATGTGGTCTAATATTTACAGCTTCATCACGATAACTAATTCTAAATAAATTTAAAATTTACAATATATGGCATATTCAGCTGAGACAACCTTGGCAGTTGGCACCAATATGTATTTGTAGTCACTTATTGGACGATTTCTTAATATAATATAACCTACACTATATTTGCCAATGTTTCCACCACGTTTATCATCTGCCAACTTCTCTATGCTGGCAGCTCGATGATGAGCTTTGTTTTCACAAACATGGTTCTTCATGTAAACAGTCACCTGCAATCTATGATGTTTGGCAGATTTCTCTGGCCCATCATAGTCTAATGGACCATTTCAGATGAAGCTTGGTTTTCGAGAATCCAAATTTCCGCGTACTATTTGAGGCAGTGAGATTTCGGCCATACCTTATAAGCGATAATCTGATTGTATTATTACTTTTAATCTAATTCTGTTTAGATCAAATGGAATGCTAAGTTAATTATTGTACAAATCGACATTTTATAACTCAACTGTCTCAAATCTATATATGTGATCCCTTAATGTGGCACCCATCAGGACCCATCTCAATACATGTTTACCTTTTCCATTCAATCAGCAACCAGATTTATATATATATATATATATATATATATATATATATATATATATACATACTTTTCAAAGTACTGCTTTAAATATGATGGTATTCAATATTTTTCTTGAAACTTGGGTTGGAATATACGGTTATCTACAACTCGGTTATCTATAAACGTTTCCCTTGGCACGAGTAATCCAAGTGTTTTGTGCTATAAATAGTGTATATGGCTCGTGGCCAAACTTATAAACAGGGAGTGCACAGTACAGTGGGCGCCATACACGCGAACTGGCTTCAGATGTAAACAAACATACACATTTGATCAATGTTTTGCAAACGTTGTACAGATAAATCTTGAATAATAATACTTATTGGTGGAGAACATATTCACTTACCAAAATATCACAATGTATATCCGATATGATAACGCTTTGATTGAGATTATGCCATCAAAACAATGGCCTATTCAGAGCCATCCCCACTATTAACTATGAATATTTCCAGTGCGGTATTTTTTGAACTCGAAGTTTCTTCGTCTGAAGCAATCTATCTATGATATTATGTTTATAATATTTTGACATGTTTGTAAAATAAATATATTGACATTCAATTAGTCATCAGTTTTACAGAAACATTTAATACAAGTACATTTCTGTCTAACAGTTTGTTTCATTTTATATATTTATCCATGTTACAAAACCCAAATTCTGTTAACAAGTACACGGACATAACAACGGTAAAATACACTTGTGGTAATTAATTACTGTTGCTTAATGTGCCAAAGTTTGGAATGATGAGTTAAAGGCTAAGAGGTGGAGCTTAAGATAAGAAGTTGCGTAATTGTGCGAAACATGCTATTTATTTACGTAACTTTTGGCCAAATGTTACTGTAATAAGAATAGAATGAACGGGAATGTCAGATAACATAGATATATACGAAACATAAGATGATTAACAAACCAATATATTATCTAAATTGCTTGTTTTGATCCCTTACATTTATATGTCAGGTTATATTTCGTTTTAGGGGAAGTCATTTCATGTTTTATCAGCATTTTTTTTACAATTAATTCCATTGACTAATGTAGCTTCAGCCAATCTTAATGAACTATTTCATGTTCTCCACTTAAATATTCTGATAATCTAACATTTTTATAACATTTGCTAACTACTGGAAAGATCGAAGTACAGAATATGCAAACAATAAACGTAATATGTGACTTAAAGTAGGTACGGGAGATAATCTCAGTTAGATTAAAATAGAAAATCAATATGTTTAATTTGATTTGCAAGCTTACTTGTATAATTTCTTAAAGACATGCAAGCCATAGAATAAATAATGCGAAAAATATAAAGGTTTGTAATATGATTCTCATATGACAGTTTCAAACCAGTACTGGATCAACGTGTGTGTTGAAGTTGATCTCAAATAACAAATCGATTAAAAAATTGAATTGTACACAATATTAGATTGTCTGGATGTTCTGATAAACCCAATTACAAATATAGTTAATAAATCATTATCTCTGGGTGTTTTCCCAAGATCCATCAAAGCTGCCCTTGTAAAACCATTAATAAAAAACCACACTCTGGACTGTAATATTCTAAACAATTACAGACCTGTTTCAAATCTTACATTTTTATCTAAAGTTATAGAAAAGGCAGTTGCTTTCCATCTAAACAAATATTTAATCAATAATAACCTTAATGAATCACTACAGTCTGCCTATAAAAGTGGTCACAGCACTGAAACAGCCTTGGTTCGAGTGAAAAATGATATTATGATGTCAATTGATCAAGGTAAGCCAGTAATACTTGTTCTTCTGGACCTGTCTGCTGCATTTGATACAGTTGACCATAATGTACTTTTCTCTAGGTTAAAAGACATGTTTGGTCTGTCAGGTAGAGTACTTGAATGGTTTAGATCCTATCTGGAACAACGCTCCCAGAGAGTGTCTGTTCATGGTATTTTATCTGACATTCAGTTTTTGTTATCTGGTGTACCACAGGGTTCAGTTCTTGGTCCTCTGGTTTTCACAATGTATACCCGTCCTCTTGGGATCATTGCGCAGCGATATGGGATTAAATATCACTTGTATGCTGATGACACACAGCTGTATATATCACTGGATCCTGACAATGAGTTAAATTTCTCCTCTTCCTTGAAGAATTTAGAACATTGTATTGCCGATATCCGGCTATGGATGACTCAAAATCTTCTAAAACTAAATGATAATAAAACAAATATTTTATATTTGGCATCACCACATTGTGTTAAATCCCTAAAGACACCAGCATTACAGATGGGTGCATCTTCGATTACCCCTAATGGGTCAGTAAAAAATCTAGGGGTTATTTTTGACCAATGTATTAACATGCATGAACATGTCACATCAGTATGCCGAGCTGCCTATTACCATCTTAAGAACATCCACTGTTTAAAAGCATTCTTGACACAAGAATCACTTTTAACTGTAGTTCAGGCCTTTGTTACATCTCGTATAGACTATTGTAACTCCCTGTTATATGGCATATCTGATTATAACATTAATCGCCTTCAGCGAATTCAGAATAGTGCAGCTCGCATTGTAACAAATACTAGAAAATATGATCATATTACCCCAATTCTTCAAAAACTACATTGGCTACCTGTTAGACAGCGTATCCATTTTAAGATTCTGTTAATAACTTATAAATATATTAATGATATGGCACCAGAATACCTGTGTGAACTGGTTTCCATTAGAAAGTCATCCCGAAAACTCAGGTCATCCAGTCAGATACTATTGCAGGTGCCAGTGTCTCGGCTCAAGTCATATGGTGATTGTGCGTTTAGTGTTGCAGCCCCCAATTTGTGGAATAAGTTGCCGGCAAATATTAGAAATTCGTCGTCTCTTGGAAATTTTAAGTCTCTTCTAAAAACACACCTATTTAAGGTCGCTTTCACAGATAAATAATTATTATCTTTTAAATCATTACAGGGTTTTTACAGACATTATTTGGGGTATTATTAAATTACATATTATTTGTACAGCGCCTTTGAATGGCTCCTGCTAGTAAGGGCGCTTTATTAAATATACATTATTATTATTATTATTATTATTATTATTATATTATGTAGCACTAACATACCGTATAGTCACATTGGGCTTTAGAACCGTTATACCTGCTGCTTCATTTGTATGACTCGTATATTTATGGAGAGCTTCCTAATTTATGAGAACATATATCAACTAGAAACAAAACAACTTAAACACAACATAGAAATAATTTATGTTGTGGTGAATAAGGTTTACCCATAATGCAACAAAGTGCAATACAAATGACCAGTTATCGCTCTACTTACAGAAAACAAATGTGATTGTTGTCGACACAATGCCAATTAATGAACTTTTCGCACTGGGTTCAATATACATCTCACAAATGCCATACAATACGCCAGAATAGTAGATAACACCAAAGATAAGTAGATGGCCTAGTAATGGTGTCAAGATGATGATCCAAGCATATAAACCACCCACGTCTTCACGTTTCCGGCTTCGGTTAGTGACATGATTTGTAACTTTGGATCCATAGAGTTTGGATCTTCTGCAACAGTCAATAGCAGATATTAACACTAATATCTATATATCTATATCCGGAGCCAAACTGGGCAGTAGTCCAAGTATAATATATGTTTTACTATCTTGGAGAGCTTTTAGTTTTATTATTTCGGTCTTGGAATGTTCTCAACAATCAAGTAATTCTTGTTTATTTAATAATACCAAATTAATTTAATTAATGTGAGTATGGTTCACAGGTAGATCTTTATTCCAGATTAATGATATGTTCATTATCAGCAACACTTAGACGACTAGTGTATATTATGATCTGTATTAGCAGTAGCAACAACTGGTAAAAAATCTCATAGCAATTAGTAGCAACAACATTAACAACATCAACGACACCAACAACTAGTTGTAGGTTCTATTCCCGCTCGCATCTGTGTTGGTCAGATCTTTCTCTAGTGACCCTTATGTCCCAAGTGTGAGCAACCTTAGAGGTTTTTATTAAAATTCTAGATGAAAATATACCTTAGTATATTTCTTACACTCGGTTAATGGTAGCAGTTGTGGTGTGTTTTATTTCATATAACAATATTATAAAAGTTAAATTCATTCCAAATCCGAAATATGAGCACTTAGAATACACATCTCATTATGTTTAAAAAAAATATTATTCATTAACTATTCTGTGTGGGTGTGTGGGAGGAGTGTTAAATACTGTGAAATAACATAGAGATATGTATTTTTTATCTTTTTTTTGAATAGTTCTTTTATTACAATAACCTAAAAGATTTATTATGTTTACTAAATCTTTATTATTTATGATGATGTTATTATTATTATCGTCATCATCATCATCACCATCATCACCATTATTATTATTTTTATTTGGCAAAATGAACACGATAAAACATAAAGAAGCCGAAAGCTGTTAGATCAGACATTTTAGCATTTGTGACTTTACAGAGTGGGCTATTCCTTTCTAAAATATCATCATCAAACCTTTTCATATGTCAACATCATAAGGTCTTATAGTGCGCTGTACACATGCAGTTCGTGGAAATATCTTGCTGTTATTTTCAACCGAGTCTTAAAACTACTCTTCTCATTTTTCTATATTCGATGTGTGGCCAGATCCGACACTAAAGAAAGCACTCACGGTTGCACAAAAAAGACAGCAATTTGGTATAACACTATTCCTGGAGGACACCTACTGATAGTGGGAGGTATTTGTACATCGGGACATATTCATTACAAATGGTGATTGGCAGGCTGCAGATTTGGGGACTGGTCACAAGGACTGCGAGTAATAACACTGGATGATGATTGATGTTTTACGGCCACTTTTGTGCACAAGGTAGGCTAAATGGGCCGAGCGACTTCCAAAGGTAATGAGGCGAAATCAAAGACGAAACAACCTTCAGATATGCCCACGCCGAGATTTGAACACGGCTGGTAGTGATCTGTAGTCCAACACGCTACCGCTGGCCACGGAGGCGCCCCCAGTAATAACACTGGAACATGCCCCGATAATGTGACGATTCGATAACGGTAATGTTACCATATGTGGACTGCCAAGCACACTGATGATGTACCTACAGAAAGTAAAGAATTCAACTTCCAGAATGGTCACCCATGTACGTAAACTTGACCATATAAAACCGACCTTGAACTCCCTGCATTGGATGCCAGGTAGATACAGGTAGCAGTACAAGATCCTGGAATTTGCGTACGGGCACTTCATGGGCTGATCATCAGAACTAAGAGGAAGTTGTTGTTTCGTATCAGTCAACAAGGTCCACGTGAAACAATCTATTTTGTACTAATAAGTGTTTCCTGTAGTATTCAAATTACTCCTTGGACGTAAATACAGTAACAAGGGAAACATCCTCCAGGTGATGGGATAAGTGAGTGATTGAAGGTTTGTTTGCTTTGTCCAAGCTTCATTTTAGTATTACGTGGGAGACATTTCTCAGTAGGTACTGTCCAAAGGGAAGAATAATTATCACTTTTAATTCTGAATATCTTTATATTATGACTCTATTTTCGTTTCACAGTCATGGATATATATGCAAGAAGACATAAACATATTTATCTATTCTCGACGGTGTCCACATGTTTGTCTATTTTCAAATAAAATAAGTTTAATATTAATAAGAGATTAATATACATTAGTTCCCCTAAATAAAGTAAATTACCCGTAAGTAAGTGAAATTCTCCCGAAGAAATTAAAATACTAGATTTCCTATACAGGTTTATTGTAAACAAATATTTTGACAGATATGTAAGTGATATCAGTTAGAGAAACACAATTCTTGTTTTAGTCTTTATGCAAGTCATGGAAATGAGATGCTTCAACTAGAATGAACTGTTTCCTTTGTATTCATTTTACCATCTCAAATAATTTCATCCAAAACGACATCTGGAGAACGTTGACGAATGAAGCAGGTAAGGAACATGATCATACCAGAGAGCCATAGAGTAGCGCCGCCGAGGTAGAATGATGGTGGATATCGCTGTAGAACATCGAGTAACAAGCCTAGAATGAATTAAAGAAAGCTGATTGTACTATGGAAAGGTAATATTTAACACCGTTATAAGTAGATTTTGCCTAATCCCAAATATCGGATGTTAACAAACAGTTATTAATATAGATGCTCCTGCAGTATTTTACGTTTTTCAAGATGTTGGTAGACATAAAATGCCAAGTGAGCGGCAATGGATTCTTCATTAACGTTACGATACTTACCGGCTGACGGAGGGCCCAGTAAACTTCCAATGGATCCACACGTCATCAAATATCCAAAAGCCGAAGGGAGCAACTCCACACTAAGGAAATCGGTTATTATCAGGGGAAGAAGAGGACCAGCAGAAGCGCTGAGAAATCCAAAAGCTGCCGACGTTATCATAATGCTGATGAAGTGTTCCATTAGAGGTATGCAAACCACAACTAGACCACACAGAGAGTAGCTGAGGGCGTACAACATTACTGGACCTCGTCGTAGATTGCCAAATAATCCAAACAATGGACGCGCCACGAAGTTGGCTATTCCTACAGCAGATATTGCCATAGCAGCTGCGTCTTTATTGATGTCCTTCGTGACAGAATAAGCCACTAAGTGAACATAGACGATATTGAGACCAAAGGAGGCGAAGAAGCTGTTTACACATAGAACTAAGAAGCCAACGTCCTTGAACATGTAGAGATTCAACAATGACAAACACTGATATCTGGATCTGGAATGTAATGGGGAAGTGGACGGTTCAGATTTGGCGCGATCGCCTTTTTCGGGATATTGGTCTTCACTGCCACTTATACGCTGTCTTCTTGGAGGTCGCATGAGGGCGCCACATACGCAAAGATTCAATGTCACGCCACCCGTAATGAGCAGTGTTCCTCTATTTCCGAATGAATGCACCAGGGACCGTATGATTGGCGGATAAATGAATGTCCCGAGTCCAACTCCGGATACCGCCACACCGATTGCCAAGGAACGGTATTTGTTGAAGTATAATGGAACTATCGAGAGAACGGCCAGAAAGGCGGTCCCAAAACCAACACCTGAAAAAGGAATCAGTTAGTACGATTTAGCACGGCTTATTATCATGATGTTTATGGTTTATATACTGATGTTTCTGTAATTTAATATATATTCTAAAGCATTAATACATATACTGATGTATGCAATACACAAATGTATAATTAATTGTCTTACCCGCTATGATCCCAAATGTGGCAGCCAGGTAGTAGGTATTGGTTGCAAAAGCACTGAGTATTAGACCAGTTGCAGCCAATACACCTCCAATTACTGTTATCATTCTTTGTCCATATTTATTCATAAGCACGCCAGGTATAGGACCTAAAAAAACTGCAATTTTAGTCAATGCCTTGAACTGACTGGGTATTAATTACATAAAAGTTTAACTGACTATAGGATTATGGATCTGTTAATTAATTACTGTGGTTTAATGTCTCAGCACCGGGAGGAAACGAAATCAAGACGGGGTGAGACGACTGAGGGATACAGTTTAAGATAAGAAGTCGTGTAATTCTGCGAATGATGCGATTTATTTACGTAAATGGGGGCAAATTGTGGCTATAATAGGAAATGAATGAATGAGCATCTGAGAGAACACAAAGATACACCAGACATAAGCTAATTAATAACCCAAATACTAAATTGTTTCTTTTTATGGTTTACATTTATATGTCAGGTTATCTTTCGTTTAAAAACAAAAAGTCATTTAATGTGTTATCAGCATTCGTTTTAAATTAATTCCATTGACTAATGTAGCTTTAGTCAATCTTAATGAACTATTTCATGTTCTCCACTTAAATATGCTGATAATTTGTTTTCTACGATTTGTTAATTATTGGAATAGTGGAAGTACAGAATATGTCAACAATAAATGTAATATATGACTTAAACACTCTCAGAAAATATTTCTTAAATATGTAATGCTTACAACAGTAGCCCAACATTCCACAATAATAATCACGAAATATACTTGATAGCATAAATATGGTGAAATAATCCAAATTACAGTTGTTTGGCCTCTACAGACTTCTGGTCAAACTGTTGCGTTCAAGTGGCGTCAGCATTTAGGAGCTTCCGGTCTCTATCTAACCTCAAAATAGCGGCGCCCACATGCCATTAAAAGTCGATTAATCAGCACTTTGAAGTAGATTATTTAATATGTGGGTGATAGTTTACACTTTTTGACATTATTTATGATAGTTGTGAATATAGCTGTATTAGTCCTGAAATTTGAAATAAAGGTGGACTATCCCTTTAAGCTAGGCACGGTAGATAACGCGTATGTGGGAATTGGTCTCAAATAAAAATATCTATTTTTAAAATTCATTAATTGGGCTTTAAAACCATAATATCTGCTGCATCATCATCATCTATGACCCGTGTATTCATAGAGAGCTTCAAAATGTATCAGAACTTATATCAACAAGAAACATAAATTATATTGCGGTGAATAACCTTTACCCATAGTTCAATAAAGTGCACTAAAATGACCAATTATCGCTCTACTTACAGAAACCAAATGTGAATGTCGTTGATAGAATGGCAATTAAAGAAATGATCGAGCTGGCTTCAACAAACATCTCAGAGAAGATGTCATAAAATACGCCGGAAGAGTAGATAACGCCAAAGATAAGTAGATGACCGAGTAATGATATCAAGACGATGATCCAAGCATATACACCATCCACGTCATCACGTTTCCGGCTTCGATTAGTGACATGATTTGTAGGTTTCGATCCATAGATTTTGGACCTTTTGCAACAGTCAACAGCAGCCATGTTGTCATTATGAACTGAAAAATAAATAGTTAACAGTATACTTCTGTGTGTATATAAGAGATGTGTGTGTTACAAACGAACGAACGAACGAACAAACGTGCAAGCATTGACATCATTCGTTACCTAGTCTCACATGTCTAGAAACAAACCCTGAAAGTGGTCATCTGATGCCAATTAAAAACTATCAAGATAACAACAATATAAACAACATATCAACACAAATTATAAACACATAACCCATTTACCTAGATAAGTTGCCTTCTTCAGCTAACGTATCCTTTATGAGTCTGTGGTAACGTAACATACACAAACTAGGCGAGAACTTACTATACATCTCTCAGAGTTATGATGTTTTTAAAGGTCCAGGACAGAATCACACCGCAATCTATAGTGTTGGCTATCACAATGAAGATTTAGGACTCTGGATCAATACCTGGAGCCCAACTGGGCAGTAGTCCAAGTATAATATAACTACATTGGCGAGTTTTTAATCTTAGGATTTCGGTCTAAGAATATTTTCACCAACTAAATAATTCTTCTTTGTTTGATCTATGAATAATATCAAATTACGATAATTTATGTATGTATGATTCACAAATAGATCTTTATTCCAGATGTATCATATGTTCATACTCACTCACTCACTCACTCACTCACTCACTCACTCACACAGAGAGAGAGAGAGAGAGAGAGAGAGAGAGAGACAGAGAGAGAGAGAGAGACTTGGCAGCTATTAGATAACTAGACAGAGAGAGGGGGAGATGGGGGGGTCTCTGGGCACATATTACATAAGCAAATAACCAATAGGTAAGAGGATTACTATTAATAACTGCCGTATAACGTTCAAGTGTATTAAGTATTCAGTGCAACCTATTAAGATCAATCACAGACCAATAATAAGTGAAGTACTCATATCAAATAAATATTATAGCCAAGCTCAGGTCAGGATTATCTCGGCTTTTAAACACTAATCGATCCTAACTAATTATAACCCTTCTTAACTATTTATGTTTGCTACAGGTGATTGATTTACTTCTAGATTAATCGGACGAGAAGTGTTTTTGTTTGAATCAACTTCCCGATTGCATCACCGGGGCTACATTGTCAAATTTACTCTCTGAATATTGCAATCATAAATAAACAATAATGGGTTAGACGACTAGCGTTTGTTATGATCTACATTAGCAGTAGCAACAACTCGTACAAAATCTCATTGGAATTAGTAGCAACAAGGACAACAATATCAATCACATCAACAACTAGTTGTGGGCGTTAATCCAGCTCACACCTGTGTTCGTCGGATATTTATCTAAGGACTTATCCCTCGGTCTTCTGTTACATATGTGAGCAGCCTTAGACCTCTTTTTTTCATTCAATATGTATAAATTAGTGTATGTATGTTTGAGGTAGTGTATACCTGCATACTTAGGCATGTACATTATAATGCTTCATCGTGTGCGTGAATATATATATATATATATATATATATATATATATATATATATATATATATATATGAAAATATATATACATAACTAGTGTAATATTTGTATAACATTTAGTAATTATATATCTACTATTAGTAGATAACTGTCTGTTGTCCTCAATCGAAATTTACAATATATGCCTTACAAGTCAGATTTTATTCGTTTTCATGTTCATATTATATCTGTTATACATTTATTCACGACACACTTATTATTTGCTCAACGCAAAATATATAATTTCTTTAATTTATACAAATCTTAATAAGTGACATTCCGGTGTTTATACGGGGTAGATGGGGTGGAGATGGATAATGACAGATAATGTTTCTTTGGGCTAGATCAGAGTGAACAGGTTCAGTTGCTCATTGTTAACTGTGATACGTAGGATTCTTACCTGGGTCAATCTCAGGTATTTCATTCTAGGAAGCATCAACATTTGGCTGACCAGAGGAACAATTCAGAGTATATTGGCATCAACACTAAACGTGAGCCCACACACGTGTTGTAATAGACTGCACTAAAATCAAAATTCAAGATACCTTGATCTCTTATTCTGAACAGTCAAACATATTCTAGTTACAAATCTTAAATCTTTTCTAAAAACACACCTATTCAAGGTCGCTTTCACAGATAAATAATTGTTATCTTTTAAATCATTACAGGTTTTTTTACAGATATATTATTTGGAGTATTATTATATTACATATTATTTGTACAGCGCCTTTGAATGGCGCCTGCTAGTAAGGGCGCTTTAGTAAATATACATTATTATTATTATTATAGTTGTATTTAACACCTTTAGATATATGTCTACCTCCACTGGCGTTATTATTGGACTTATCGTATGATTCCATGGCGAAAAATTAAGAATCAGGTATATCTCTTGGTGATTAGCGAAAGCCACCGCCATTGTACACAATGTTAGGAGCTGGTTGCGCAGACCAGGGCTCGCTTTAGGAAAACATAAATGTTCATGAGAGGATATTAAAAAATGAGTATGATTGTTTTGGGACCTAACTTGTTTTCCATAAAACATGTTATATACATGTACTTCTTAAAAATCTATTACTTTTTCTTCACAACCTAACCTGATCTGGCCCTTTATGATAACGTGTATCGTCCCAACTCCCTCCCGTACTTCCCTTGGTGTGCCCGGACCACCCTTGTAGGTATACATATCATATGTTCAGGTCAGTGGAAAGACGAATCTCGACTTTCAATATTAAGCTCATCATTGTCCTGTATTGTATTGTGTATCATCGTCATCTTCAGCCCTGATCAGTCCACTAAAGGACGTACGTCTACGCATGTTGCCTCCAAATGTCTCGGTTTCTTGCTTTCATGTACCAGTCCACATTGCCTCAGTACTGTTGTAGTTCATCTCGTCACCTTTTCGTTGCCTCCCTCGATTTATTTTGCCACCCATGGGTGTTCAAGCTGTCAGTGCTGCACTCCATCTAATATCCGTTCTGCGGCTAAACTTCCCATGTCCATTTACTGTTTTTAATTATTTCCATAATATCCATAACTTTATTTTTGTCACTCACTCAATTGTTAGTTTTTCGGTCTTTATATGTGATGTTGAGCAATTTTTATCCATGTTGTGTTGTGCTGCTGACAATTTCTTTTCCATCTGTTATTAATGTCCAGGTCTGTGCTCCGTATGTCATTGCTGGAAGGATACACTAGTTGAACACCTTTCTTTGTAAGCATGTTGGTAGTGTACCCGTTATGATTGTGCTGTGTTTTCGAAATGCCGCCATCCTGTTTTGATCCTACTTCTTATTTCGTTGCCTTGGTTTTTCTCTATTAATATAAAACGTTGGCCTAGGTAAACATATTCTTCTACTTGACCAAGTTGGATTCCATTTACATATACTGCCTTAGTTATTCTTGTGGTTCCTGCCATGCTCTTTGTTTTTTTCAGTCCACATTTCCTGCTTGTGTTGTCCAGCTCTTGAAGCATTACATCAATGTTCTTTACAGCGTGAGCTATTATTATAATATCATCTGTAAATCGTACATGGTTGAGTTTCTCTCTATTTTTGTTAGTACCCTTTTTTGTCGAGTCTGTAGTCTTAAATATTTTCTTCAAGCAGGCTATGAATAACTTTGGTGACATATTGTCTCCTTGTAGGACACTCTTCTTAATCTTTTTTCTTCTTCTGTCTTTGTGCAGACAAACTGTTGTGGAGGTATCTGTGTAGATGTTTCTTATTGATTTGATGTAGTTGGTGTTGATTCCTTCTTCCTGCAATGTTTCTAGAACCGAATTAAGTTTCACAGAATCAAAAGCTTTCTCGTAATCCACAAAATGTCGTATGGGTGCTATGTTTAGCTAGTATGGATGTGGTCGATGGTTGACAAACGTCTTCTGAATCTGGCTTGTTGCTTTGGCTGATTACTATCTAGGACACTTTCCAGTCTGTTGATCATTACTTTACTAAAGAATGTGTAGAGCAGACTGATGGGCCTATAGTTCTTAACATCTTTTTTATCTCTCTGTTTGTGTATGATTATCATATTTGTTTCTTTGCATTTGTGTGGAACTTTCTCCTCTTTAGGCATGCTGATGATATTTTGCAAGTTCTTTATTGATTACATTATTTCCATCTTATTCCATTGTATCAGTGAGGATGTTATATGACCCTTGAGCTTTTTCTCTAGCCATGTGGTTTACGACATTCTTCACCTCCCTATCTGTAACATTTGGTATTGGTTCGTTTGATTGTTCTGGTTCTTCTCTCTCTCTCTCTCTCTCTCTCTCTCTCTCTCTCTGTGTGTGTGTGTGTGTGTGTGTGTGTGTGTGTGTGTGTGTGTGTGTGTGTGTGTGTGTGTGTGTGTGTGTGTGTGTGTGTGTGTGTGTGTGTGTGTGTGTGTGTGTGTGTGTGTCACTGTCATGTAGTTGCTCGTAGACCTCTTCAGTTCTCTTGAGTATCTAGTCTTGATCTGTAATCTCTTGTCCATTTCTATTATTCTTGGGCTAGTTTCTTTTTGGTCTTCTCGAGGCTTCGCTCAATTGTAGTCTTCATCATCTTTGAATTGAAGTTTCTTAGGTCTTCCATTAGCTTTTTCATGATTGTTTTACATGTTTCTCAGTATTCCATATTTTGGATACCTGTGCTGTCCATCTCATCTGTCTTCTCCATTAGATTTCTGGTACTGTCTACAATGATGTTGCTATGTGTCTTCTTCTTCTTGCCTGCTATCTTTGAGGCAGTTTTATGAATAGCGTCCACCATCTGCTCATACCATTCGTCCAGGTTTGCGTCAATTTCCTGCTGTTCATCATGGAGTAGTTGAAACTGGTTTTCTAACTGAAGTTGAAATGTTTCTCTACTTTTCCCCAGTTTCTCCTCATTGATATTGCTTGGTTTTTTTCGCATGGGTTTTGTTGCTCTAATTGAGTGTTTATTTTGATCTTGCCTAGTAGCATTATATGATCATTGCCAATGTTTACTTTGTTGATTACTTTAATGTCTTAGAAAATATTTGGTTTGGCACTTAGTATAAAATCTATTTCATTCTTAGTCATCCCATCTAGGTTTCTCCATGTCCATTTTCTTGACATACCTTTCTTGAAGAAAGTATTGATAATATTTAGTTTGTTACTACTGTTGAATTCAATAAGGCGTTCACCTCTGTCCTTTCTATGATCAAGTCCAAATTGGCCAGTTGCTTCTTCGTCCCCCTCTGTTTTGCCTATTTTTTCATTAAAATCCCACATTACAATTGCAAATTGGGTGTTGCTGTTGTTCAATAGATCTAAAGTATCTTCATAGAGATTGTCCATCTCGTCGTCATCGTGTGATGATGTTGGAGCATATACCTGGATACATTTTCAATGTCAGTTGCGGTAGTAGCTCGTTCACGCCCTTGATTTCTAATATAATCCTTGCTACACTCTTATGCACTAGGAATCCCATCCGGCATCACTTTTATCTTTCATTCCAATGTGATAGAGATGATGTCCGCTTTTGAGCTCTTCAAACTGTTCTCCTCTTCACCTAAACCATAGATATCCCACTTTAACCCTTCCAGTTCTTCCTCAAGTTCTATAAGTCTTTCCTCATGCAGCACTGATCTCACGTTGTACGTAGCTATGTTTAGATTCCACGGATGGCCCTGTGCTACTCCAAGATCTCCTACATGTCGCCCAGTTACCACAAGTGGCCAGTTTGGAGGCCATGTAAGAGTCTTGGATAAGGAGAGGCTGGGTACTGGCAGGTGAAGTCTTACGCACTCAGGTCCTCTTTTTGCTATAAAGCTAACCAGCGGTCGTAATGTTGTGAAGAAATAAATACTAGATCTATTACCATTCTACTTCCACAACTACATCTCCAAGACTATACGCTTCACTTACTACTGTGACAAAGTCACTCACTCACTTGTGTATACGTAAATGTAAATAGAATTTTAAAATACAATTCAGTTAAATTCAATGATTGGTGCTTTACGTACACTTTTGTACACATAGTAGGCTAAATGGCCGACCTACCTCCGAAGGTAATGAAGCGAAGTCAAATATGAAACACACCTCAGATATGCCCACGCCGAGATTCGAACTCAGGTGGTAGTGATCTGTAGTCCAACTCGCTACCAATCAGACCACGAAGGCGCCTTTCAGCAGATCTAGAACCTTGCTTTGATATACGATAGTGCGCTCTGGTGGAAAACTTACCATCATGACGCAGCAAGTAAATTATATTTGTATTGCGTGCATGACTAGTGCATACTTGAGTGACAGATTGTTTAAAGTTTAATGTTATAGCAACATGGCCCACTCGGTAAAGTCACAAATGCTAAAATGTCTGATCTAATAACGTTCGGCTTCTTTATGTTTTATCGTGTTCCTTTTGCCAAATAAAAATTTTAATAACAATAATAATAATAATAATAATGACGATAATGATGATTATGGTAATATCATCATATATAATACAGATTTAATAAACATATATATTAGGTTATTGTAATAAAAGGTTCTATACAAAACTTATAATAATATTTATTTTAAAAATATTTGATAAAAGATACATATCTATATGTTATTTCACAGTATCTAACACTCCTCCCACAGATCCACACAGAATAGTTAATGATTAATAATTTATTTTAAAAAACGTAATGATGAAGTGTATTTTAAGTGTTCATATTTCGGATTTGGAAAGAATTTAACTTTTATAATATTGTTATATGAAATAAAACACACCAGAACTGCTATGATTAACCGAGTGTAAGAAGTTTACTAAGGTATTTTTTCCTGATACGAAGCTTCTCGTCTGATTAATCAAGATATAAATCAATCACTTGTAGCAAAAATAAACAGTTAAGAAGGGATGTAGTTAATTAGGGTCGATTAGTGTTTAAAAGCCGAGATAATACGGACCTGAGCTTGGCTATAATATTTATTTGATATGAGTACTTCAGTTATTATTGGTCTGTGTTTGTTATCATTCTTAATAGGTTGTACGGTAAATGCATCAATAGATATCCTCCTACCTGCGAGTTGTTTGCTTACGTAATATGTAATCCGAACTCCCCTCCCCCCTCTCTGTGTTTCTTGTTATCTACTCTTTGGCAGGTCTCTCACGCACTGAGCGTATTTGTTGCTGATAATGAATATATCATCAATCTGGAATAAAGATCTACCTGTGAACCATACTCACATTAATTAAATTAATTTGGTATTATTAAATAAACAAGAATTACTTGATTGTTGAGAACATTCCAAGACCGAAATAATAAAACTAAAAGCTCTCCAACATAGTAAAACGTATATTATACTTGGACTACTGCCCAGTTTGGCTCCGGATATAGATATATAGATATTAGTGTTAATATCTGCTAGTGACTGTTGCAGAAGATCCAAACTCTATGGATCCAAAGTTACAAATCATGTCACTAACCGAAGCCGGAAACGTGAAGACGTGGGTGGTTTATATGCTTGGATCATCATCTTGACACCATTACTAGCCACATCTACTTATCTTTGGTGTTATCTACTATTCTGGCGTATTGTATGGCATTTGTGAGATGTATATTGAACCCAGTGCGAAAAGTTCATTAATTGGCATTGTGTCGACAACAATCACATTTGTTTTCTGTAAGTAGAGCGATAACTGGTCATTTGTATTGCACTTTGTTGCATTATGGGTAAACCTTATTCACCACAACATAAATTATTTCTATGTTGTGTTTAAGTTGTTTTGTTTCTAGTTGATATATGTTCTCATAAATTAGGAAGCTCTCCATAAATATACGAGTCATACAAATGAAGCAGCAGGTATAACGGTTCTAAAGCCCAATGTGACTATACGGTATGTTAGTGCTACATAATATTGTGTACAATTCAATTTTTTAATCGATTTGTTATTTGAGATCAACTTCAACACACACGTTGATCCAGTACTGGTTTGAAACTGTCATATGAGAATCATATTACAAACCTTTATATTTTTCGCATTATTTATTCTATGGCTTGCATGTCTTTAAGAAATTATACAAGTAAGCTTGCAAATCAAATTAAACATATTGATTTTCTATTTTAATCTAACTGAGATTATCTCCCGTACCTACTTTAAGTCACATATTACGTTTATTGTTTGCATATTCTGTACTTCGATCTTTCCAGTAGTTAGCAATGTTATAAAAATGTTAGATTATCAGAATATTTAAGTGGAGAACATGAAATAGTTCATTAAGATTGGCTGAAGCTACATTAGTCAATGGAATTAATTGTAAAAAATGCTGATAAAACATGAAATGACTTCCTCTAAAGCGAAATATAACCTGACATATAAATGTAAGGGATCAAAACAAGCAATTTAGATAATATATTGGTTTGTTAATCATCTTATGTTTCGTATATATCTATGTTATATGACATTCCCGTTCATTCTATTCTTATTACAGTAACATTTGGCCAAAAGTTACGTACATAAATAGCATGTTTCGCACAATTACGCAACTTCTTATCTTAAGCTCCATCTCTTAGCCTTTAACTCATCATTCCAAACTTTAAGCAACAGTAATTAATTACCACAAGTGTATTTTACCGTTGTTATGTCCGTGTACTTGTTAACAGAATTTGGGTTTTGTAACATGGATAAATATATAAAATGAAACAAACTGTTAGACAGAAATGTACTTGTATTAAATGTTTCTGTAAAACTGATGACTAATTGAATGTCAATATATTTATTTTACAAGCATGTCAAAATATTATAAACATAATATCATCGATAGATTGCTTCAGACGAAGAAACTTCGAGTTCAAAAAATACCGCACTGGAAATATTCATAGTTAATAGTGGGGATGGCTCTGAAAAGGCCATTGTTTTGATGGCATAATCTCAATCAAAGCGTTATCATATCGGATATACATTATGATATTTTGGTAAGTGAATATGTTCTCCACCAATAAGTATTATTATTCAAGATTTATCTGTACAACGTTTGCAAAACATTGATCAAATGTGTATGTTTGTTTACATCTGAAGCCAGTTCGTGTGTATGGCGCCCACTGTACTGTGCACTCCCTGTTTATAAGTTTGGCCACGAGCCATATACACTATTTATAGCACAAAACACTTGGATTACTCGTGCCAAGGGAAACGTTTATAGATAACCGAGTTGTAGATAACCGTATATTCCAACCCAAGTTTCATGGAAAATAATGAATACCATCATATTTAAAGCAGTACTTTGAAAAGTATATATATACTTCATTTACATATTAAACCAACACTGTTCAGTTGACCTTACCTAGTTACACTTAACAACTAGTAAATTCCCAATAGGTGAAGAATTTCCTTGTATGTCTGTCATGGCTGAATGAGCATGATTAGCAAGATGGTATATACAACAATACCAGGTAATACACCAATTGCCCCTTGCATAGTGAAGTTGAAAATAGTCTTGGCTGAGCCTGATATGTTTGAACCACAATGCTTACATTTGGCTTTGTAGTTGACGTCGGTATTAGTAGGCATCTCAAAATGACTCAGATGTGATACTTTAGCCATTGTGAGTTATACTTTTTATGTGGATGTCTATATTATTGATAATATCCTAGATACAGCGTAAAATATATTAAAAATCAGAGTATGTGTATATCAGATGTAATGCAGTGATAGCACTGTAAGATATGGTGTGGACTGTAAACTAGGAAGCTTATATATAAACAGTGGCACAAGTAATGCCAACATTCACTAATCAGGGATGCCAGATATAGATTCTTAATTGGGGGATAATTTGGAGCCCATGGTAATCAACTTGGATTCGGTTAAGTACACAGTGCTTAGTATGTTTCAAATGGAGTGGCTTCTCAGCTACAGAATCAATAATAAACAATATTATAAATGACAATTTGATTGAGCATCAAATCAAGTGACAGTGAGATTTGACAGTTCAGTGACATATCTGGCAAAAAGTATTGTGTGTCTGACAAAATGTAATAGCAAAGTAATAGTGGATTACTATTACTTTATCAACTATAATAATTACAATTACTATTACTTTAAAAAGGAGATTCACCATTACTATTAATATTACTGTTACTTTGAAAAATGTAATCGTTACTATTACTATTACAATTACCCCAGGTCTAGTGTGTATGCATGCGTGTAAGTATGCATATATATGATAGCATTAGTTCAAAACAACAAGATCGAAATAAGCCTATAAACATATATATCCATAAATGTATTAATAAATAAGCCTACATTTAGATGAATCTTTTCGTTTATAATACGTCAGGCCGAGATGTGGAAGTAAAAACAAGTACAGGAAATATGTTAAATTTCATGACCCATACGAGAGATCACAGGTTACAGTAAACACCAACGTTTTCATTGTTCAAAGATACATGAAGACACCTACAGAATGCCTAATATGATGTTACAGTTTCTAGTCAACAACTATCTGTTTTGGTTAAACTTAAACCTATATATTATAGTATTTCAACACCACATATGATGACGAGCTTCATTCTGGATCTATAAAAATCACACAGATGATTTAGTCAGAAAAAGATTATTTTATAATATTCTGGTCCAAGTAATAATAAGTGTATATAATTAGTTGGATTATTTTCAATAAGATAAACGCCGTGCTATTTAAAATGTATAGTGACCAGGAAAATTAGATAACCAACTACACGTTTGATTTTATTATGGAATTTGACCAATATCATCTTTTCCTCAGATCATCGGAACAAGAATGGCTGCTTTGGTTTCCTGGAAAACACCTAAATGTTGTGGATCCATATGTAAAAAGAATAGCACTCATTCTGAACAGAAGGGTGATGATATAGATGATGTGTATGCGTGGATCATAGCCGTGGCATCATTCTTTGGACATTTGCTCATCTACGGCATCATCTATTGTTCTGGTGTCTTCTATGAGATGTTCCGTGAGATGTTTGAAGGATCAAGTTCGATGCTGTCACTAATTGCTATTCTGTCAACAGCGTTTACGTATGGTTTCAGTAAGTACTACTTCCAATCAATAATAAGATTTCAGCGATTGATTGATATACGAGTTTATTAATTCGGCACATGATAATTAATTTTCTGATGTATGTAGATGCGTGCCATATTATTATAATTGTATTCTTGTAAAAGGTTTTTCACTTTATTTAATCAGAAAATAAGCTATGTATATTAACGTAAACAGAAATATACTTAAATAGAACAGCGCCACTCCGCCCCGCAGAATCGTACCCACACCCAAATCTGCTTCCCCTAAAAGAACGGAAGAGAATAACCTCCACTTGCCTTGAACTTTTATTTATCTAACTGCTAGTACCACTTGATATTGTAATATTTTCCCCAGCCATTACACTAATTGGTCTATAAACAGTTACACAATATGTTTTAATTCAAAACAATTACGAAAATCTGTGTAACGTAACTATGTAACATCTATAAAAATTCACAACATCATTTCAGTTTGATACCAAACTGAAATTATACTTACCGTGTTAGATTTAAAAAACACGGTTGATGTTAAAATATCTATAATGGGAACATATTTAGCTAAAACTGTTCATCTTCGTATTTTCAGTCGTTAACACTTAACAGCTGGTTTACTAGTATTATATTGGGATTGTGTCTTTTATTATAAGGTGTTTTATTATAAATAGCTATGCTACATGTATGAAATAAGCGTAAAGATACAACAGGTGGAATGCTACTAATACTGGATAATATGCCAGTAAATATTTGACTTCCAAATTTACATTATTAATATTTAAATGGTTATATGATGCGGATGTCATACATATCCATGTATAATTTGGCATCGGCAATAATCTATATCTACACAAACATATAGTTTCCATTTTATAGGTTTTGTTGTTCGGGGAGAATCCCCAGGCTGTCGCTTAATCAGCACAGCCTATTTTCCATTTTACGAAATACTCATACGTTATATATAACTCCTTACTAAAACTGAAGTGTATGTAAAAAGCTGCAGAATAGAAAAGTTGTGCGTTTTGCAATAAAATATATCATATATTAAAGATTATGAATAATTATTTAGCCCATATTGGAAAATAAGGATTGGATATGTCAATAAAAATATCTATAAGTAATTCATGTGTTGGGGATAAATGAGCTGATGTTTGAGAAATGATGTCATATATTTTTGTGGACAGTTGCTGTGTGAAATTATATTTTATAGACCAGGGTGGAGAAGTGTAGATGATGAATACTGCGAAGGCATTTATATTAGGATGTATCGTACAATTTGTTGACCTCATATTCAGGTTCAATCGAAACAATAGATATATTATAGCTTAAAGTCCCAGAAGTAAATGGTTGGTGGACGACTTCTAACAATTGGTCTTTGTATTCATTACAGTACAATTAACCGTGGAAACGCATTATATTTATGACTTAATATTGTCTGAGGCATACACAATAGCAATAGTGGGATGCCACATACATACATACATAAACTAAATACACTGAAGTGCAATGTTTACTCTTTGACGCAGATGTCAGTTATTAAACTTACTAAAACATATTATTACGTTATAGAGATATAAATCACTCAATCATTTATCAAACCTATTTTGTGTTTGTGTTTATTATTAGTTTGTTGCATTAAAATTATGATTTGTATTGTTGTTGTTGTTGTTGTTGTTGTTCTTGTTACTTTCACTTTCCTGTCTGATATGTTTTATGCTACTATTACTACTACTACTATTTGATTACAATCATCTGTTATCTTTAGAACAATAATCACTTTCAGGTCCTATTCCTGGTGTACTCATCAATAAGTACGGACAAAGGATTGTGACCATAACTGGTGGTGTGGTGGCTGGAACTGGATTATTGTTGAGCTCATACGCAACAAATGTATATTACATTGCAGTTACCTTTGGTGTAATAACAGGTACACTTTCGAACATCTTTCTCATCATTTTTCGTGCTCTCCTCCAGCATAGTTCAGTAGAATTTGCATTTGGACAGCTATAACAGAATGACACAAGCCAAGGCATTATTTTCTGATAGTCAAGTTAATCCTATCAATTTAATTTTAGGTATGGGCTTCGGAACCTGCTATCTTGCCATTTTGTCCATAGTATCATTGTACTTCAAGAAATACAGAATAGTGGCATTTGGTCTAAGTACATCAGGAGCAGGATTGGGCACATTCGTTTATCCGCCAATCATACGATTCTTGGTGAACATTTACGGCGTCAGAGGAACTATGCTCATTATAAGTGGCATCACTTTGAACCTATGCGTATGTGGATCTCTCATGCGGGCGCCCCGAATAACATCTCAAGGAAGTGAACTTCGCACTAGGCCAACTCAAAACAAAAAGAGCGAGTGTTTATCATTATGGAATCTTCACATTTTTAAAAACGTCGGATTCATAACTGTATGTTTCAACAATTTGTTTGCCTTATTTGGACTGAACATCGTGCTTGTTCACTTAACAGCCTATTCTGTTACGATTAATATCAATAAAGATATGGCGGCCATGTTGATCTCTGTGTTCGGAATATCGCTCTGCATTGGACAATTATCTTTTGGAGTAATTGGCAAAGTGCGATGTGGACCAGTAATTATCTACTCAGCAAGTTACATTCTGTCTGGTCTGGTTGTGATCCTGATGACAGTAGTACAAGATTTCATCAGTCTAGCAATATTATCAGCTGCCTTAGGATTTCTCAGCGCTTCTATAAGTCCTCTTCTACCTGAGATAATAACTTTATTTCTGAGTGTTGAGTTACTTCCTTCGGCTTTTGGTTATTTGTTGGTGTTTGAGGCAGTAGGAAGTCTATTAGGACCTCCTACAGCTGGTAAGTTTGATAAATGCACAACAAGACTACCTTAGTGTTGGTTATTTTCAAATAAATCGTAAATTACACCGTTTATATGATTGTTGTATTGTCTTTTTAGGATGGTTATTGGAACTACCTCAGTATTAATTATTTTCAATTAAATCGTAAATTACCCCTCCCCATGCTACTGGTGGTCTTGTAAATTAAATGATTATCTTAGTTGATAGAAACACATTAAAATATTAATTAATCAATCGAATATGTCACTGATCAAAAGTTTGTAGGCAAGAGAAAATTAGTAGACCTCAATCTAATGTGATTTCTATTTTATCTCAACTTTTGATTTTCTCAAGATTTTGTACAATTTAATGTTTTTAATTTGTCCATGCTAGTGAAGTATTTGTTGGGATATAGTACCGGTTATATGATTGTTGTCTTTTTAGGATGGTTATTCGACGTCTTACATCGGTATAGGCCATGTTTCTACCTAGCAGGTGCCGCTTTAGGTCTTTCTGGTATTATAATACTTATTCCATATTTCATTCGTCGATCAGGTGTTACCTCAACAGATGTTGAAGTCATAGATGCTCATGAAACAGATAAAAAGGATGAATCCCTTTGTTTAGACAATAAATATTCATAAATAGAAAACCAGTCTGTAGTTCTTAAATGTAATTCTAACGTTATCGATTTGGTAAGGATTAATATATTTTCTTTCTAAGATTAATTTTATCACTAAGGTAATATATATATATATATATATATATATTATATATATATATATTCTATGGATGCAATGTTCTGGTATAAAATTATTGAAATTGAATTGAAAATGATTAAATCATACATTTACGTGCGGGCGTGTGTGTGTGTGTGTATGTGTGTGTGTGTCCACATGTACCTCGAAATACTACAGGTTTTAGTTAATACTGAAGTCATTCTTAGGAAAATTGTATATTTCTTTCTTCAATTTAGTGTATCCCATCTTTGTTAAGGATATTGTCAAACGATATGTTCGCTATTTATATTACATCAGAGGCCATTACTGCACTCACTGCCTGTATTTTGTGTAAGATTTATAAAGTAATGAGCATGTATACAAGTATGATATATGATTAAGCGTGCTAGTTCATTTATAGATAGAGGTAATCAAATAGTCAGGTATGTTGAAAATACTTGTCATGGCAAACATCCATTAATTAGACCAAAGAACAAGGCTAAACACTGTGGCTTACAGAAACAATAAATATTAGGCTGCTCATGTTTTGGATTATTCATCCAACATTCGTAATCTGCTAGTTAATATAGTAGTAGTAGTAGTAGTAGTATAAATCGTTGATATGTATAGAAGTTTCCTTCTTCCCTGTGTTAATCCTCTAACGTGCCTCACTCATCGTGGTTCCTAGTGGCTGACCAAACAAGGCTGCAAAGAACCTCTGACTTATTTTTATACGCTCTTAACGTGTGATGTCCTATTTACCCGCCTTTATTTCAAGGATTTAAACCCTCCCCGAAAGAGATATTCCATCCTACCGCTCACTAGCATATATTTTAGTTGCTTTGGAGCAGCTTTCACGGAGGAACGCTGTTGCTCCTGCTGCAATTCGGCTTGGACATTTTACACTTGGTGAACATGGATCATACTGACCAGGACATAAACAGAAGACTTGGCTTGATTGACAGTTTCATTGCTAATATAAGGGACACTTTCTAGAAAAGATAGGTTTTGATAGCTAGTGCACTCGTGACACCTTTGATCATTCTGTTCTTCTAGATCGCCTCTCTGATTGGTATGGCATATCAGGCACATGACTCATTTGAATCCGCTAATTCTTAACAAATAGGTGTCATATTCAATAAAAATCAGAACATTTTCAGTGGTAATTCCCATGTTTTGCGGCGTTCCTCAAGACTCTGTTCTTGGACCGCTGATGTTTACTATGTATACTACACCACTAAGCTTTCTTATTCACAGCAACAAATTAGACCATCACTTATATGCAGATCACACACAAGTATACATATATTTATATGCAGCAGGCACAGATCTTTCTCTTACGTAGCTAGGTGAATATCTCATTGATATATGTGGCCGGATGACAAACAATAGACTTAAGCTAAATGCTGACAAGATGTATATCATTATTATAGGTACATTCAGACTACGCAACAACCTTACTTGTTTCTTCCCTACGCTCATTCTTAATCATAGCATCACACCGTCACACTGTACGTAACCTTGGTGTTACTGAGGATAGTGATTTTAATTGAAGAAAACATATTTCTCTGACATATTATTGCTTCTATCATATTCGTGACCTTCACCGGATTCGTCGATATATTACTCTTTCAGTCGCCAAAACCATTGCTACAGCATTCATTACTAGTATGCTTGCTTAATGCAACTCTTTTATAACATCGCATGTAAGGATATTGTAAAAGTGTCTACCATTGGATTACAAACGCTTTCTTCCGGGAAACCTTCGTATCTATTTTCCATGCTTTCTCTAGTACCCAAGCTCTAGAGAGCTCCATTCACTTTTTGTCTTTTCCCAGGGTTAGACATCACGGTGGCACTCATGTTTTTTCAGTTGTTGTTCATACTCTTTAGAAATCACTCCCTCAACATGTTAAGTGATCAAATAGCATGGTTTCTTTCCGTCACCATTTGAAAACTCACCGGTTCGGACTTGCTGGTCCCTCATACGTTCACACTGCATCGAATCATTTGGTGCTGAATTTTGCATCGACCTTGACTATGAGATTGCCCAAGCCTTGTACTAGGATATTGACGCTATAGAGGTTTGCAAATAGTAATTATTATTGTTGTCATCGCAGGTCGAACAGTAGAAATGGTGAATGTGCATACGTATGAGCTGTCTGCATTCCCACAACCATTACCAAAGCCCGGAGGGGAAATGAACACAACATTGGACGCAGACTTGATCAGCATCTTGATGGCTGGACTTCGAACTCCCTATTATATTCACATCAATTTATCTTTTTAGCTAAATTTAGCTAGAGTTATTTCATATAGAAAATATTAGTCGATTGAAAAGGAGTCCTTTCTTGCTGATCTGCGAGTCTCTTCTCTGGAATTGGATCCACCGAATGATGTGGATCATCTGGTGGATCTCTATGATAGTACATTGAGAGACATTGTAGATCAACATGCATCTTTAAGGACAAAGGAAATGCAAACAAAACCAATGCTTCCATGGTATAATAAGAACATACAGGCTGCACAGAGACACAGAAGGTAATATGAGCGGCTGTGGATCAGGACCAATTTGTGTGTTCATTTTGAAATATTCAAGGTCAGTAAAATTATAGTTAAAAATACCCTTGCCTCTGCTAAATCTGAATATTATAATAAAAAGATCAAAGCTTCCAAGGGAAATCAAAGGACTGTTTTCAGTGTTGTGAATAAAGTATTACATAAAGTCAAACTGTCCTTCCAAATAATATCAACTCAGATAAAGATATGGACCATTGTTTTAATAACTTCTTCTGTCAAAATATATTACATATACATAGTGGGTTCCATTCCAGCACCTTATCATAGGGTAAGCCATTGGTAGTAGAGGTAAAACCATTAATAAAAGACTACAAAGGCTAACAGTTTCTACATTCTGGTTTGAAACTAAAAAACTAGGGAATTATGTTATAAATATTGCTGGCAAAGACTGGCTGTGCCCAATCGGCGACTGCCAGGGGGTCTCTACCCAAACTTCAACAAGACAAGAATACTTTAGACATATACACTTGATAAAGGTTTTTACAAACGAAACTAGTCGTGCTATTTTGGGCCAAGTGAACATATTACTATTTCTTCTATCGTCGGAAGTATTAAGATTATTATCATATTATATATTATATGTACTAATATATACGTTTTCTTTCAAATTATAACTGCATGTTATTTGTACTAATATATATAATTTGTTTCTATTTAGGTAATGGTCGTTTGGTCATAATTCTGTAAGAATAATAAAGATCACGAAACCCTGAGCCCCCGTCTTTATTATATGTAACGTAACACACACACACAGACATTCTCTCTATCTCTCGGTCTCCTTAGTAGTAAAGACCATTTTTTAAATAAATTAGATTTGGCAATTTAATAACGTTAGAACTATATTTAAGAACGGGACATTCGTTTTCTATCTATGAAAAAAATCATATTTATTGTCTAAACAAAGTAATTCATCTTTTTTATCTGTCTCATGAACACACACACACACACATATATATATATATATATATATATATTACCTTAGTGATAAAATTAATCTTAGAAAGAAAATATATTAATCCTTACCAAATCGATAACGTTAGAATTACATTTAAGAATTACAGACTGGTTTTCTATTTATGAATATTTATTGTCTAAACAAAGGGGTTCATCTTTTGTATCTGTCTCATGAGCATCTATGACTTCAACATCTGCTGAAGTAACAGCTGATCGCCGAATAAAATAGGGAATGAGCATTATAATACCAGAAAGACTTATCGCGGAACCTGCTAGGTAGAAACATGGCCAATACAGATGTAGAACGTCCAATAACCATCCTAAAAAGACAATACAACAATCATATAAACGGTGTAATTTACGATTTATTTGAAAATAACCAACACTAAGGTAGTCTTGTTGTGCATTTATCAAACTTACCAGCTGTAGGAGGTCCTAATAGACTTCCTACTGCCTCAAACGCCAACAAATAACCAAAAGCCGAAGGAAGTAACTCAACACTCAGAAATAAAGTTATTATCTCAGGTAGAAGAGGACTTATAGAAGCGCTGAGAAATCCTAAGGCAGCTGATAATATTGCTAGACTGATAAAATCTTGTACTACTGTCATCAGGATCACAACCAGACCAGACAGAATGTAGCTTGCTGAGTAGATAATTACTGGTCCACATCGCACTTTGCCAATTACTCCAAAAGATAATTGTCCAATGCAGAGCGATATTCCGAACACAGAGATCAACATGGCCGCCATATCTTTATTGATATTAATCGTAACAGAATAGGCTGTTAAGTGAACAAGCACGATGTTCAGTCCAAATAAGGCAAACAAATTGTTGAAACATAAAATTATGAATCCGACGTTTTTAAAAATGTGAAGATTCCATAATGATAAACACTCGCTCTTTTTGTTTTGAGTTGGCCTAGTGCGAAGTTCACTTCCTTGAGATGTTATTCGGGGCGCCCGCATGAGAGATCCACATACGCATAGGTTCAAAGTGATGCCACTTATAATGAGCATAGTTCCTCTGACGCCGTAAATGTTCACCAAGAATCGTATGATTGGCGGATAAACGAATGTGCCCAATCCTGCTCCTGATGTACTTAGACCAAATGCCACTATTCTGTATTTCTTGAAGTGCAATGATACTATGGACAAAATGGCAAGATAGCAGGTTCCGAAGCCCATACCTAAAAATAAATTGATAGGATTAACTTGACTATCAGAAAATAATGCCTTGGCTTGTGTCATACTGTTATAGCTGTCCAATTGCAAATTCTACTGAACTATGCTGGAGGAGAGCACGAAAAATGATGAGTAAAGATGTTCGAAAGTGTACCTGTTATTACACCAAAGGTAACTGCAATGTAATATACATTTGTTGCGTATGAGCTCAACAATAATCCAGTTCCAGCCACCACACCACCAGTTATGGTCACAATCCTTTGTCCGTACTTATTGATGAGTACACCAGGAATAGGACCTGAAAGTGATTATTGTTCTAAAGATAACAGATGATTGTAATCAAATAGTAGTAGTAGTAATAGTAGCATAAAACATATCAGACAGGAAAGTGAAAGTAACAAGAACAACAACAACAACAACAACAATACAAATCATAATTTTAATGCAACAAACTAATAATAAACACAAACACAAAATAGGTTTGATAAATGATTGAGTGATTTATATCTCTATAACGTAATAATATGTTTTAATAAGTTTAATAACTGACATCTGCGTCAAAGAGTAAACGTTGCACTTCAGTGTATTCGGTTTATCTTATAAGTGGCATCCCACTATTGCTATTGTGTATTCATTACCTCAGACGATGTGAAGTCACAAATATAATGCCTTTCCATGATTAGTCGTTCTGTAATGAACTCAAATAACAATTGTTAGAAGACGTCCACCATCCATTAACTTCTTGGACTTTAAGCTAATAAATCATAACATTGAACCCGAAGATGAGGTCAACAAGCTTTAGAATATATCTTAATATAAATGCCTTCGCAGTATTAACCATCTGCACTTCTCCATCCTGGTCTATAAAATATAATTTAACATGGCAATAGTCTACAAAAAAATATATGACATCATTTCTCAAACATCAGCCCATTTATCACTAATACATAAATTCCTTATAGATATTTCACCAATATGGGCTACATAATTATTCACAATCTTTAATATATGATATAATTTATTGCAAAACACACAACTTTTCTGTTCTGCAGTTTTTTACATACACTTTAGTTTTAGTAAACAGTGTTTGTTTGCGTTTATCATGGTTGAATAATTTAAGTAATAATAATAGTTATGTCCCTTAACATATCTTTTTTTAATTTTAAATTTTGAAATTAGTTACATGATTACTAAAAGTATGAGGTGAAGCCTTTCCATCTGATGGTATTTTAGGCAAATAATACCTTTATTTTCTGAGTAAACAAAGCGAGATGCCTTTTACAAGAATACAATTATAATAATATGATACACATCTACATATATCATATAATTAATTAATTATCGTGTGACAAATTAGTAAACTCGTTTATCAATTAATCGCTGAAATTTCATTATTGATTGGAAGTAGTACTTACTGAAACCATACGTAAACGCTGTTGACAGAATGGCAATTAGTGACAGCATCGAACTTGATCCTTCAAACGTCTCACGGAACATCTCATAGAAGACACCAGAACAATAGACGATGCCGTAGATGAGCAAATGTCCAAAGAATGATGCCAAGGCTATGATCCACGCATACACACCATCTATATCATCACGATTCTGTTCAGAATGAGTGGTATTCATTTTACATATGGATCCACAACATTTAGGTGTTTTCCAGGAAACCAAAGCAGCCATTCTTGTTCCGATGATCTGAGGAAAAGATGATATTTATTGGTCAAATTCCATAATAAAATCAAACGTGTACTTGGTTATCTAAATTTGCAGGTCACTATACATTTTAAATAGCACGGCGTTTATCTTGTTAAAACTAATTATATAAAATTATTATTACTTGAACCAGAATATTATAAAATTATCTTTTTGTGACTAAATAAAATCAGCTGTGTGATTCATATATGTAGGATTGTAGAGTAATTCGAATGCAGAATGAAGCTAAAGTGTGTTAACAAATGAGACATGATATATAACATACTTTCTGCGTCATCTAAATGTAGATTCATGTGTGTATAAATATGTGGGGATATATGTTTATATACATATTTTGACCCTGAAGCTTTAAATTAATGCTCGCATGTATATGCATCCCGACGCGCGCGCATACACACACACACACACCGCGCGCACGGACACCCGCATCCTAAGCTATGGTTGATCATATCAATCAGACTGTTGTTAATATATACATCATAACATACAAATATTGTTGTTATAGATAATGGATAATGATGAACCTACCATCGAATTAATTATATTAAATTATCATAATTATGATAATTATACTCTTTATGAATCCGTACATTTATTTCTATTTGTGAATTACAAAGTTTAATTCACTCTGAATTTATACAGTAGTATTTGTGCAAAGGACATTCGTATAATTAGGAAATATCTCCAAATCTAACATGGTTATGTCTCTACAATTGACGACTTAACTTGGTTACAAAATCAAATCCTGTTATAGTTATATCTACAATGATCTAAGGCAGTTAAAAGGTGATTTATTTCCTATTGTTACAAATTGCGCTTCCTCTTCCCTTATCATAACTGAATCCTTAAAAAAAACATAGCACGTTTTGAAAAGTGGGAGTTTTTCACCTTATGTCGAGTGGAGCTGTAGTGGCGAGGTTAATTAGGGCCCGGGACTCGTAATCCAACAGTCGCGGGTTCGATGTTCTGGAGCGGAAATGCTGTCATGTTGCCACTTGTTCACTCAGCCGAAAATGAGAACCTGACAGGACGTAGCTGCGGCTATATGTCTGAGTAATGGTGTCTGTCTATAGTGGCAGCATGCGTTGTATATAACACACGAAAACGTAATCACTTACTTCCAGTGTAGTCCCTTTTTATTGAGTGGTTGTTCATATCTCCCCACCAACCCTCACAGGGGGGCAGTATGGAAAGATGGAGCCGAAATAGCCCGAGGGTGGTCACCGCAAGAGTATATTGCGTAATCAGGAGGTCTTTAAAGTCCCCCAATTCAGTGGAGACGGCAGCGCCTTTCAAGGTGGTTTCAAAGTTTCGACCTGTTGATGGGATCGAACCTGTGACCCTTGGCACCAGGTGCCAAGTGCTTAACCGCTAGACCAACGAAGCTCATAATGCAGGTGATACAACATGGTCCTTTTGATGATAACGACGTATCCTCTCAGTAAAACTGAAATGAGGCGTATTGGAACTAAGCTAATCCATAATTATATTTATTTAATACGTAAGGATTATACGTAAGCCCAAATATTCCATTAAAACTACAAAACATATGACTTGACATATTCTTGTCATTTGATTATGACATGAGTGACGTTGCTGAGTGACATTGAAAGGCAAATTTGAGGTAGACCGAAATGTCGTAATGGGGATATAACTCTGTGTGCGTGCGTGCGTTCCGTTTTCTATGCGTGGAAACCATATTTCCCGGTCCCTGCATTCAAGAAAAGTTGATCTAGAGCTGTATAATCCATGTACTATTTGCGTCTTTGGAGGCACGCCGTTTAGGTGTCTGGCCTGGTTATCCAGCATTTAAATGGCTGTAGCAGGCACAGTACGTTCTTAAAGCATTATAAGTACTCCTGACTCAGGAATAGAAACACTGCATCGCATCTCGAGCGGTGGCATTGGACACAGTTCGCGCGGTTGGTGTGTTTTATATAACAAGTTTACTTGTGTATATAATTCACCTTGGTTGTATGTGAGAATAGAATTATCTTTCCTATGTCCAGTTATGTCCAGTTTGTACTATGACATTCCAGATTAGCTCTAATCTGCTTGTCATAAATAACATTTAAGAACTACAATAGTTAGAATAGCATAAATTAGGTCAGGTCTGAAAATGATAACATAGTTCAAACAGTATCGAAGCTATGACATGCTAATACGGTCTGCTTCAACGCAGATGTCAGTCTTTTAATAGCAATTAAGCTAAATAGTTTTAATAGTAGTCGCTTCGTGACGCCTGCCCGTTGTAAAAACTGATCTTTGAAGACGGTAACAATTGGGTTATATAGTTTATATAGTATTGCTTTGAAGAAAGATACAGCAATTGAAAAATAGCTATAAATAGGGCTGCTTAGATAATTAAGCTAAACATTCTCACTACTGCCGTGATCTGACTTGGGTGTTTTACACCCAAACTCCACGGCTGTAGGTGATTCGTATTTTGATTTTGCTTGGCGGCTTAGGGACTGGTGAGACATTACACATATCTCAGCAAGAAAATCGCCACTCTGGATTCAGTCCCCTGAAGAAACGTCCAGGGTTTGAATTCACGGTTCGAGATTCTCTGTGCATGTGCCTTATAATACAGCTAAACACACACACACACACATAATATATATATATAACACACGGATAGCCACGCACGAACGGACACACGAGCATTCTACCAGTGGCGTCATAACCAAACATGGCTGCTTGGGTATTGTTGGGGGGGGGGGGTAAGGTCACCGTGGAAGTATTATGTGTGTATGGGTCCGACATCACATCTAATTCGTTATTAATAAACTCCCCATTACCATTTGTCACTGCAACAAGCCGCATATACAATACGTGGGCTGTTACTCTGTTGAAAGATGTCAACGGTCTGCCGGGTGAGATGAATGGACTCAGTTGTTTACATCTGTTTGTGACCACTTTTTGCCTACAACAACACGACGATCTATTTCATCGTCGAGGTTGGTAGGTTGGTTCACCAGGTAGCTACACCACGGTGTTTCGATGCGATGCCTGAATCTGAAAGGTGGTTAACTGGGTCAGCCATTTAATCTACCGCGTTCAGTACAGAACAGTTAGACGCATCATTGAAAATTACCAACATATGAAATATATGAAATACTCACACACACACACATATATATATATATATAATGTGTGTGCGTGTGTGTGTCCTAATCCGTGGCTAAATAGAGCAAAGATTTAGTCACAAAAGAAATACATTCTCTCTCACACCCACACACGTATCAACACGCAGGCACACATACATACTGACTCACATACACACACACGCTATATATATATATATATATAACATAAATGAGATATAAGCACAGCTACTTACACATGAAATCAGATCACAATCAGATGACAATGGTATTAAAACAAATCAGCTGTTAAGTTCTATAGTTA
This sequence comes from Paralvinella palmiformis, assembly GCA_025642065.1. Taxonomy (NCBI): domain Eukaryota; kingdom Metazoa; phylum Annelida; class Polychaeta; order Terebellida; family Alvinellidae; genus Paralvinella; species Paralvinella palmiformis. The sequence goes on from JAODUP010000183.1 coordinate 155,281, forward strand.
AAATCCTTTGTCTATAATCTAGATGTTTTCTAGTTGCCATTATCAGAAGCGACCCGGTGCTGTCACCTAGACTGTGCCTAATGTATAACTAGGCCACGCAGACTGGTCTGAGTTATCGCTATATCACATAACAAAAGTTCGACTACAAACGCTAAGACAACCATGATATATAACCGTTCATATATATAATTGCATAAAGTGAGGTGAGTATTTCTCACGACAACCAGGGCTGGATTTGTTCGTGCATGTACGTGCGCATGTGTCCGTGTGTTTTTGTCCGTGTATGTATCCGCGTGTGTGTGTGTGTATATGGGTGTGTATTCCTGTGCGTGTATGTTCGTGTGCATGTGTTACAAGTATATTAAAAATAAAACAGCTACATATTAGTCTGTTGCAGTTTATTTTGTTACATCCAGAACATCATTAGAACAACATTAAGTATCATTGTTATGCCGATAATACTCAAAGCTACATGAGGGCAATATGCTGATATTCAATAAGTATAAGACTGAATTTATTGTTTTCTCACCCCCATACAACATGTGAAATAATTGAGAATCTTCGCATTAAGTTACGATCTAATTGTGTATAGATCGATTGTTATTAGTAAGTATGTAAATGATGAGACAAAAAAAAGTTAGTTCAAGTCCTTATAATTTCTCGACTGGACTCTGGCAATGCATTATTAAATACTCTCTCATACAAACCGCTTACAGCAGGCTCAAAACTGTGCTGTACCATCTGTTGACAGGCACTCGCAAAATGGAACACATCACATTAGTTTTTTCGGGGCGCCTCCGTGGTCTAGCGGTAGCGTGCTGGACCACACATCACTACCACCCGTGTTCGAATCTCGGCGTGGGCATATCTGAAGGTTGTTTCGTCTTTCGCCTCGCCTCATTACCTTTGGAGGTCGCTCGGCCCATTTAGCCTACCATGTGCACAAAAGTGCCCGTAAAACATCAACATCACATTAGTTTTGGTCCAACTGTGTTGGCCTCCTGTATGTTTTAGATCCTTATACAGAAACGTGTTTCACGTGTTCCACATTGGCACAGCACCAAGTGATCTGATCCAAACGTTTAAACTTGTTCACGTTTGACGTTGCCAAAAGCAACGCAACATTGTACTGAGAGAAATCTTTCCGAGCATCAGCACACCCAGTCGTGGAATAAGTTGCCTAACCACATTAAACTTACTGAATATAAAGAAATATTTTGTAAGATTCACAAAGCCCACTTATTTCCATTATCTTATTTATGATATCTATAAACCAGTGTATTTATCAATAACATCTATTTTTGATATATGAAGCAGAACAGATTTTAATTGTTGTTATTAAAATTATTATTATTATTATTGACCCATGAATAATAATTACTATAACTTTAGGTTCAGATCCGAACATTGGCCAACAAACTGTTATTTTACAACTTTCAGCGTTTGCTTTAACCTACATCCACATTATAGCGCCATCTAATAAACTCATTGGGTCAAACCACAGCTTTATTATACTGAACTTCTGGAAGTTGATGAAGTTGAGACTCAAACACATGGTGTCCAATCGGCGCCGTTCAAGGTCGCTTGTCTGACTTGGAACCCATAAATAGCGCGTGCCAATTATGTATATAATTATCGTTGACACTAGACACAACAATGGCAATGACTCTACGCTACTCACGGGATACAATGTTTCAAATTGAAGATCAACTGTCCGAGTTTCTTCTATAAATACCTTTAAAAGCTGACGTATGACGCAAAGGCATAATTTCGAAGTTTAATAATTAACACTAGGCTTCCCTTTGGCAACTAGTGGAGGTTCTTAAGCTAATATGTTTTAGACCTTTTAATGGGATGTATATTGAAAGTAGATACTTTGTTTAGCAAATCATTTTGAAACTAATACTGACTGCTTTAATTTGAAACTGCGTTAGGTACTTAATAACTAAGTATCTTGTGTAAAACACATGAAGTAGTTCTATTGATATTTATTTAAAATTTGGAAACGCTTCATCGTCTGCCATAACAATATTAGGCACATCATGCAACATCTTTCTATCACTTCTCTATAAATGTGGAAAATGTTCAAAGATTATATTAAAATACTCGTTTATTGAGTTTTAAGCCGTTTTATCACTAATTCACTCTTAAGAGTTGGCTTCGTTTCTTCATTAAATGTTAATTGATTATACAAGAACGGAAATTAGGTATCATTAACCATAATCTAAACACCTACTTTATGTACAAGATATCATATATAAAGGCAATTCAGGATATTTGGATATACGCTTGTTTATTAATGAGATCACACAACTTAAATTCGCAAATATAATTCGGGTACTAGGGTAATAACCACGTGTCAGTGTCTACTTTAGGATTAGATTTCTAACAACGCATGCACATCATCGAGTCATGCTTTACTACGAAAGAGGAATAGGGTCATACACAAATTAAAATAAACATGGGATCTCGTAATTATTTCATGAGATCTCGTGATTACTTCACGAGATTTCGTCATTAATTTACCAGATCTTTTGAATAATTAGCGAGATCCTGTGATTAATTCACGAGATCTCGTGATTATCGTAATACTTTGTTTATAAAGTAGCGACATGGTTGGTGGCAGCATCTTGAGCTCCGGTGGTCTAGCGGTTAAGCACCCGGCACTGGTGTCAACGGTCACAGCTTCGAACCCCGCACGAGGTCAAAACTTTTCCAGAGATTAATTTATCGGCTCACAACATCGTGGGTGGCTGACCACGTTAAACACAACCTAGGGAGCTCATGTAACTATAACGAGAACTCGTGAAAGTATTACAAAATCTCGAGAAAATATTACGAAATCTCGTGAAAAGATCTCGGGTTTAGAATGTATTCTGCGTGGCCCTATTCCTCCTTTATATATTCGTTCTTCGTATTTTACAACATTGTTTATATATATATATATATATATATAACAACATGCATCTAAGTCAGTCCCATGTATCCTATTCTTGGCTATTCTAATTCAGCAAACCTGTCTAAATTATTAAATCAAAACGTTTCCAAGAATAGAGTTAGATCTCGTTGTACAATAACATTCTACAATTAGTCATCAATACTCTTATTCTAATGACTACTAATCTCATTTATAGGTGGCCTTTATGGTGTTTATTATGATGTCAACCATCCATATTATCTATTGTGTTTAACCACACATCACTATATTACTTAATTGGTTGATTTCTGATTGGATTAAAATTAATGCATTATTTGACAAATTAAATAAGAGTGTTACCAAACGAAATGGTTTACATTTAATTTTTTAAATTAGAAAATATATAGCCTTTAAATATTTTAAAATAACCAGATCAGGTTATATGAATGCTTAGCCCAGTTAGAAGTTGTGAATGATAGTATGTATAACACGATACATTTTTATGTGATCTTTCTTCGTAAGCAATCGGGCTTGTTCATATTAATAACGAAATAGACAGCCAGATGATAACCGAAGGATTTACCTTTTTTGCTAGTGAGACATGGGTCACGTGCAGAAGGAATTCCTACTTTGATGGAGCTCGATTATCTAGAGATGACCATATGGAGTGCATATCCTCTTTTGCGAGTTACACCATTGCCATGCTGAGTCACATTTACGAGGAATATGATTGAACTTATAACCAGCAGGAACCAAGTTATTTACCGTGAGCTGATCAGTGTCAGTTCTAAGCCACAATTCGAGTTACTGGTGAAAAGAAATATTGATCCATTAATTATTAATTGCTTATTAGATAAGTCGCAAATTAACATCTCATAATTAGATGGATTAGCATGATGTCGCGATATTTTCACATCACTAAAGATGTTACTCATTGTGGTGTTTTGTCAGCTATTTTATCTCGCGTGTACATAGACTAATTATTTTATCGGTCAAATAAGTCATTTGTATTATGGAACATTTGGTTATGATGATGATGATGATAATGTCAGTTTAGTGGCGTCCCCTACTGATACACTTCACATACAATGTGCGATATAGCTCTTGACTATGCCTCAGGGTATGATATTAAGTGTAACCCAATGAAATGTCAGATAGTTATTTACAACCATAATATAAATATTGTGTTTAATTTTGATGGTATAGATCTGAAGGCTGAATCTCAAAACACACACATAGGTGATATTATTGGACCAAATGTGTGTAGTGATGTAATACAGGATGCCTCTTATTCTCTAATTCACGGTGTCAAATATGTTTTAAATAATTTTATATATTGTTCTCATAATGTTAGAAATTAGCTTTTTTAAACATATTGCAGTTCGTTTTACGGTTGTCCTTTTTGGGATGTAAGTGGTCACTACATTTCCATATCAATAAGATACTTTTTTTGATTATCCATAAACAATTCATTGTAATTTATTACCGTCATTGTTGAATGTCATTATATTCAGTTTCGAGTACTTTATCGAATTTCAAAATTTATATTTCCCAAACAATTATGGCTGACTGCCCACACAAAGGCTTTACAGAAGAATATTGATCTATAAGTGCAAGATAAGTCAAAATTTCACATCCAGCTTCAGATAAACAGTTTCTATCACTTCTCTATAAATGTGGAAAATGTTCAAAGATTATATTAAAATACTCGTTTATTGAGTTTTAAACCGCTTTATCACTAATTCACTCTTTAAGAGTCGGCTTCGTTTCTTCATTAAATGTTAATTGATTATACAAGAACGGAAATTAGGTATCATTAACCATAATGTAAACACACCTACTTTATGTACAAGATATCATTTGGGGTTAAATATGTATGTGTAATGTCGAGTTCGTTTTCCGAAAATGTATGTTTATCCTAGTGCACAATATATAAACGCAATTCAGGATATTTGGATATACCCTTGTTTATTAATGAGATCACACAACTTAAATTCGCAAATATATTTCGGGTACTAGGGTAATAACCACGTGTCAGTGTCTACTTTAGGATTAGGTTTTTAAAAACGCATCCACATCATCGAGACATGCTTTACTACGAAAGAGGAATAGGGCCATACACAAATTAAAATAAACATGGGATCTCGTAATTATTTCATGAGATCTCGTGATTACTTCACGAGATTTCGTCATTAATTTACTAGATCTCTTGAATAATTAACGAGATCTTGTGATTAATTCACGAGATCTCGTGATTATCGTAGTACTTTGTTTATAAAGTAGCGACATGGTTGGTGGCAGCATCTTGAGCTCCGGTGGTCTAGCGGTTAAGCACCCGGCACTGGTGTCAACGGTCACAGCTTCGAACCCCGCACGAGGTCGAAACTTTTCCAGAGATTAATTTCTCGGCTCACAACATCGTGGCCATCATCTTGGAATAAGTGGTCGCCATCTTGGATTTTCAAATGGTCTCTTATATGGATTTGAAGAATGCTTCAAAACATTTTATGCCAATTATCATGCTTCTGCTGCAATAATTAACTACTTAGACAAATAAACTTGTTTTCTTTTGCGACCTTTATGAACTTGCAAATTACCTTGAAACCTAGAATTGACAATGACATCCATCTGCATCTTTCTTGTCATCCTATAAATGATTGATTCTATATGGGTGTCTGCTATTAACAAACGATGCCGTTAAAACATTTCTACATGCCTTTTCCATGTTTGGCTGGCCCATTACTATCAATAATAACATTTTCAGTATATAACTTTTTTAAATGTTGCTGTTGTAGATGATGTTTAGCTTAGTTTTGCTACAATATAAAGGTACGTATAAATAAAGTTAAAAACCAGCACTGGCTTAGAAGATAAATTTATATTTCTGCTGGTACCTTCTTTTATATTATATGCGGGTACGTTTATGAGATGAGTTTCGTCGTAATGGTGAAGTTGCTGACGTTTACTAGTCCACTAGCCAATTCCGTTCATTTCTAGAATGTTATCATAACTTTGCCATATATTAGTAGATTACTATAACATTATATGTGGTAGTAGTCAAGTATGATCCCTACATTGTTCAGTGATATCGCCGACTCAACTCAAATGTCAAGGTCAACACACGTACATGAAAAAAAGGTCGGTTATAACTTTTGAACCAATCATCATAGAGATATCTGGCTGGCACTAAAATGTTTTGACCTTGGTGCAATGACCGTCTTACCATGCTTAATGGCCTAAGGTTCTACACCACGAAGGCACTTTTATGTTGCCCATAACAGATGTTTTGCTTTAATTCACAGGATAAATTCAATTGAAATACTTTAACAAGTCTGCAGACACATATACAGGTACATGTATATAGCATGACATAAAATACTTATAACAGATAATATTATTTTAAATAGATAAACATTCAAGCAAATATGTGAACTTCATAAAAAGGGAATTTAAATGGCAGGTAACTTTTAATAAATACAAGGTGCAAATGAAAAGAATATTCTTTTAGACCGCCCTTGTGCACATGTATTTGGTTAAACTGGGTCAACCAGTTGTCGGGACATGAAAGATACATAATAACAGACGTCCCAGATATAAGCCATGGTTAGTCTATGACCCAGCGATCTGCAGTCGAGTTCATATCCTCTCGACTATGACAACCGGCTTTTATTACCACAAATAACAATATGTAATAAAATGATAATAAGACGCAAAATGACATCATGGATACGATAAACACCAAAAAGAAAAACTGCATTATTATTGGAGACTTTAATATTGAACTTCTGAAATGCAATATTTACAACAAAACTAATAATTATATTGAAAACAAATTTGCAAAAGGTTTCTAACCACCCATTCTGAAACCAACTGCGATACTAATTGATCATATATATATATATATATATATATATATATATATATATATATATATATATATATATATATATACCAATGATGTTTAATGCCTTCTTGTGTATTATTACCTAGTTCTAAATTTACATAAGAATTTCGTATTTTATCAAAGGACTTAGGTTATATATGTTAATTGTATATGCTAATTATATTAATTTATGAACATTTTATTTTGATCTATTGAAATTGTTCTGCTTTGGATAAATATCAGACCGAAAATTAATCACCTAGTACCCACCATATGAAATTGCTATATTCATTGTCATGTAACCATCACTTAACAATATGAAACCAGTGTTGGAAGTTCGAACCTAAGATCCATCACCTCATTACTTAGGAAGTGTAATTTTAGGTTTATGTGTTTCCAACGATATATGAAAAGATAAATAACAAATTATTCTGGCATATAGGTAAGAGCATTGAGCTACAAACTTTCACTTCAGAGTTCGAAACCAACGAAAGAACCTGCATTCGTTAGATATGTACCTATAGGTTCACTCTGTGGTCATGTGTCCGATGTGTGACCTACGTTCTGGCAATACAAACCATTCACTCTTGACTTTTTGACAAAACATATTCATTGTTAAACAATCTGTTGTAGCCACTGTTCAGACTGTAATTAATGCATGGAAATAGCTTGAACAGCACTACAGGATGAAAGTAAGAAATGCCTAAACATTAGTTCCATTGAGTATTTGGTGTTCCTCGTGTTTCTATCCTCGAACCATTGCACTTCTTAATTTATCTAAATGATATCCCAAATTCAACTGAAGGAAACCTATTGTCATTTGCATCAAATATTGATGTCATAACTACTGCGGTTGATGTTGTGGTTGTTGATGCTTCTATGAAGGTTTTTAGTCTCCCGCCCTATTACTGTTTATTCAGGATGACAATATTCAGACAGTAAGCTTAATAAAGTAGGATCAGCGACGAAATCGACTACTTCTTTCTAACGTTTCTGATACTAAGCTGTTGGTCTGATTACCTAAAAGCAAATTAACCAAGTGTAGCAAATTTTCATGTTGCAAACGGATGTTGGTAATCGAAATCGGTTAGTGTTTAGAAGACCAGATAAGATCGATCGGAGCTTGGCCATTATATTCGTTTTATACGATTACTCCGTTTATTTCCGTTTTATGGTTGTTACTGTAGTCAACGGGTTCGATTGAACACTTAATACACTAGAACGTTGTTAAAAGGCACTACAAGATGACAGCGAGAAATTCCCAAATTTGTGTAACTTTGAAAGAGATCAGTGAAATGGGACAGGGTATATTAATTTGAACGGGGTGCATGATGGCCATAATCATAGTGGCCAATGCAGAACGTGTCATAACCGTATAAAATGTCAAAAAGGACGATGTTATTCTCAGTCATAATGTTCAGAAGGAACTGAAATAGCTGGTGCAGTGAACCGTGTAAGGGTTATATCCTGTTCTACGTGATTGGATAGTTTTAAAATGTGACCAGCCCTCAATATGTGTCATCCAATTATATCCAATTCCATCCTAATACATAATTATTATATTGGATTGGAATTATGTTCAGCAGCCTTGGGAGACAGTTTAAATATAACTATCTAGCATAAACATTTGGGTAGCTTGTCTCACCATCAGACTTAATCATTAGAGGTATTCTAAATAGATCCCTGATCATTCAGAGCCAATACCGACTTTATTTTGATCATGGAGAAATTGCTATTAACATTAAAATAGGTTGTTCAGAGTATTGCAATAATACACAGAAAATGCAATTATGTTGTTTTTTTCCAGATTATTATCATTAATATTATTATTATTATTAGGTATGTGAATTCCTTTAAAGTCTAAATATGTATTGTGTTTTTTGTGTAGATTCTATCTATAATAATTTAACTGATAAAAGTTAAATTTGAGCCTTGTAATTTCGATCGATAACAATAATTCCTGCTAGTTATGGTGTGTGATTAAATATAGTAGTAGTAGTAGTAGTGTAACTTTTAATAAATACAAGGTGCAAATGAAAAGAATATTCTTTTAGACCACCCTTGTGCACATGTATTTAGTTAAACTGGGTCAACCAGTTGTCGGGACATGAAAGATACATAATAACAGACGTCCCAGATATAAGCCATGGTTAGTCTATGACCCAGCGATATGCCGTCGAGTTCGTATCCTCTCGACTATGACAACCGGCTTTTATTACCACAAATAACAATATGTAATAAAATGATAATAAGACGCAAAATGACATCATGGATACGATAAACACCAAAAAGAAAAACTGCATTATTATTGGAGACTTTAATATTGAACTTCTGAAATGCAATATTTACAACAAAACTAATAATTATATTGAAAACAAATTTGCAAAAGGTTTCTAACCACTCATTCTGAAACCAACTGCGATACTAATTGATCATATATATATATATATATATATATATATATATATATATATATATACCAATGATGTTTAATGCCTTCTTGTGTATTATTACCTAGTTCTAAATTTACATAAGAATTTCGTATTTTATCAAAGGACTTAGGTTATATATGTTAATTGTATATGCTAATTATATTAATTTATGAACATTTTATTTTGATCTATTGAAATTGTTCTGCTTTGGATAAATATCAGACCGAAAATTAATCACCTAGTACCCACCATATGAAATTGCTATATTCATTGTCATGTAACCATCACTTAACAATATGAAACCAGTGTTGGAAGTTCGAACCTAAGATCCATCACCTCATTACTTAGGAAGTGTAATTTTAGGTTTATGTGTTTCCAACGATATATGAAAAGATAAATAACAAATTATTCTGGCATATAGGTAAGAGCATTGAGCTACAAACTTTCACTTCAGAGTTCGAAACCAACGAAAGAACCTGCATTCGTTAGATATGTACCTATAGGTTCACTCTGTGGTCATGTGTCCGATGTGTGACCTACGTTCTGGCAATACAAACCATTCACTCTTGACTTTTTGACAAAACATATTCATTGTTAAACAATCTGTTGTAGCCACTGTTCAGACTGTAATTAATGCATGGAAATAGCTTGAACAGCACTACAGGATGAAAGTAAGAAATGCCTAAACATTAGTTCCATTGAGTATTTGGTGTTCCTCGTGTTTCTATCCTCGAACCATTGCACTTCTTAATTTATCTAAATGATATCCCAAATTCAACTGAAGGAAACCTATTGTCATTTGCATCAAATATTGATGTCATAACTACTGCGGTTGATGTTGTGGTTGTTGATGCTTCTATGAAGGTTTTTAGTCTCCCGCCCTATTACTGTTTATTCAGGATGACAATATTCAGACAGTAAGCTTAATAAAGTAGGATCAGCGACGAAATCGACTACTTCTTTCTAACGTTTCTGATACTAAGCTGTTGGTCTGATTACCTAAAAGCAAATTAACCAAGTGTAGCAAATTTTCATGTTGCAAACGGATGTTGGTAATCGAAATCGGTTAGTGTTTAGAAGACCAGATAAGATCGATCGGAGCTTGGCCATTATATTCGTTTTATACGATTACTCCGTTTATTTCCGTTTTATGGTTGTTACTGTAGTCAACGGGTTCGATTGAACACTTAATACACTAGAACGTTGTTAAAAGGCACTACAAGATGACAGCGAGAAATTCCCAAATTTGTGTAACTTTGAAAAAGATTAGTGAAATGGAACAGGGTATATTAATTAATCATGATGGCCATAATCATAGTGGCCAATGCAGAACGTGTCATAACCGTAGAAAATGTCAAAAAGGACGATGTTATTCTCAGTCATAATGTTCAGAAGGAACTGAAATAGCTGGTGCAGTGAACCGTGTAAGGGTTATATCCTGTTCTACCTGATTGGATAGTTTTAAAATGTGACCAGCCCTCAATGTGTGTCATCCAATTATATCCAATTCCATCCTAATACATAATTATTATATTGGATTGGAATTATGTTCAGCAGCCTTGGGAGACAGTTTAAATATAACTATCTAGCATAAACATTTGGGTAGCTTGTCTCACCATCAGACTTAAACATTAGAGGTATTCTAAATAGATCCCTGATCATTCAGAGCCAATACCGACTTTATTTTGATCATGGAGAAATTGCTATTAACATTAAAATAGGTTGTTCAGAGTATTGCAATAATACACAGAAAATGCAATTATGTTGTTTTTTTCCAGATTATAATCATTAATATTATTATTATTATTAGGTATGTGAATTCCTTTAAAGTCTAAATATGTATTGTGTTTTTTTGTGTAGATTCTATCTATAATAATTTAACTGATAAAAGTTAAATTTGAGCCTTGTAATTTCGATCGATAACAATAATTCCTGCTAGTTATGGTGTGTGATTAAATATAGTAGTAGTAGTAGTAGTAGTAGTAGTATGTGGTCCTTTCATTTTTCTGCAGATTATTTCATCCCTAAATTTCATTCTTTAAACTGTTCATCTCATTTATATATGCCCTATATATGTGACCAAGCTCTCACTGATTCATAGATAGGACAGAAAATATCGACTGGCGTCCAGCAGATTTACGTTTTTAGAATGTTATCACTTTATGCTCGAAGGGGCGCCTCTGTGGTCTAGTTGGTAGCGTGTTGGAGCACATATCATTACCCCTGAGTTATGATTTTGGCGTGGGCATATTTGAAGGGTGTTTCATATTTGACTTTGTTTCGTTACGTTTGTAGGTCGCTGAGCCAATTTCATCCCACGTGTGCACAAAAGTGGCCGTAAAACATCAATCATCATCATCATCTTTATACTTAAGCACGTCGCAAAATACGACGAAGCAGAGAAACGTAAATTGTGTTTACTTGTCCATGTGTCATTAAAACTTAGACACTCAATAACCCAACCAAGCAGCCACCCACTCACTCAACAAAACATTTGGCTGTCTTGCTACAGACATGAAAGTAACTTTTCAAAAGAGCGCAGTTTGTTTTATATATCCAAGTAATTTTTTTATATTACCTTCAGGGCCTAAACTATAAACGTGTCTAGTGTTACTGTTAAAGAAGACGAGGCGGGGGGGGGAGTAGTCCTTTGAAATATCCCACAACAAACACAGTTGTGACCTGGATTAGAACCGACAGCTCGTTGTTGATGTCATTGGTGTTGTTCTTATTGTTGTAGTTGTTGTTGTTGTTGTTGTTTTGTCACTACTGCTAATGTAGATCATAACCTACACAAGTCGTCAACCCCATTACAGTTTAAACAAGATAACCATATTCAGACGGTAAACTTAACAATCTTTCCTCAACGACGTAATCGAGTACTTGTTTCTGACTAAGACGGGGTTTTTTTCTCTCTCATACCAGAACCTGCTCGTCTGATTAACCTAGAAATAAATTAACCAATTGTAGCAAATATACACAGTGTAAACAGATGTTAGTAATTACCAACGGTTTCCTTTTAGAAGCCAAGATAAGATCGACCGAGATTGGCTATGATATTTGTCTTGTACGATTTTTGTTTCAAATTTGTTATTGTGGTCAACGGGTTCGATTGAACACTTAGTACATTAGAATGTTGTTGATCATAGACATTCTCTGTATTATATATATCAAGGTTATATATAGACATTATCTTGCCTATTTCGGGTATGTTGGCGCAATATTTGTTCCGGGATCTCTCTCTCCCTCTCTCTCTCTCTCTGTCTCTCTAGTTATAAATTTTCCCACAATGTGTGTGTGTGTGTGTGTGTGTGTGTGTGTGTGTGTGTGTGTGTGTGTGTGTGTGTGTGTGTGTGTCTTGCTGTTTATATTTACGAATATGCAATACAGAATAAATATCTATATACGAAACATGCCCACAAAAATATCAGAATTTAGTATTATTTATTTATCAAACAAACAAAATTATTTATTTGTATTTGGTCGTATGTTTTGGTGTAAAAGCAATACCACACACACACACACACACACACTTTTCTTGGATATTTAATGATTCCAGTTCGATAATTTATTTAATTGTCGTTCTGTGAACAACATTCACATTTGGTTTCTGTAAGTAGAGCGATAATTGATCAATTTTAGAGTACTTTATTGCATTATGGGTAAAGCTTATTCACCGCAACATAATTTATTTCTATGTTGACGTGTTCATGTTGTTGGGTTTTCTGTTGATATATGTTCTTATAAATTACGAAGCTCTCCATAAATAGTCTGGTCATAGAAATGATGCAGCAGGTCTTACAGTTCTAAAGCCCAATGTTACTACTATACGGTGTGTTAGTGCTACATAATATAATGTAAAGTTCATGGATTTTTTTAATCGATCTGTTGTTTGTAATCAACTTCTAAACACACGCTGATCCACTTCTGGTATGCGAGTATCATATTACAAACTAATAGATTTTTCACATTATTTAAGCTCTGGCTTCAAATAAATACTTTGGCACGTAAGAATTTAAGAATAAGCATCATCCAAGAACATAAATTATACAAAAACATTTTGTTTAATCTAACTGAAATTATCACCCGTACATATCTGAAGTCATATATTACGTTTATTGTTGACATAGTCTGTACTTTTCTAGTAGTTAATAAATCTTATTTAAAAAAAGATGTCAAATTATCAGCATTTTAAAGTGGAAAACATGAAATAATTCATTAAGATTGGCTAAAGGTACACTAGTCAATGGAATTAATTGTAAAAAATGCTGATAAAACATGAAATGACTTCTTATTCTTAAACGAAATATAACCCGACATATAAATGTAAGGGATCAAAACAAGCAATTTAGATAATATATTGGTTTGTTACTCATCTTATGTTTCGTATATATCTATGTTATCTGACACTCCCGTTCATTCTATTCCTATAACAGTCACACTTGGCCAAAAGTTTACATAAATAAATATTACCTTTCGGAAAATTACACGACCCCTTATTTTAAACTGTATCTCTCAACCGTCTCAACAGATGATGGCAATTAAATATCAATATCATAATTTTACTAAAACAAATCTCCAAATCTAACACAAACAAGCATCAATTGGACTATGATGGGACAGAGAAATATGCCAAACACGGTGTAGATTACAGGAGACAGTCAATAGCTTTTGGATTTCTCAGCGCTTCCATTGGTCCTCTTCTTTCCCTGACAATAAAGGGCGCCTCCGTGTATTAACTGGTAGCGCGATTGGCGACAGATTTCAACCACCTGAGATCAAATTTCTGCGTGCTCATGTCTGAGGGGTGTTTCATCTTTCACTTCGTCTCATTGCATTCGGAGGACGCTACGCCCATTTAGGCTACAACGTGCACAAAAGTGGCTGTAAGACATCGCAAATCCCCTGATAATAACGGATTTCCTTAGTGTTGAGCCGCTACCTTCGGCTTTTGGGTATTTAGTGATCTTTGGATCCATTGGAAATTTACTGGGTCCTCCGTCAGCCGGTAAGTTGTGTAAATGAATAATCCCATAGTATCTGTTGTATACTAATATCGTGAAATACTTTAATAAAATAATGCAAGAGCATCGATATTAATAAGTGTTTGTTAGCAACCGACATTCAGAATTAGGAAGCATCTTCTTACAATGCTCTTAAATGTTTGTTGTCTATAGTACAATCCTCTTTATTTATAAATTCTAGGCTTGTTACTCGATGTTCTACAGCGATATCCACCATCATTCTACCTCGGCGGTGCTACTCTATGGCTTTCTGATATGATCATGTTCCTTACCTGGTTCATTCGTCAACGTTCTCAAGATATCGTTTCGGATGAAATTATTTGAGATGGTAAAATGAATACAAAGGAAATAGTTCATGCTTATCAAAACATCTATTTTCCATAAGATGTACAGTAAAAGTTGGTTCTAATGAAATTCAAAGGAACTCGTTATAATGGTACTTCATTTTATCCCAGTTTTCAAATTAGTTACCAACACATGAGCGATAATTGGTGAAAATAACCGTCTATTATTAAGACAGGGAACAAATGTGTTCCTAGTCTCTGATTGGATTTATATTAATTTAATCATGCTGGGACCGAAAAATAACTTCGCTGTAAGCAAGTTTTCGTTGTATACATTTTGTTATATCCAAGTTTCTTCACTATGGAAGTGAATGGACGCTTGGCCAGGCCCGGCTAACCACTTCGAATTAAGATACCATTTCGCTATAGCCTTGTTATTTATAACCAACGTTTACTGTATCTCAATCGATTACAGGTTCCGGTTTAAACTTGTATACATATTAAATACAGGAATTCTTTTGTTTTTCTCTCTAATTGATGTCAGTTACTTATCTGTGGGGTATTCTGTTAACTATGAAGATGTACAGGAAATCTACCATTTTAAGTAACTCAAATGACTATCATTTATTAAAGGGTAATACTAGTTATTAGGGGGAAGTGTTGCCTGTTAATCTCTATTAAATAAACTTTTTTATTTTGAAAATAATCATTAGGTGTACGAACACTCAATTATATGCATGCATATATATGTATACATATATGTTTGTATGTGTAAATTGTATAACACCACGAATATTAGAGCAATGCCTTGACCAGAAGCCACAAATACAATTATTTTCTAATTTAGATTTTTCCAAACCAGTAACGTTTTCCTCCGAAAAAAACTTTATTTAATTTCATTTCAATCATATATGTTTGTTTGATTACTCACAATTGGTAGTATAACTACCTTTGTAAATAAGTTCAATTCTAAATGTACGATTACGACTGATCCTGACGATTATGAATTCTTGTAATGTCAAGGAATCTCAATAATAATAATAATAATAATAATAATAATAATAATAATAAAAATGCTTATTATATTCACTGAGTCAGAACTCTCTACTCCATTAATAGTTTAATCTCGATAATTCTATTCTTTCTTATTTATTCATCACATCTCACTCAATCCAGATAATAGTCAACATTTGTTTATGTTGTGGGTAAGATAGTATTATTAAATCGGAAGTTAATTGTTGGTGTTATTGCTTTGTTTTGTTACTGTGGTTGTTGTTACTGGTGCTGCTGTTTTGTAAAGTTAGTCATCCGGATTACTCTTTTAGCGCATATCGGGATTATCGGATTTCCCATCACGATTACCAGTTCTTGGCTACCAATTACTGAGATGCTGAAGTAGTAGGAACTAACTACCTAACATACAACAAACACCTATATCTCCAACTGAACGAATGGAAAAGGATATCAGTAAACCGAAATTGTTAAACTTAGCATGAAGAATTGTCCAAAATAGTTTTTGTTCCTATTTGTGAAGACATTTGCTGACTTTTGCTGACTTTTTCTAATCATGTAATTAGAAAATGTATGATTGCGCCTAGATTTCAACTAACGACATCTCAAAAAGTACAACGATGGGGTTTGATACGATTTCTTCAAAGCGAATTCGTAATTTTTCCAAGTCCATCCCTATAGAGTTCAGTTTAGGATGGGAAGCAAATAACTGACTTTCTTATATAAACGCAAACAAACGCATATCTGTGTGACTGTCTAAAATATTGTTTGCGCCATAGAAGATTGGGCTAATCGAACGCTTATTTATTACCCACATAGTATCACTCCAGCCTTATCCGTAATGTTCAAAGGGGGGAACTCGTGGTAGTGCGCTATGCCATAAATTAATAGGTCCCGGGTTTGATTGTCGTTACCGGCAGACCCAAATCTCAAAGGCGTTTTCATCCTTCATTTCGTTTATCTCGGGTGCTCCTTGGTCTCATTAGCCTATACAATGTGCAGAAAGTATTGATTTGTTTAAATTAAATCGATATAAAAAAATTCAATCAAAAGTCTTTTGTATTATGTATTATCAGATAGTTCGTATATTTGGTAATAATTTCGACGACGTATTCACGAAAATTGATGTAGTCAGTACAGTTCATACTTTTGCGTTTACAAATCTATTAGTCAGTGTTGCATTTAGCTATAATTTCCACATCTGACTTGTTTAGTATGCTGCAGCATATCAATCATATACTTTGTGATGTGTGTGATTATTAAGATGACAACTACTTGTGACTAGCTTTATCGTGATTTATTCCGTGAGCGGGTTTCCTTTTGACATTAATATTAACAGTGCAATCTGAGAGAAAAGGGGCACGATTGTCCTTCGTGAGAAGAGGTATTCGATGAAAAAGATCAAAGCAAAACAACACATAGATTTATCAAAAAATATTGTAATACCGACGCCACCTGGTGAGTATTCAACGTTTAAGGACACATCGGGACAAAATCTACAATCTAAGCGCCGAACTGTAGGTGAGGCACTTATACATTCATGTCGACTGTAGGTGAGGCACTTATACATTCATGTCGACTGTAGGTGAGGCACTTATACATTCATGTCGACTGATTTCATTATTTGCGAGAGTAACATTCTAAAGTACACTTCACTGAAACGAAATCTATAACACGAATAAAGCAATAACATTGATAACAGTCTCTCATATCAACCAGTTAGTTGCCCTTATTGGATTTATTCCTGAATCCTGGGACAAATAGAAATACAAAATAGAATTTCACTAACATCTTGACGCTGAGATATGTCTGTAAAAAGGAAGAATTGCTATGTCTCCAATCACAGTTGAGTTAATTTCATTTGGTCATCATAATAAGCTACTTCAAGTAAACCTGATGTATAACATCTTCCAAATGTTGAGTATTTTGAGTTGTTTTGTTTTTGTTTGTTTGTTTCTTTTGTTTGTCTGTTTGTTTGTTTGTTTGTTTGTTTGTTTGTAGTCGTCGTTTTTTTGTTTAGTTTTTGTTTTTATTATTAAAATATAAAAGTTAGAAATTGATATGGAATTAATCTTTACTGGAAAGAAACACCTCCTTAATATCTATCTCGCCATCACATTGTATTTCATCGTTAATCAGTGCAGAAGCTTGTCGACGAACAAAATAGGGAATGAACATTATAATACCAGAAAGTCCTATTGTACCGCCGCCTAGGTAAAACGATGGCGGATATCGCTTCAGAACGTCAAATAACCAACCTAAAATGGAAATAAACTTAAATAACATTATGTAAATTTAGTATTTTACATATGTGTAAACAATAATTTAGGATGATTCGCAAATATCGATTTCGTCTCACGAACAAAATATTTCAGTTATTCGGAAAGTCAACGAAGATTATACTGTTTACGACTAACTTTATTCTATATTCTATCTAGTCACCAAGAAGTGATATGAATAATTAAAAATTGAATATCGCAAAATTTTCTTTTTTTTCCTGTTCTTCTTTACAATAACAATAATAGTAATAAAGATAATAATAATATTTTTATACAAAATATATTTAATACTCTTTTCACACCCACACATTATACTCGAAGGTGCTTTATAAATTATGTCAACGAATGAATAAGTAACGTATAGCAACACATCAGCAGAATATAATAAATTAGAGCCATTCTTATCGTGCTCCTCTTGTGATCTATAGAAGACAAAATTTCTCGCCTCTAAATCCTCAAACTCACACGATATCTTGAATACGATGAAACATAGACATGCTAAAACGATTGTAAAATATTATAGCCTATAGTGTGGTTAATATTCTACTGTTTTATGACATTCCACGGAGGAGTGGACTACATTCACCATAAAAAGAATATTTCGTACGCCAAATACAGATTCTTTCTTCAAGTTTATGCAATACTTTTACAATAATATATAAGTTGTTGCCAAATTACAGCATACGACAAATGCTGAAATTAGGCTTTCTTAGCAGGTCAAAAATAGATCAGGTAATTACAAAGCCAAGTATAGAATATTTAGAATACGTTCTTAATAAATCGCTCAGAATATTTCAGTCCATAAGTCAGGCTTTAGTTATAGACCATATTATCTTTATTTAGTAATTTCTTAATAAATCATATATAATATTTCAGTCCATAAGTATGGCTTCAGTTTTATACCATATTATCTTTATTTAGTAATTTCTTAATAAATCATTTATAGTATTTCAGTCCCTACGTATGGCTTCAGTTTTATACCATATTATCTTTATTAATTTTCATCAGTCTTATGGAAATTAATTGGTCACCACCAGACATTTGGTAAATTCAATTCCGGAATTGGAATTGCTTATTTAAAAAAAAATGGAATTGGAATTAATAAATTTGACAAATTAATTTACCATGTAAATTTTCATTCCTACATGGAATATAAAGTATTGGGAGTAGGCGTTCCAAGTAGGTACTCGGAGTAAGTATTTGGAATACCTACTAATGGTAAAAAGTAGTAAGTAAAAAAGAATACGTAAAAATGGAATTAATACATTTGGAATTAGAATTGAATTGCAATTGATAAACATTTTATGTGGAATTGGAATTGACCAAATGGAATTGAGTGGAATTGGAATTGAGAAAATGGAATTGAGTGGAATTGGAATTGACCCCATGTCTGGTCATCACCGATATCAGTGGCGTGTTTAAACGTCTTACCCGCTACGGGAGGTCCTAACAAACTGCCAGCCGCTTCAAACACCAACAGATATCCATAAGCCGAAGGAAGCAACTCGACGCTGAGGAAATCCGTAATTATCTGAGGTATGAGAGGACCGATGCAAGCGCTGAGGAATCCAAAAGCGGCCGATAGTATCATTAGCCCGACGTAGCCTTCCATGAGGGGCACCAAGACGACGCCCAGCCCGCATAACGACAGGCTGATGGTGTACACAAGAAGCGAGCTGCAGCTCAGTTTGGCGAATAGTCCAAACGATGGTCGGCCGATGAAGTTCGCTATTCCCACGACAGAGATCAACATGGCGGATGAGTCCGCGTCAATGTCCTTCGTTGTGGAATAAGCCGCCAAATGGACGTAGACGATGCTGAGGCCGAACAGAAGGAAGAAATTGTTCAGGCACAACACCAGGTAGACGACGCTTCTAAACATGTGCAAGTTCAACATCCAGAAGCAATTCTTGCATTTGCCGGCAATATTCGGGGCGATAGTGGGCGCCGGTTCGGCTTTCGAGCAAGCCGTTTCTTCCGGCGATTCCTTCAAACCGCTCCCGATGGCGCCCGTTCGCGGTGGCCGCATGAGGGCGCCGCATACGCAGAGATTTAACGTTACGCCGCCCGTGACGAGCAGCGTCCCTCGGACGCCGAACGTTTCCACCAGAGAGCGGATGATTGGCGGATAAACGAAGGTTCCTATGCCGACTCCGGACACGGCCAGGCCGAAGGCCACGGAACGCCACCTGTCGAAGTAAAGCGCCACTATAGACACAACGGCAAGATAGGCGGTCCCAAAACCGATACCTAAAGTGAACGAAATTCGTCAGACGGGATTAAACAGGATGATGGAATACCAAAAAATCGTGTTATAATAGCAAGTTAAGGTGACTATGTAAACACCTTAGCTCGCTATTACAACACGATTTCTGGTATTCCATCGTGTTGTAATAGCGAGCTAAGGTGTGTCTGTGTAAACGGTTATATATATTACAGTTAATCTGTATAATCAGGTAATATGTATAGCACCTGAAATCTCAGTTAGCAATAGACGTATTACAGGAAAATTTCAGGTAATATACATATTACCTGATTATACAGATTAACTGTAATATATATTCACGTAAACGATTTACCTGTTATGACGCCGAACGAGGCGGCCAGATAATAAACATTGGTGGCGTAGGCGCTCAATATTAGACCAGTACCAGCCACCAAACCTCCTATTATCGTTATTACTCTTTGTCCATATTTGTTCATTAACACACCAGGTATGGGACCTGAAAGTAATTAAGTCTTAATCGATGACAACGACGACGATGATGATGATGATGATGATGATGATGATGATGATGTTTTACAGCCATTTTTGTGCATATGTTAGGCTAAATGGACCGAGCGACCTCCAAAGGTAATGAAGCGAAGTCAAAGATGAAACAACGCTCGGATATGCCCACGCAGAGGTTCGAACTCATGTGGTAGTGATCTGTTGTCCAACGCGCTACCAACTAAACATCGAAGGCGCCCACGAAGTGCGATGGTTGTAACATGGCTTCGGATTATTGTTTACCATTTGATATTTTAAAAATAATTACATTATAAAAGTAATTACTGGTTACAGATTGATGCCCTAAACTCTGCTTAGTTAAAAGCCTCATATGGGGAGTATTAATCAAGAATATGGCTGCATAGCAAATAAACTATACATTGTTGTACCATTAGTATGGATAACAAACAGATAATGCTCGTATAACGCCATTAGAATTTCACAAATTGCCATTATTATTGTGACAAATGAACTAAAATTGGCTGTACCACTAGTATAGAAAACAAACAGCTAATGGCCATAAAACTCCATTAGAACTTCACAAAGTGGTGTTATTATTGTGACAAATAAACTAAACATAGTTGAACCACTACTATGGATACCAAACAGCTAATAGTCATACAACTCCATTAGAACTTCCCAAAGTACCATTATTATTGTGAAAAATAAAATAAACATGATTGTACCACTAGTATTGAAAACAAACAGCTAATGGACAAATAACTCCATTAAAGCTTCAGACGTCATTATTATTCAGTTTCAACACGATCTGCATTTGTTAGTATTATCGATCGTGTAGATTTCGATTTAAGTTTTTGTATGGTTCTGATAGGTTCCTATAGAACTTTCCCAGCTTCCCTATGTAACCTTCTAGCCGTAAATATCCCAATCAGTCGCAGTAATCGATTATTCCTCATCCCAATATTAAGCAGTTTTAATCATTTATTTACTTTCTTAACACCCCCCCCCCTCTAATTGCGAACAAAGTAATTCAATAAATCGATCGATTCTGATCTGTTTCCAAAACCTACTGAACAACAATTAATGGAAGCGAAATATTTATTTAGGATATTCATAAAAAATCGAGAATGCATCAATCGTTTTTTTTTAATAGAAAGTAATTCCTGGACTTTACCTCTACTTACCGAAGCCAAACGTGAATGCCGTTGATAGAGTGGCGATTAGTGAAATCATTGAACTGGAACTATCAAACGTATCGTAGAACATATCGTAAAACACGCCCGATGAGAAGATGACGCCATAGATCAGCACGTGGCCAAAGAATGACGCCAAAGCGATAATCCAGGCATAAATGCCGTCGACGTCACTGCGCTTCCGGTTTGGGTAGGCCCCGTTGTTAACGATTCTGGAGCGGCACAATTCTTTTCTTTTGCAGCAAATCAGGGAAGCCATTTTTATTATGATCGTCTGAAAATAAAGCCAGCATCTATTGTTTGTTTGCAGACAAGCGTCAGTTAACCAAAGCCGGCTAACAAAATAGCATACATCCAAAAAATATATATATATATATATATATATATATATATATATATATATATATATATATAATATATATATATACCAAAACTAATATATGTACATGCATGCATACATACATACATACAAAACTTCTATAACGTCAATATCCTCGAAAAGAATCGAGCTCAGTGGCGCACCTAGTACAGGGGTTGGGCAAACTCGTAGTCCAGGTACAATGCAAAGTTCATCAACAAATGGTCAGATAGAATGGAAACTTAGTAAGGATATGTGAGTCTGAAAATGTGAGTTAAAATGGTGACGGAAAGAAATTATGCTATTTGATGACTATAACATGTTCAGGGAGTTAACTCCAAAGAGTAGGGACAGCAACTGAAAAAGCACGAGTCCCAGCATGAGTTTTAACTCTGGGGACAAACAACAAGTGAAAACCAGATGAACAGAGCTCTCTGGGCTTGGGTGCTAAAGAAAGCATGGAAAATAGATGTGAAGGTCCTCCGGGAGAAAGAGTTTGATAGGCAATAGTGGATGTGAGATTAAACAGGGAGCCAGTGATGAGATTTCAGAATTGGGACAGAATGGGAAAACCGAGGAGACCGTGTGACAACCCTAGCTAAGCAGTTCTAAACATACTGATATTTTAGAATATCCTTAGATGCAATATAAAAAATCACAATATATAGTAATTATGTTAAATGTTTTGAGCGACTGAAGAGAATATAGAGATAAACGCTCACGCTTTAACGCACACTGTCAGAACTGCTCTGAATTAAATGCCAATGTCACCAAATTAAACCCGTCTGAGGCCTGCACTATGTCAGCACACACACACACACACACACACACACAAAAAACACACACACACACACACACACACACACACATATATATATATATATATATATATATATATATATGTATATATACTGATAGGTTTTCAATCCTCTAACTTGCAGCATACGGTACAATTAAATGTCGTCAACAGATTCATCACAAATTCATTTTGTATTACATTCAGGACGAACTGTGACAATTTCAACCGGCATTATAATCTATATAATATCCGTTATACTGTGACAGAATAAACTAAACTGACGACAAGAGGTTAAAATAGACGTCTACATAAAATAGCTATTAAAAAACTTAACCATGTTTACCATGGGGCTTCTATGTGGTTAATAATAGCCAGTGTGTGTGTGTGTGGGGGGGCGTGTTTGACTGTGCTGTGTTGTCCTCTGCTGTGCCGTGTTTGACTGTGCTGTGTTGTCCTCTGCTGTGCCGTGTTTGACTTTGCTGTGTTGTGCTGTGCTGTGCCGTGTTTGACTTGCTGTTGTGCTGTGTTGTGCCGTGTTTGATTGTGTTGTCCTGTGTTGTGCCGTGTTTGACTTGCTGCCCTGTCCTGTGCCGTCCTGTATTGTGCCGTATTTGACTGTGCTTGTGCTGTCCTGTGTTGTGCCGTGTTTGACTGTGCTGTCCTGCCCTGTCATGTGCCGTCCGGGTGTTGTGCCGTGTTTGACTTTGCTGCCATGACCTGTGCCGTCCTGTATTGTGCCGTATTTGACTGTGCTGCCTTGTGCTGTCCTGTGTTGTCCTGTGTTGTGCCGTGTTTGACTGTGCTGTCTTGTGCTATCCTGTCCTGTGCCGTGTTTGACTGTGCTGTGCCGTGCTGTCCTGTGCCGTGCTGTGTTTTACTGTGTTGTCCCGTGCTGTGGTATGTTGTGCCGTGTTTGATTCTGCTGTCTCGTGCTGTGCTGTGCTGCAGGTTTTTACCATGATCGATTTCGTCATATAACAGCATACTGTTTAATGCGCTCAGGTAGTAAACAAATGCCGACTATCAATATCATACACCATCACGAATTATTATGGCACTGCCTTAAGCTAATGCGACGAGTTATTCTAAACCGTAAACAGTAAACACAAATCGCAGACGAGACAACCCTAGACAACCTATAACGGACACGAAATGGTTAGATGCAGTGGGAAGATAGAAGGTTGTCTTTAAAGGATTATTTTTATTATTTGGGACAGCTTTTGGGTTTGGCATTGGTTGATAGATCCAGTGGGTTCAAGTACCCAATGGAAATTTTCTAGGCGCAGAATCGATATGCTTAAACATCCATCAACACACACACACACTCACACAGAGAGAGGGGGGGATAGGGGGATTAAGTATCGAAACAGACCAGATATAAACAATACTTACCTGCCTCTAATCATATAACATCAACGATCAGCTGATTGTATGCCGTCCCCAAAACGCAACCTTCACTAATCCATTCGTCCTGGAAATAGCAAAACCGAACTCAAAAACACACGACCCACTAACCTATATCTATCTACCTATCCAGTTACTGTCTTCTAAGCGCCATTCCCGAGCAATCCAGGGAGTAATATACAGATCGTCGAACCCGGCCGTCAGGTGAGAGGAGTCTACCAGTCTCTGCCACCAATCATTTTCTATTGGCGATGTTATGATTTGTTAACCCGACTCGCTCTAGCTATGCCTCACACAGGCATAACTCAAGCGGATCTGTGGCCAGGTTACAACTACACCGCTCGACAAAAGTTTGGCCACGAACAGTAAAACTGTCGACTGGCAAAAAACAGGTGCGACTGGCTGATATAATCAATAGGCCGCGCTACCTGTTTGGATCTAATGGCAGATTGGGTCAGCCGCGTTGTTTGTGTCATCGGGAAGTGGCCATGGCAACAGAATAACTGATAGAGAAAAGATAATGCCACTGGTCATCTCGCCATGGTTAATTATCCTGACTGTAAACAAGCGTGCGTGTGTGTGTGTCTGTGTGCGTGCTTGCGTGCATGTATGTGTGTGTGTGTGCATTCGTGTATGTGTGCGTGTATGTGCGTGGAGGAAGGGAGAGAGAGAGAGAGAGAGAGAGAGAGAGAGAGAGAAGCAGCCACAAAATGGGGGGGGGGGTTCTAGCTACTACGTTATAAGGAGTGACCCCCCTCGTTGATTCACGGATACTAATAAGTCAACAATAAGATTATCATATTTTTATAAACAAAATTATATGCAATGTCAGCGATGACCTTAACATAATAATAATAATAATAATAATAATAATAATAATAATAATAATAATAAACATCTGTTGCGCACATAACTGATATATATCTACATTCTTGTGATTGTGTTTTCTGGGTCAGATGTTGACGCGTTTAGAGACGATCTTTCGAGATAGTGAAAACTCTGTAATATCACACTACATTACTTACGATTGACGAGCCGCTATAACCATGACGGTATTAAGAGATCGACCGCCGATGGCCTTAACCTGCTATTCCACCGAATGTTTTAGGATGTAAATAGAACTACCTCTAAGCAGACGATAATAACCGTCCGACTTGACTCCAAGGTCAAGGACGGTTCTTTAGCCGATGATTGATGTTTTATGGCCACTTTTGTGCACGCGGTAGGCTAAATGGGCCGAGCGGCCTCCAAAAGTGATGAAGTGAAGTCAAAGATTAAACACCCTTAGATATGTCCACGCCGAGGTTCGAAATCAGGTGGTAGTGATCTGTGGTCCAGCGCGCAACCAACTAGACCACGGGGGGCGCCCCCCGGTTGTCCAGAAACTGGTTCTACTAATCGTAAATTCGAGAAACCATAGGTAAGTATTATCAAACGACAACAGACTGTGACAGTAACGACAACAACAACAACGACAAACAACAATGACAACTACAACAATAGGAGCAACAATATGATACATGGATAAATAACGTTAACAACAACTCATGAACAAGAAGACGGTATTAATGACGAAAATAATATAATAATAATAATAATAATAATAAAGAGAAGCACAACAACAACTGCAGATATCTTCATGGTCTAACTGAGATCAATTCTCGGCCTGGCCATATCTAAAGGGTGTTTCATCTTCCACTTTGAAACACCTCTGGGGGTCGCTCGATCCATTTAGCCCACCGTGTACACAAAGAGTAGCCATACAATATGTACATTTCACAACAACAACTCTCCAGCACAAAGCCAATCCTATCGTCGTCACCAAACAACGAGGAAGAAAACAACGAGTTGTTCAACCGTAAAAAAACCCAATACTGTTCGTCCTTACACCAAAATAAATATAAATAAAATTCTGACGAATTGGTGAGGGGCGCCTCCGTGCTCTAGCGGTAGCGTGTTGGACCACAGATCACTACCACCCGTGTTCGAATCCCGGCGTGGGCATATCTGAAGGTTGTTTCGTCTTTCACTTCGTCTCATTACCTTTGGAAGTCGCTCGGCCCATTTAGCCTACCTCGTGCACAAAAGTGGCCGTAAAACACCAATCATCATCTGACGGATTGGTGAATGAGTGAGTGTGTGACTGAGTGCGTTTAGCACCACAAACATCGATTTAGCGTCGTCTCCCATTAGCCATAAACAACTGCACGTATGTTTACCTACAAAATGACCTCTGTTCAGTAGTTCCAGTATACTGACAATAATAAAAATAATCAATATCCTCCTGAAATATTTATTTATCTCTCTATCTTTCTATCTATCGATCTATCTGTCTGTCTGTCTGTCTCTGTCTGTCTGTCTGTCTATCTGTCTGTCTGGCTGGCTGTCTACACATCCATACTTAATTTTGGCCATTGTACGGCGTTCTTAGAAATACAGTTCTCTAACATTGATATCAGCGAAGGAATGGTGTGGGCTCAGTAATTAAATAATTAATATCATTATCTTAGTCACTTACCTGTAACGTTCTGGCTGATATGCTGATATGATTTATTTTTTTCATTCAACGAAGTATAATCATAACCATCTCATCATCTCGTCAGTATTGTTGATGGTAAAGGACAAAGAATAATGCTGGGATGGCTAGTAATATATCACCAGTGCTGCTTAATTGTGGGGAGGGTATTTGTGTGTATGTGTGTGTGTGTGTGTGTGTGTGTGTATGTTTATGAATATATAATGAATATCGAATAAATATCGCGCGCGAGAGAGAGAGAGAGTGAGAGAGAGATAATTAACATATCGTCAATTAAAAGTATAATTTATTTTTCAATTGACATCACCTTTGTCATCATAAAAAAATGCAACGGTATCATCATCTCGTTTGTTCCCACACGACCGTCGGTCACTAACTGGTAATATATTCCTGTCATTAGATGATAAATTTCACGAGTATCACTCATCTCTGTCATCTCTCCCTCTCTCTCTCTGTTTACCATGGGTATGCCCTCTTGGTATGCCATAAACGGTAACAGCTGGCCTATGCCTATATATATACAGCGTAATGTATCAATGCATCTTGCTGATACAGTTCTAGTATCACCACCAGCCATGTTTTGGGGGCCGATAGAATTGATATTTGATGGTAGCGATAAAATGAACATATTAATATATAGGCCTGCGGTGATGGCCTCGTGGTTAGCACAGCCGCCATCCCCACCTAATAAAGGTTGGTCTAAAGATTTAATTTTGACATTTCCATGAAATTTAGCAGCGAAATATCGCACGCAGTGAAATATTAGGCGAGACAGCTGTATCCAATTTCCGATGATCATATACAAAAATACATCTTTCTATCAAAAACAGAATAATTTATTAATAATACGTTGGTCCTTTGCCTCAGATAGAACGCCTGATGTTCACTAATCCTGTAACTACTTTAATCCAGTATCCGCACAGTTTTAAGAATGACACATCCTTCGTCTTAATAAATTAATAAAAGCTGTGACCACTGATGGGTGGGTGGGTGGGTGGGTGGGTGGGTGGGTGAGTGAGTGAGTGAGTGAGTGAGTGAGTGAGTGAGTGAGTGAGTGAGTGAGTGAGTGAGTGAGTGAGTGAGTGAGTGAGTGAGTGAGTGAGTGAGTGAGTGAGTGAGTGAGTGAGTTGTAGTGGTGGATGGGAGTAGTGAGTGAGATGGAAAGGTAGTGACTGAAAATGGTTGGAAAAAAAAAAAAAAATGGAAATGAAAGTAGTGGTGGGAGTGAAAAATGAAAGTGGAGTGGTGGTGGTGGTGGGTGGGGTGGTGGTGGTGGGTGGTGGTGGTGGTGAGTGAGTGAGTGAGTGAGTGAGTGAGTGAGTTTCTTTAACCACATCGCTGGTCACACATGTTTCCCACAGCGAAGGATATATTATTTTCCGCGACATTTCCAGAACCTTTCCGGGACAAAATTACCATTTTCCAGGACAAAGTATACAAGATTTAAAGGTAATAAATCAATATACGTGCGAAAAAGCATACCATATTGATTCAGTGCATGACCGATTATTAACATTTTTATGGTACAACTTCCTCCTTACCCCTCCCTTCTAGCTGTTTGGTCCACCCACCTTTATTTAAATTTTAGCTAACATTGGATATCAAGACTATGTACCTGTACGTTTTCTTCTATAATATTTATTCCATGACATTTGTAGGACATTTCCTGATTTTATCAAATTCAAGGAAAATCAATTTGTTATTTTCCAGGTTTTCCAGGACCTGTGACTGGCGGTTTACTGGAGGTTTACAGTACAATATGCCCTGTGACTACTATACTGTCGGAATACCAATTCGTTCTCATGAAATTCCGATATTATTATATAACGTTAAAATTACATAGAACAAACATCGCCTCACCTACTAATAGACCTTGCCAACTGATTTTCGCGGGCTTTTACACTTCGGGTCACCGCCGGGTACAGCCCCGAACAGCGGAGGCGGAGTTTCATAGTTTTCAATGTAGGCCGGATTCTTGTTCTGAACATCTCGGTTTGAACAACCATCTACTGCGTAATAGAATTGGAATTCAGATAGGAAAATACTTCAAGTGATCGATTAGTTTCTTGTTGTTCAGCATATTCCATTATTAAATGTTGTTATTGTCAACAAAGTGAAAGAATTAGAGTAAATATTTCTTTATAGCGAAGGCCGCTAGTATCGGTTATCGCTTGAAAATTGAAATGGCGACAGAGGGGGTTTGTTTACATTTTAAAATCAACTCATGGTTCGCCTTAATTCACGAGAAATAATACCCAAATGCAATATATCAATGCCGGATTATTGCTCTATCAATCAAGATTTTTGTGTAACACAATACGTCTCCGATGAGTATTTTCGATCCAAATAGCACACCCGTTTGTTAATTAGAATTATGCCATCTATCATTCTATGCCGGTGCATTATAACTGACATGCGCAGGAGCCATGAGTCTGCTGCTAGATGATGGCGAACCATTTTAGGTCAATGTGGCGATCGTTCTACACGGAAAATGACCATAAATAAAACAAATCGTTGAAGATATCGCTGAATTTTCCTGGTAAAGTGATAATATTACAACTGTCATGTCCATTTTCGATATTATTATAAATGGCCAAAGGTGTGTATTGAAGAAACACTATGGGAAAGCCACTGCCTATACATAAACTTTCGTTATCAATACGGCAATCCGTTTGTACACGGGAAATGTGTTTTGCGAACTACCAGACAGAACTTCCAATTTAATCTATTTTGTTTACTAAATCAGTCTTCTTTGAATGGAAATATACTAAATATAACTTTATCTTTCATATTCCTTTACTGACTGTTGGAATCGTGGAGTATTATCACCGGCAATGATCTTTAAAATATACAAACAAATCTCGCGTGCACACTGAAAAGGAACGGGGATCTAGACTCTGGGATTAACGGGTCGTGTTTACGACCCGATTGTAGTAGTTCTAAATCATGCCATATGGAAAACAAATGTTAAAAACTAAAATTTTCGGAATACGCTTGAGAGAAATGATAAATACGTACGTACGTTGCATAATTATCGTAGACAATGTGTATACCTACAAAACAAACTCTCCGCGAACTCTCAACCGGGTGCATACACGAGAAACCGTTGCGACAGACAACTGTAAATAAACGTCTAGTTTGTGTTATCACGAAAATCATGAATTTCCACAATGCTTAGTAATTAAGTTACAGAAGGCAGTATCGGCAGTGTGCCGTTTTGTTGTGATACATTGCATAAACCTGCGTAGTAATTTATTACCCATTTTGTCACTGTTGAGAACTGCACCGGACGTCGGAACACCAGAGCGCATAGCCTGAAGCTAGTGAAGCACTGCTCAAGATCAAGTTTGGGGAAAAATATATTGAGTCAGAGTGACAAACGATTGGAACGGGTTACCAGCGCACGTAGAAAGCAGTCCCACCTTAAATACAATCAAGTCCCGATTGCACAAACATTGGACTAGGGAGCGTTACAATTTGTCGTGATACGTTTATTAAGAAATATCTTACATAGAAAATGTAATGTTGTCAATCCATAGCAGTCCACAATTAATTATATCGAGGACTTAATGTTGGTATTTAGAATTGTAACGGACCGGAAACAGTTTAGAGAATAAAGCAGATGGTCAAGATTGTATCTGTGATTTATTAATAATATACTTGATGACAATCTACAAACATCACAGAAAACAAGACTTGACCGGAGTTATTAACAGGCTGTACCATCTCTACTCTGTATATCTGGTATCAAGGTATTCATAGCTATCCCAGTTTTACCTTCATAGGCCTTTCCCGTGTATGGTGGATTCTGCTGTCACGATATGCTGTACAAATCATAACGTTCCGTGCTTACAAAATAATTATATTCCGGTCGAAATAGTTATATATCGTAATCATAACAACACACAGGAGCAGTAACAATTTAAAAAACAGCAGTAGTAATTACAGTAATTTAAATTAAATAAAGTTTTTTACAAGTAAGAAACGTTCAAATGTACTCTACAGATAAATTACACAATAACAACTTACAGAAAACATTTAGATATCTAAAGAAATTATAGATTACAATTAAAAGTTATGCAAATATACGGTAAAGAAATATATATATATATATATATATATATATATATATATATAATATTCAATTTCTAGATGAACTATTAATAAAAATACAATAAATAAAATAGCAAGTTCTACACATTTCAATAAAACAAGACAATATAGCATTATAATATTTCTTATATATATATATATATATATATATATATGAGACACATCTTAATTATATACGATAATTAGGTTCTATAATAATACTTATATACATCGTTTATCTATATATTTAAAGAATATATATAGAAAGAAATATACGTTCACACACAGATACTGTTGGGTTCTTATTAAGTTGTAAACAACATCACCCAAACAAGGGGAAATGTACTAAAATAAGTAAAAACCATATACTACACTCCTACTCAGTGCGTGTGTGTATCGCGGCACATAGATTAATTATAACTATGCATATAAACTAATTTTGTTTTTAAATTTATTTATAAACTTATTATTATGCATATTAATTGTGTACATCACCATAATACGCTATTTAGTGTTTCTTTCTGATATTCATCTTTTACAACATACACCAGAGTAAAAATAAATTCTAAAACGTCTACCGATAAGTGGTAATGAATAAACCTATTTGTATTGAATAACTTTTGAATTTGCGCTATTTCAGACTGTTAACGTGACAAATAAACTTTATGTTTATCGCAGCATTAACGAGAAAATTTCAAGATGTGTCACAATCCGTGTGTAAGTGATAGTAATGAACGGAGCTGATTTCGGGCAATAACGAAATGTTCAGTTATTACGGAAACACCAATGCGCATGTGTTGAATATTTTGACAGTTCACCCAAAACATATTCTTTATTTGTTGTTGTTCAAAACTACGAGGCTACCGTGCGACAAATAAGGATGCCGAATTAGGGTGAGTTAATGCACAGTGTTTTGTTTTAATACACAGAAAGTGTAGTTTTATTCTAGCCGATGGTTCTATACAGTAATCACAAATCGTTCATCTGTTTCTATCCAACTTGGATTCCAAGACCAAGTACTGTTCAAGTAGTGAGTAAAATAGATCTAGATTACTCTGTTGTTAGTAGTTAGACTCCAGTGACAGTGAGAGAACATTCAGTATTTTTTAAGAATAAGTTTTTAAATCGTAATATCGATAGCCGGTTTAGTAAATAGGAAAAAAACAGCTATTATCATTTTATTTACAGCCTTCTGTCCTGATATTTAATTTAGGTTTATGCCTTTTATAATGATGTGTCATAACTTGTCAGAAAGTCATATCATATAGCTTTACCTTTGGAGTAAAGTGTAAACTGGGCAGTTTTTCGACAATTTAGTTTAGTTTGAGAGTACATCAAATACCAAAGAATGAGATTTTTGCCCAAAATTATAATATCAGCATGAATATCATAAAATATACACTACTATGATAACTATCACATTAAGAGTGTATGATACCAGCCTGGTAACCAGGGTAACTAGTAACTACCATCACCATGTTGTACCATTTCTGTAAACAATATATTATTAATGGAGTTTTAAATCAGCCCGTTTTTCTTCATGAGCTCCAGTTGTCTAATGATTAAACGTGTTGTACTTAGAAGTCTTAGTGCCAAAGTATATATTTAGCCTAACCTTCAAGGTGTCACAGGTTCAGTGCAACAGAGAGGTTGAAATTTTGTGGTGAATAGTTTCTTGGCTTAAAACACTGGTTAATTAGCAATATTAATTCACAGTCGCTTATCTTGATTTTTAAAGCAGGATGTTATAATAAATCTGAAGATATAAAACTAGCCAGCAGTGACAATCCCAGGGATTTTAGTTCTATCTTTCTATAATGCCACCCAGGGTTGGGTATCTTCCCAGAAGAAAGATATTTCTTCCTTTTCCATGGGAAGAGATGGGTTTTTACTGGGAAGAAAACCTTTCTTCTGGGAATAAATTGAGAAATAACTCCCACAGGTCTCAGAGTCGGCGACAACAATCAACTGATATGGTGAGAGTTTAGTACCCTTGCAACTGGGATGTAGAGCATATGCCACAAGGTGCCCCATTGTGATGTCTTAGTTGAAATGTTCCTTAACAAATGATGTACTAATATTGTGTAAGAAGTGAGTTAATCGATGAACAAGTTGATTCCGATGATCCAAGCAGATTAATCAATTAGTGAATCCCATGATCAGCAGTTCCATGATGTACATGTTTCCATGGCAAGAAGTTCATTTGTGGGTTAAATCCAGGTTTAACACAGGTTGAGCTAAACCTCCCATTTGGAACTAAACTGGTTTTATTCCAGGTTAAACTAAGTTTTGCATATAATTCACCATTCACCAGTTAAGTATTATTCAGATGTTATTTCTGTATTTTACGAGATATTAATATTACAATTCAATCCACATTTTATATATTAACAGTAACACCAGCTAAACTGACGGGTGATTTTTTTGTTATTAATTGTTTCTGGTTGTCTAATTTCTGAATAGATCAGAATTTTTACACCACCCATCTCCTAGGTTTCAGAAACAAACCGATAACCTCAACCTATCACACAGACTAGATCAAGTTGTTTAGCCCACCACTAGATCACAACATCTTGTATAATTACTGTAGTTTGAGAGTGAGTAATTATTAGAAATTTATTAATAAGTATTCCCTATCCTGGAAATAATCCAGGCTAAAATAAGATAAAATAATCATTTATTTAAAGTGTAAAAGATTACCGTGCATAACTGCTATTTACTGACAATGATATTTAAAACAATAGGTATTATATACGTATGAAGTTCAAATGGGTATATACAGATAAGTAACATAGAATATTTGTTATACATGTATGTATTTACAAAACATCTGATTGTTTAGAATGTGATCTTACATCATGTTATGTTCATTTGACTCTGTCATCCACTAAAACCTACACATTGTTGTACTAAAAGTAGAGAGACATGAAGCCATATTAAAAGTTATTTACATAACCCATCTTATATGTTTGATGAAACACATGTTACAAAATGAAGAGTTACATATCAGTCCCTCCCACGAGGCTATCATAGTTTTAATGGTGCATACAGTTTTACCTTTTCATCCTGGTTCAATTTAATAAAACGTAGGTTTCCCCCATTGGGCTAATCTAAACTAGTGTGACCAGGCGAGTGATGTGGCGGAATTACAATCAGCTACTCAATCAAATCAGCCGTGTCTGAAATAAGGATTGATGCTTTCATGTTTTATCCCATTGACAAGAGCACACAAAGCCAGAGTGAGTTAATAAGTTAAGATCAGATATGACCAACTGAAAATATAGATCCTAAATCTAACAAGCTATAGTCTACTTCAGAATGGCAGTTGGGGTGAAAATACTAGACTAATGCACACCTTAGTATTTCAGAATGCAACACAGCTTCTGGAAATAATTTCCAAATCCTGTGGGATCAGTGTTTCTGGCTCTGTTTTAATTATATAGTAAAGATTACATGTACTTGAAATATATTCAAGATTCACACTAGTTTAATAAAATATTTTCCTATTTTTGGTGGCAAAAACGTATTGTTAACTTTGTTTAAATGTTAACCATCATTAGAAAATACCTTGAAATACCCATTGTCTGGTTTAAATGATCCTTGTTACTAAATTAACTTCAAATAAGGGCTCTTGTTTTTTCATTTGTGCTTAGATCGTCTTTTACTTCATCTCATTACCTTTGGAGGTCGCTCGGCCCATTTAGCCTACCTTGTGCACAAAAGTGGCCATAAAACATCAATCATCATCATCATCATTTGTGCTTAGATGAGCAAAAACGTTTTGCAGTGCTCAGTGTATATAATGTAAACGAATCTAATTTATGTACAACTAGATTCCTGTGCTTGGTACACAACCTTGAAGGTTGCGTGGCTATAAATTGTCAGTCTACATAACTTATCAATACAAGGTCTTCTGATGATGGGCCATAATATAATAATAATACTGAATATTTAATAAAGCGCTCTTACTAGTAGGAGCCATTTAAAATTTTCAAGAAACAACGCATTTGGTGCTGCACCGAGTCATGTTTGTTATATTTTATTTGATATATATTTGGTTGGTGGTCAAATGTTTTTCTTATGTATCGTGTTGGGAAACATGGCATGTTTATTTCCCATCAAGTTTCTCAAGCTCTACCAGGTGTGATAATTGTCCCCTATTTTTAGCATCTCCACCGATTTCAACGTGTTCAGGTAACTTCTGTTATCCCTGTATATGTATTGAAATTTTATAGGATGTTTGGAGGGATCATCTCCATGCCATTTTCCGTCTTCTGGAATGACTCACAGATATGTGTACTTCGATTATTGTGAGAATATATTTGTTTCATTAAACAGGTATAAGAATATTTTAGCTAATTTTTAAAAAAGTAAACAGAGTGCTCATTCATTATCAAGGTACTGAGTCATTCAATATTCAATTGATTCCTATGAGAATCCTTTGAAGGTTGAAATCGGGTGGATAAACCATAATATGCATGTCATCTGCATCCATTTGTCAGCATTACACATTGACACATAATGTGTCATTGGTTGGTTTCCCATATCAGTAATATTATTAACGACATTCGTTGAACATCGTTAATGATTACATTTAGGCAAATTTTCCCAGTTCAGCCGAGTAGATTATTGTCCTCATCATCTGAGTGTGTATCAGTGCTAGTATGTAGATTGGCCACCCCTGGATATTCACAGATCTACCAGAAATCATCATTCCCTTAGAAGTGAGCAGTAATATTATTCCTATCAAGTTGGCAGCAGTCACATACTATCTTGTTACAAAATCAGGTATCAGTTATAAACATACGCCACACTCCAGACAGGTTTCCCTTATCCCCCCCCCCCCAAAAAAAAGGGGTGTGTGTGTGTGCGCTTCCAACAACCCAACTGGTGTTTCCATTTTTACCAGTCATTTGTATATATCCCACCAGCCAATCTGATCCTGACATTTGTCCGGATTCGTCTAGATTATCCTATATCGTGAGTATCACACATCAGTTGTCTATATAGAAAATATTCCTTGTAGCCACCATTGCATGAATCACATTGGAAACCTTTATTTGTTTTTCCGGCATAATGTATCACTGTTTCGATAGTGGGCTGTGACAGCTAGATGTCACACTATGGTCCATTCAGTCTCTGTATTGTTCTGCTAATACACTGCACAAACATCGGCCATAACGTATCTTTATGGCTGAATATATTGAGCTGCAATTATATAAATTACTATTTTGGAGTCATTTAATCATGATTTTATATTAGTTCATTTGTCATTCAAAATGTGTACATAAACATTTGATATTAGTGTTAATAACAGATTATAAAGTATGTTAAATATAAACCAAGAATAACAGAAGTAGTCAGAAGACCTATTTTCCATGCGGTTTTAAAAACCTGGTGATTATGTGAGACTTAAAAATTATAACATAAATACCTTCACAGTAACACTTCTTTTCTGGTACACTTTGTCCAGGGGGGATTGGTGTTTTTTTAAAGCACCAACTGGTTATAGGAAGTACTCGGTGCAGCACCAAAAACAGGCTGTAACACATCAGTACAACAAGATCTCTCTGACTGAAAGATAGATTTATGTTATCACAATTTCTAGCTGCCAGGAATTAATGTTAACTATACGGTTCTTTGAAACAAGTAACTTTTAATTCTCAGTTGTGAAATTTACAGCTGTCTTGGTAATTAGTTAAATAAACATTTCCTTTTCGTCTAACTAAATAACCTTGTTTTGTCTTCATGATTATGCCATTAATATGGTCAGCAACTAAATCTAGTAAAAGAAGAGCCTGTCAGGTGCTTGTATTTGTACGCCAATATAAATTTTAGTGAATGTACCTGATTGGTGTTATACAGAGGTAAAAAAACTAGGTTGATATTTAAATATTCCAGGATTCTATTTATAGTGAGGTAATTCTGGAGAAAAATAATATTGGTGTTATACAGAGGTAAAAAACTAGGTTGATATTTAAATATTCCAGGATTCTATTTATAGTGAGGTAATTCTGGAGAAAAATAATAAAAGGTAAGATGTAATATTTTTAATTTATTGTTATCAGTTATTCTAGGACTCACAAATTCTCAAAATAAAAAACCCAACTTATTGATTGGATGCTGGTGATTGATGTTTTATTGCCACTTTTGTGCATATGGTAGGCTAAATGGGCCCAGCGATCTCCAAAGGTGATGAAGCTAAGTTAATGATGAAACACCCTTCAGATATGCCCACGCCAAGATTCGAACTTGGTGGTAGTGATCTGTGGTCTAACATGCTACCAGTTAGTTCACAGAGGTGCCCTGCTTATTGAAAGAAAGCCCCCATAACATACTCTAATGAGGGAAAGCCACAACCTCGTAAGTATTTTCACCCCATCAGCTCCGTTGTTATGCTCACACAATCACTACTGATGTATTTTCTATTTTGGTTAGCCTGATATCTATACAATCATTACTTGAAGTCTTTGAGTCTGACACTCAATGTCTGTACTTCGATTTCTGGAAGAATGTTCTGTGAAGCTACAGTATTGTCTCTGTGAATTATTATTTTGTTGCTTCTGTTGTTTAAATCTATGGTTTCTAATTATTTGTCAGGTTTGCATTCCCAACCGATAACTAAACTTACGATACGTCCGATTCATAATCCTTACTCTGGTTTGATATAGCAATGTCAGCATCTTCATTTGTCAAAGTCATTCAGGATATCTTGTGTTGTTCTATGCCTGCAATCGTCGTAGTGGATTTTTATCATTCAAAGTTGCGTCAATTGTAGGACACTGAATGGCATAAATTGTGCCAATGTGTCGTTAAACAACATTCATCCATCCAATCACTGCTGCATCAGTGTTATTTATTCTAATAGATTAAAAATGGCATTTCCCATCTGAAGTTGACAAAATGTCAACAGATACCATTATTAATGC
The DNA here is from genome assembly GCA_025642065.1 of Paralvinella palmiformis. Taxonomy (NCBI): domain Eukaryota; kingdom Metazoa; phylum Annelida; class Polychaeta; order Terebellida; family Alvinellidae; genus Paralvinella; species Paralvinella palmiformis. Next base: position 193,153 of record JAODUP010000183.1, read on the forward strand.
TTTTTCCAACACTGGACTCATCATACAGTGTCTAGATTGTCTGATTGCACTAAACTTGGTGTTGTGTGATTTAAAATCTTGTAATATATCCACGATAAAACAACTGATCAATGCTGACTGTTAGCTTACTCTCCTCTCCAACTGAAATGGAAGAATTTAATTTGATCTGGAAATAGCTTTTCCAGACAGACCAGAACAGTGTCAATATCAAACCATTCCTGACTAAATTCTCTACGAAATAAACACAAACTGACAAAGAAGAGATGCTCACTGTGAAGAATATACAAGAGGGACTACAGAGTTATTCCTTGGATTTGGGCTACATGTGTCAATTGGCCCATTAGGTCTAAATTTCATGGGACTTTTTGAGATACCATGGGACATTTGATCAACCAAAATGAAACAATTTGCAAATTCTGGATTGCATATTGTATTACAAATAAGCGTTTTTTATTTCCGATGAATTAATTGTCTATTTGTGTGGTTGCTTAGCAAAAACAAAATTCGGACACAAAAAGTAAAATTTCAATGCGCTCTTGGACCTATGACATATTTTTTAGTTGGGTCATATTGAGTATTGGCGCAGGGTGTGGTCCTAGGAATAAATCTGGGACTATTTTCTCAAAGAAATACCTGTTACCTGAATGTCTGGTGTTAGTACTGAATATTTCCATCAATAGATTAATTAATCTGATAGCAGAGATGCCAGTCTGGCAATGTGGCTTTCAGGTGATTGGTTGGCATGATAACCATCTGGTTGGCTCCTCTTACATCCTACGTTTGCAGACTGTATGGCATTTTGAAGAAAACAATATTATTTATGATAGGAACACGCAGAGCAATTAAAACATTTAAAAGTTAAGATGGCAGATTGTAAAAAGATGTTATTAAGAGTTACTAAAATGCTTATAACATTCACCCATTAACTTACTGAATTTGATGAGAAAACTGCAGAATTTAATGACTGCAGTTTAAAATTTTCAAGTTAATTTATTGTTTTTGTTTTTTCTTCCCCTAAAATTATATTTATAAGTATGTGCATACCAAATAATTTAAAATCATTAAAAGTTATACATTAGATTATTTTATTTCAAAATGCTGTTGATTTATTTACAGTGTTCGGGTATTATTTATTCACAACACTATATCTATAATTTCTATTAATACTTAGTGAGGGACAAGCAAGCTTGATACATCCTTAAACCCCAGCTCATGTAACAGGAATACATGTGTTTGTATTTGTGTATATATATATATATATATATATATATATATATATATATATATATATACATAAATGTTTATTATTTCTAGAGAAAGGGGGAAACAAGGGACAGCTAAAGACAGAACTAAAGAAAAATGGTAAGTTAGTGTTATTTCTTTGATACCAGTAGATATATATGTTACAGTTAATCTGTTTAATCAGGTAATGTGTAATTTTCAGGTAACATACATATTACCTGATTATACAGATTAACTGTAACATATACATGTTGATATAGTTATTTAGCCATATGTAGACAGGTATTTGTTTAGGCAGATAAATTTCAAATACATGATTATTTTAAATACTCGTATAAGTAATTGCATATATGTTAAAACTAATAAAGATTATTATTAATACTGTACAAGTTTAACATACACCCTGACAATTAATTGAGTGGCCTTTAATACGAACTATCAGGAGAGCTGTGGTAATTGTCTCATCTTTAATTGTGTCTTTCATGTTTTAAATTGTAATTGTGAATTATGAAATATGATCACGGCAAATAACTTATGCTAATCATGAAAGCCACCAGGAAGATCATGTCATGACACTGATTGCCTGTATAAACATTAAACAAAAATTATGCCATTAAGCATTATTATATTTCCCATTAAGCCATCCAAATAGATGTGGATTTGTTGTCAGTAACTATTTATATTTTGATAAGCACTGACTGACTGAGATACACTGTTGACTTACATATTGATATGCCTCCACAAACAAAGATAATCGTTACAGAAGGTGACCTCTCCCATAATGTGTATTTGTTTATGCCTTCAGTGGTCTGTTGTATATATGTTCTCGTTTTTTCCCAGTATTTCATTGTCAAAAGGTTTAGGTCTTCCATGATGTATCAGCGACGTAATAAAACATATACTCTCCATAATGACATGAGGTGGCAGATACAGATAATGTTTTTGCTCACCAATTTCCAGAGATGACATCAAATGGGGAGAACTCCCTTTTTATTATCCTAATATCTGTTCTAACATAAGCACAGTGTGCTTAATGAGAATTCAAGTCACTCTGTCCTGTAAACCAACTTACATTGATAAAGAGAACCCATCATGAATTCTTGAAAATTTAGTTCTATGTATTAGATAAGTAAATGAACAGATTTAAGCTAATTTTTTTAAATCATTAAGTGTTTTAACAGCTCTCTACGTGCATAAAACACAATGTGGTATATAATTTAAATATCCTAATAAATAGCAGAAATGCCTGGTTATTAACAAAATATTCGTGAATGTATCTACATATATCTATATAATTATTTATATTTAAATACTTCCTAGTTAGCTTCTCGTATTAACCTTATATCTGATCTTTCATTATAAAGTGCTTAACCTCCCTTAATGGTTTCCTTGAATCTGATATAATACGTAACTTGTTTTATTAAGAGGCATTTGATTGTTGTGTCTGTTGAGAGCTAAGGGTTTATATGTTGTTACTGAATAATGTAATTGATATTAATTTAGGTTTGCAAATAAATGTAACTTGAGATTTAGTTTTGTTATTTGTGTTATATTTTGTTAGCCTCCGAAGATCCCTTCAAAGGCGGAGAGTGTCAGGGTCGTAGTAAGATGTCGTCCACTGAACAAAAAAGAGATTACAGATGGACACGAAGCGTAAGCGTACCTAATACTAAACTGTGTCTGTGTGTATGTGGATACATATAGAGAGGCAACAGGCAGAGAGCATCAACATATCTAAAAATCCTTTGAGTTAATTATCTTGACTGTAAGCAAGTGTGTGATGTGTGTGTGATGCCATGACAGCATCATATCTACCATTGCTGCTCCATTTAACAGTCTATGTGTTCGTCGAGCCATCTATTCGTTAATGTCAGTCGGGGGAAATAGTACTTGACTGATCGAGTCCCTTTATTGATCATCCCTGATTCATATCACAAACAGCCAATATCGTAGGATGATATAGCTGATGTATCTAACATGCCATCTGTGTTGTGTTTCAGCATTGTCCAGATGTTTCCCGATCGTGGCAGATGTGAAGTGAGAAATCCAAAAAGCGGAGAACAACCCAAAGTGTTTACATTTGATTTTGTCTATGGAGCTGAGTGAGTGATCTTTTCTTGTGTAGAAGTCAGAATAATGCTTTATCTACATCTGCCGAGTTGTGCTTGTTAATGCGCTTACCAACACATGCGCATGGAACTTCCTGTTTCACTGTAAAGTATAACAGCAAAGAAATGTGTTGTTCACTGAAAAGTTGAAATATGTTCTAACCACTCACCTGTTCAAGGTTACTTTCACCCATAAATACTTTTGATTGTTCTTATTTATGATCAGGTTTTAGGTACATCATATTTAAGGTATCATTGCAAGTAATTGGACAGCATTAAAGTTACAATATTTGTATTAGTATAAAAATCAGAGCTAAGATAATCAGATAATGTTCTCCCCCTTCCCTTCCAAAGCCAAAATTATCCCTCAGAACATGATGACAAACATCACAACATGATAACTATATCATACCATTAATGGATTTATGGGGTCACCATTCTTCATCTATCTCATGTATCCTGGCCTCGAGGTCTTCTGGGATAAATATAAGATTTTGAATAAACTATAACATGTTCTCCTTCATTTCTAGTTCTAAGCAGAGAGATCTCTATGATGAGACGTTTCGAGATCTGGTACAGGCCGTGTTAGATGGCTTCAATGGTACGATCTTTGCCTATGGTCAAACTGGCACTGGAAAAACATACACTATGCAAGGTCAGTAGCTGAGATTATGCTTTAAATGTCCTGTGGTTAATAATAACCATGTTAATTATCAGGGATAAGAGCTGAAAATAAAAAATTAAAGTGGAGAGTGGATGAAACTGACGTTTTGAAAAAAACATTCTCTTGCTAAAGTCATGCTTTATCCCAACTCCAAGTAGTCTCAGATTGTCCTAAAATGCACAAAACTCAACTATACTTCCTTTCCTGCTTTACATTGGGTTTTTTCTTCAAAGGCTACTCATGCCTGAATTATGTTGAAATTAACAATCACAACTGATCTGATTAAGTCCTTTTCTCAGTGATAGTTTGGTATTCTACTTTTTTTATTATGGTAGAGCATTTTATGGAGGAATTTAAGTATCAGTTATGTTGCAGATTGTTATAGGGCTATCAAAGCTTTAATAAAAACATTAATTACCTACTGAGAGCAATTTAAATGTTTGTAATCAGCAATTAATTTACACAAAAATCCATTGAAATGGCTCCTATCAAAGAGACCACCTTTGGTGTGTGAAGTGTAATATTTATACAGGCTGTGTTATTTTTTCTTTGATGACAGTGTCATCTATCTTCTGAAATGATACAATGATAGTGTCTGTTTAATAACAGAACAATCCAGTTAGAAAGATTGATACAACTGTAATATAATTATTTATATATAATATGTGTGTGTGTGTGTGTGTGTGAGAGAGATTACTTTTAAACATTTCTTTTTCTCCTTATTATAATGTATAAATATAATAGTTAGTTACAGAGTGTAATACAATTAGGATATTATAAGTAGAACAGACTAGAAATATACTGCATTAATAAATAATAGTACATTTGTCCTGATAGACTGGATCATTTGTTTTGAATTATGAGATAAAATAAAAATTATATATATAGACAGAGAGAGAGAGAGAGAGAGAGATGCTTGAATGGAACATGATAACCTAATGGTTTAAAGTACATTTAAATTAATTTAAAATAAACATGGTAAGAATATAATTGAATAAATTTCTTATGTAGTTTGACTTATGAAATACGTACATTGTCCATAATATTACAGATAATTTTTACCATCTCGAATTCAGCTTTCATTTGATAAAAAAGGATTTTGAGTTGTACAAAAATGGACATATTATCATACATAGAAACAATATTGAAAAGATACTGTCATAAATGATGAAAACAATAGCAACTGATAAGATGCAGATTCATGTCCTATAACTCAAGCTTTATATAATTGACACAGAAGATCATTAACTCGAATTCCATTAAATCAATGTCAGACTTAATTGGTATTAGATTCATGATATGACTTGCTTCAAGACGTCAGTATTTAAATCTCCCGAATTAATTTTGATGAATAAACAAATGAATTATGAACTACTGATTACAATTATAATTAGTCTTTTGTGGTCACGGGTGATAACATATTTGAACTGTTTTGATTGGATTGTTCTCATTTACTCTTCTTGAACAGTTTACCTTTTAGTAAATGTGAATAGGAGCATTATTGGAGTATGTTAGTAAAACACAGAAAGCTAACATCCGTTGGATTGCCCACAATATCTGGCTATAGATAAATATTCATTCAGTAAATAAATTAAAATGCGAAAAAATGAATTATTCAAAATACATCCAAATGGTATATTAAAATGGGGATATGGTCCAGGTATTATTGTCACACACACATATATATATATATATATATATATATATGTATTTTCTTCTACTCGTCAATCCACTAGCTCAAAGTCATGAGTCAAAAAAAAATTATTTGTTTGTATTTTATGTAACCCTGATTTTAATGCTGAAGGTGGAATAAGTATTTTTATTAAAATTAAAAACAGTTTAATAGAATTCAGTTCAGAAATATGAAATTAATAACTGTAGAACTTATAATGCTAAATTCATCTTAAGTGTATATAAGTAATAAAAATCTAAATTATGAATGAAAACCAAACTCATTTTGAGTTCAGTGTTTCCACTCCTTTTTGGACTTATCACTTACTGAAACATAACAATTAATCAACTATTTTTGTTACTTAGAGTGAAATAATTATACTCAAACTGAGGTTTGTCGGCTGTGCACTTGATTTAAACATTTCCTGTATCTATTTTCAGGAGAGAAAAATAATCCAGAATTAAAAGGGGTGATTCCTCATTCATTTGATCACATCTTCCAGCACATTGCTCAGACAGAGAACCAACAGTATCTTGTAAGAGCATCTTACCTGGAAATTTATATGGTTAGTAACTACACTTCTAAATTTAGTACTCAACTACAGATATATTATGATCATAACTGAAGTAACATGAAAGTAAAAAATGTTTGTTATTTGTTATTAGTCACTGCCATAATTCAGACACTAATTTTATATTTTGGCTTAGTAACAACCTGAATGGATTATATCAGCATTAATAATATTGTTAGCGTTATCTGTGACATTTAATGGCAGTGCGTTTTGAAAAATGGTGACTGAAAACTATTTTGTTCGTCTGATTTCTGCCGTGTGGATGTGGATTTAAAAATTATAATAAATACTCCCCGAAGACCAATTTATAAACAGAACAGAAGACTTATTTACAGGAGAATCATTCACTTCATCTTATTCATGTTGACATTATGCGTTTGATGCTTCTTTGTGGTATAATATTCGATGAGCTGTTATGTTTTTGAGTACTACCCAGATTACTCTTTTGTGTTGGTTCTGAATTTTCTGGGATTTTAAAATTGATATGAACCCATATTTGTTAAACTAGTAGATAGTTTGGCCTCAGCCGTTAATGTTACATTCTCATTCCAGGAAGAGATCCGTGATCTGTTGTCCAAGGATCAGAGCAAGCGTCTCGAGTTGAAAGAACGTCCCGACACTGGGGTTTACGTTAAGGATCTCTCATCATTTGTGACAAAGAGTATAAAAGAAATAGAACACGTCATGAATGTTGGTAATCAAAACAGATCTGTTGGGTAAGTGATAGCATTCTGGCGCACTTCTTAAATACCCAAAAAAAGTCCAATAAGGCCACATGCATAATGTATCTATTATGAACTGATTAAGTATGTCCCTGACTCTAGTTTTGTATATTGTTGACAAATAGGTTGACATCAAGTGTCCACAATGGACAGGTGACCACTCCATACTGTAACAAGTGACTTAACTATTAATAGTAATATGATACCTATATTTATAATAACCTATGTTAGTTATATTCAAACAAAATAGTGTATAAAAAGTTAACATCGATAACCTGTTTAGCTCGAAATTGATAATATTTTAATGTATGAAAATGCATACCAAGAAGTCCAATTTTTAACTATTAAGAGGGTTAGGTGTTACTACAGGTCAGTATTTACGTAGATAATACATAATACTGTACTAACCTCACTGGTATTGAGTATTGTCCAGTTTCTTAAAAAAGAATTTGGCGATCATAAATATTCATCCCACTGATATGACTTGCACCCAGAGACTGGTTAGGCTTTAAGTGCAATAACTAATACAGAATTAGTTGGGGGTTTTCTGTGCAAGATGATTTTTTACTATTGTATTATTATATCAGTATAGCACCCAACTCTGTACTTTTGCCTCGTATCCATATTCTCGTCTCATTAATTGCTGGGTTTATAGAATTATTTAAACACACTAGAAACACAACTGACTGATGATGAGAAAGTATTCACACTGACTTGACTAGACTAGACATATCCTTCGATGTCTCTTGTAGTGTATTACTTTCAAATACAGCCCTACTCATCTTGACAATTTTCAGTCAATTAATTACCAATATATAGCATCTAATCCGTATAATTAGATCCAGGGTTAATAGTCTTGCATAAAAATATGAGTTTGAATTTATGTTGCCACAAAAATACTTACAGGCAATGATTGCTTACGTAAACATTACTGATGTTGAGCATAATGTCGGATTTAATATTCGACAACAAGACAGAGAAATTTTGGTTGACAGCATTACCCGTATTACATACTGACTGTTACCTTGGGTGCCTCTGTGGTCTAGCGGTAGCATGTTGGATGACAGATCACTACCACACACACATGTTCGAATCTCAGCATGGGCATATCTGAAGGTTGTTTCATCTTTGTCTTCATTTCATTACCCTTGGAGGTTGCTCGGCCCATTTAGCCTACCATGTGCGCAAAAGTGGCCGTAAAACATCAGTCATCTAACCATCACTTTCACCAGAAGCTTAGGCGAGGTTGAAGGTTTAATGCATTCACACAAAATCTCAAATGGCAACTGTTGAACTTTAGTAATAAACACCAGATGAAACATGAGTTAACTGAATTATTGGTTGTCTTTAGCTAGCTGCGTGAGGCAAGATTGACTAGATAAGTTAAGCCAATCCACTGAGCCTCTGTGTAATCAATGCATATGAGTCTCTGTCTGTTTCAACATCTGTGTATCTTTTTCAGTCCAACAACCAACCACGTCTATTCAATTGTATCTTCTCTGTTTACAGTGCTACTGATATGAATGAACACAGTTCAAGATCTCATGCCATTTTCATCATCACAATAGAATGCTCAGAGGTAAAGTGATAACATTATATAACCTCTACCCATGACCACTCTTGGTAAAAGACTCAGAATGTGCTACCTTGCCTCTCTTAGTTACCAGGGCTGGACCTCTCTTCAGATACCACCTTTTGTTATGGACTACATGGATCTTGTAAAAGAAATTTCAAATTTGTTAGGTTGTAATTCATTATTACAGTCATGGTCTCGTATCGTAAAGTCTATGGTTTGATATTAATAAATGTGAAAAATATATATGTCTCAGTTTAATGTGTGTGTGTGTGTGTGTGTGTCCATGCGTGCGTGCGTTATAAATATTGTTCGTCATATATTTATTAAAGGAAGGAGGAGATGGTGAGAATCACATACGAGTTGGTAAACTGAACTTAGTGGATCTTGCTGGCAGTGAACGGCAAACAAAGACCGGGTCACAGGTAATTATGACATATTATCTTAACATTTGTCTGGCTTAAATTAGTCATGAACTCCAGAACTGTACACAAAATGGGCATCTCAGTACACCCTTCTCTGTTTAAGGAAATGTTGAAAATAGTCTGCATAATTTGCTTAGGATCCCTTCCTTATTAAAGCCTGAACCAGCCAAGAATTTAGTTTTTTTTTTTTTTGTAATCTGGCTGAAGTTCTACAAAAAATGATCCCTTGAGATAACTTTCTTTCTCCTCTCTCTGTGTGTGTGTGTGTGCTCTAAAAGCTGTTACACATTTCATTGTTACAGGGAGATCGTTTTAAAGAAGCTACCAAGATCAATCTGTCTCTCTCAGCCTTGGGTAATGTCATAAGTGCTCTTGTTGATGGCAAAAGTACCCATATTCCCTACAGAGACTCGAAGCTGACACGTCTACTACAAGGTTTATCTTTTTCTTTAGTTCATTATTCATCATGCAGTGTTGTTTGTAGTTATTGTTTTGATGAACAGGTGGCAGCATGTGTTTAATTCAGAGGCCAATAATAATTGTAGCAATGATAATTATAATAATTTTATATTAATATGATTGCTATTTTCTCTCTGTTTATAAGATTCCCTCGGTGGTAATGCTAAGACTGTGATGGTAGCTAATGTGGGACCTGCTTCTTGGAATTTTGACGAGACTATCACTACTCTGAGGTTAGTTGTGTTATTTGAGACCGAAATATTACGACGGATAAGATCATTATTTGCTGACTTTTTTTCTGAATATTGTCACAGTTTTTAATCATTGATTTTGATTTTCAGATCTTTATCAGCTTTGCATTTTTCCTGCTAGTATTTGCTTAACCAGCATTAGCCGAACATATATACACTATGGCTGACTAAATTACTTGAAATTTACACTTGAGTAGAAGTGAAAGTAATTGTTTTAAAAATTTCTCAAGTAGAACTAAGTTCTTATAAGGTGTTTTCCTTTTGAGAACTGTTTATTTTAAGTTTAAAGCTGTTTTATCAAATTAGTTCAAATGACAATTTAATGCAACGATTTATCGTTAGACGGGTGTACCAATTCCATGCTTAAATGTTTAAATCAAAGTTAACATTTTTAAATTACTATAATTTTCCATGTTTCGCACGTGGTATATACTTGTGTATAAAGCAATCTCATATATAGGATGAGATCAGTATATCAGTCAATATCATGTAAAACTATCTAACTTAAATATAAGAGGAGACAGAACTGAAAGCTCTGAGCAAGATATTATTTAGTGCAGTAAATTAATGTCGATAAAGGGCAGTTTTGAATATAAGTCAATACACACCAATGGATAGACCTCTAGACTAATAGGTACTATCAGATGACAATGAAAACACCTACTATAGCTCAGCAGGTCCAACGGATAGTCTCCGAATGTAGTCAATTTTTTCACTGGTTCATGTATAAGACAAGTAGGGGAAAAAATATATTTTCAACCATTAACACCCTCCCTTATACACAAGTATATGTGGTATATATCAGGAGTACCCGCTGCTTAAAAGATAAGACACATGCACGCACATCTGAAGTTCGTAAATATTATGCTGCTTAACCATTGATTACAGAAAGTCATCTCTGACCGTGTCTCGACAACTAACACAGCTTGATGTGGGCAATGTGCATGGAAGAAATTTTGAGATTAAACTGACAAATGTTCAGCGCTTCATTTGACTTTTTTAATTGATTAAAATAATTTATAATCAGTTCGTTCGTGATCATCCATCCTAATAATAATTTGTAGTGCAGCGATGCAGAATTGTAGCTTTAATATTTGTGTGATAACTGTCAATTTATTATCTTCAGATATGCAAACAGAGCAAAGAACATTAAGAACAAGCCGAAAATTAATGAAGATCCCAAAGATGCCCTGCTCAGAGAGTTCCAAGAGGAGATTTCTCGCCTGAAACAAGCCCTTTCTGGTAAAGGTCCGAAGAAGAAGAAAGGTCACAGAAAGAGGCGCGGACCCGATGGTAAGATAAGCTGTCATTTAGCGGGCGTATCTCAATCAGTGATGTTATCAGTTATGAAGACAAATAAAGCGGAAGTGATGCATTAATTCTTAGCCACTTATCTAGATGATATCGTAGTGATGTTAATAATGAGATGATCTCGGTGTCAGACTAGAAACACAAATTACAGATTTAGAATGTGTTCATAATAGAGGATTAGACTTATTAGAATGGTCTCTTGAGGAATACTTCTCTGGTGTGTGTGTGTGTGTGTGTGTGTGTGTATTGGAGATGGAAGAAGGGGGAGAAGGGAGCTGCTTATTAATAGTTGTTGCTAAATAGTTTTACTGAGATGCGCTATCTTGTAGAACTGATCTCTGCTATACAGTTGCATTATATTCCCTGTCACATTATAAATATAATTTATTATAATTGCAATAACAAAACTGTACTCAATAACGTTATTACAATCTCTTCTGTCATCCGTCTATCCCAAATGTGACCAATACAAAGGTCAAATAAAGCACACACTTCAATAACTTATGTTATATGCTTATGTCACATATGACCTAAAGTTTTTTTTTAGAATAATTTTGACTCTAGTGTTGTTATACACGTTACAAATTGTTATCAGTATGTCAATGGCTCAGCTGTGGATGACTATTATTAATTATAAATATTATCTGTTTAAAGATAATTATTATAGTTTCCACAATCAGCTCTTGGCATCTTTCTTATTTACCTTTAAGAGATACATAATTATTAGTCAGTGTCAGTTTTATCTATCATTGTCTATTGATCCTTATGGTCTATAATTTATTGTGGCATAAAGTGGATATAGAACTAGATAAGAATCAGAGATTTTAGGTATGATATGTTTGTGATGAGTACAAAGTGATGGAAAGCTTTTAATTTTGTCAACATGCAAATGTTCCTGTTTTATGGCTACTTCTGTGCACAAGGTGGGCTAAATGGGCCGAGCAAACTCCAAAGGTAAAGGGTCGAAGTGAAAATGAAACACCCTTCTGGTATAGCCCAGACAGGGTTTGAACCTGCTATATATATGTGGCCAACTGCGCTACCGGTTAGGCCATGCAGGTGCCCTCTTATTTTTGTCATATTGTTATGTTGTTTACATTTTTTCTGATTAGGCCAATTACACACATTTAATGTCCGCCCTTTAGTTAGCGTTTAGAGGAGGAGGAGGCTTCTTTTAACACCCAGCTTATAATAAGATCACGGATGAGAGTTTTCCAGTTTTTACCGGTTTCCAGTTTTTCCAGAGCCAAAAATAAAGTTTTTAGGGATGGTGAGTGGGATCAAACTGATAGTTTGAAAAAAAGTCATATCTTATCTCCATTCTAGTAGTTTCAGATTATCCTAAAAATGCACAAAACCCAAATTTCCCCCCACATCCCCACTGCATATGGCTCACTTTTTTTTCTCTGGGACTTCCTTTCCTCTCTTTAAGGATTTTTTTCAAAGGTCACTCTCATGCCTGTTAAAGATAAAATATTAACTGAAATGATAATATATCCTATAGTCTGTGCATAGTTATATACATAATAACTATGTTGGTGATTTCCATTAGACATGGATTTTTAACACATTTCACATCACCATAAGTTACCTGTTTTAGGCACATCAATAATAAATCATACACAAATACATAAAAAAGCAGCTCGTGTGAAAGGGTCTAGCCTCTTACCCACATAATAATACATATTATTCAAAACGTTCTTAAGAAACAAAACGGGGTGCCTTTGTGGTCTAGAAGTGGCCGTAAAACATCAATCATCTTAAGAAACAAACTAAAATATACCAAGCCTTCGTATGAACTTGCCAAGATCCATTCTGAACTCCTGACTAGGTTATAGACTCTTTTATTCAAACATAGAACTAATCTGATAAAAGAAATAAACAATTATACAAAGTAGGTTCGGCATACCTTTTCCTGTACCTCACTAAACTTACTCTCAACTGGGAGGAATCTTCCACTGGTACGCTATCCTTAATAATCCAACTGAACTATTCAGATAGGATGTGTACATGGCTTAAATGGCCAAGCGGTCGACTCCAGATCTCTAGCATCCGGGTTCAAATCTCGGACTTGGTTTAGGTTTAACTGAAGGGCGTTTCATCTTTCACTTGACCTCATTATCTTTGACGGTCACTGGACCCAGTTAGCTTCTCACGTGTACAGAAATAAAGACATTTATATTTTTGCATCCCATCAGACACTCATAGCTGTCTGGGTTAACCAATGAGTGCATGAGTTATCAACAGGGAGGAACGAAGCCGCGTACCACTCGTCACAACCATTATCTTATCATCGTTTGTCATGATGGTCTCATTAAGCGACCATCACACCTGATGTTATATTGATATGTCTGATATGTCGTTATTATCCGGCAGGTGAACCTCTGTCCGATGACGAAGACGAAGAAGAGGGCGAAGAAGACGTGGAAGGTTTCCTGCAAGAACAGAAGGCGAAATTAGAGCAGGAGAAGAATGCCATCATCAATGATAAGAATCTTATAGCTGAGGTAGGTTGATACTCATAGAGACTTGGTGAGTGAGTGAGTGAGTGAGTGAGTGGTGGTGAGTGAGTGAGTGAGTGAGTGGTGAGTGAGTGAGTGAGTGGTGAGTGAGTGAGTGAGTGAGTGAGTGAGTGAGTGGTGAGTGAGTGAGTGAGTGAGTGAGTGAGTGCCGGCAGAGAACAGATTTCTGAAGAAAGACTCGTATAATGAAATAACTCCTCCCTGGAGTGAATTTGAGTAAACATCTTGTTTATGACTTTCCCATTATAAAGTACATAGTGCAATAAGCCTCCACATTATGAATATTGTTTGAATTTTGCTCGTCATTTGCTAACATTTCACATGGTGTGTACACCCTTATTTATGCGATTACTATAAATATTAGACAAATAACGATCATTAGGGACAGGTCTTCATTGACCGTTGTACAATACTACAAGTAATACACTGGTTAATGTATCAGTAATTATGTATTTATTGTTATAGTTAAGTATCATTTGAAATTTAAAAATAAATATTAAAAAATTACTTACTTGCTAGATCAGTGTGTTACAAACCTCTTCCCAGTCAGAATTTCAATCCCTGTGTTGCATATTTTGGTGTAATATTTCTCTGAAGTGTTCCCTTCTGGCAAGTTCCCCACTTGCGAATATGGCACTCACTCACTACCTCACTCTGCGACTTACTCAAATAATTTTTTAACGCTTATGCAAATTTTAATCTCCTTCTCAGGAAAAAGAGAGACTGTTGGCAGAAGCTGTGGAAAAGGAAAATAAACTGCAGAAAGAAAGAGAAGCAAAGGAAGCGTTGGCAAAGAAAATTCAGGTAAAGTCCTGTTTATAAAACAAAAACCAGTCGGTGTAAAATACCTGGCTTAAATGGTGATCAGGGTTTTACGGCCACTTTTGTGCACATGGTAGGCTAAATGGGCCGAGCGACCTCCAAAGGTAATGAAGCGAAGTCGGAGATGAAACACCCTTCAGATATGCCCACGCGGAGATTTGAACGTGGATGCTTGTGATCTGTCATCCAACACGCTACCGCTAGACCACGGAGGCACCCTACTTGGCTTAAAGCAATTTATTCAGTAATTTTAGCCTACTCTGAAATGTCCAATTCGTTATTATAAATGCAGTAAAGATGAATTCTGGCCATTTTAAATGTTTTAAGTTTATCAGAATTGTGATTTTATTAAGCTCTGAAGACATTACAATGTGTGGATATATTAATTGCACATGTACAGAAATTGAGATCCTGAGCTGCAATCTGGTACTATACAAGGCATCCTTAGGAATATTCAGATTTGTATATTGAACTCATCAAGATTGTGTGTGTGTGGGGAAATGTCCTTGAATTTTACAAAATCAGGAAATGTCCTGGAAAAATATTCCCTGTGAAAAATTCCATTTAGAACAACAAACCCCATGAATAAATATTATGCCAGTAGAAGCAAAAGAGTACCATTATATTGTGTTGACATTGTGTTAGTTAAAATTTAATTAAAAGTAGGTGAGTCAGACAGCTAGAAGGGGTGAGGCAGAGGCTGTACCATAATAATATCAATAATCAATCATACATTGAATAAATATGATCCACTTTTTCATGCACATCTTGATTTATTACCTTTAAATCTTGTAAACTTTGTCTGGAAAATGGTAATTTTGTCCTGGAAATGTCCTGGAAAATAATATTTCCTTGGCCGTGGGAACCATGTCTCTGTATGCCCACACTGGCTATACGTGCATACTCTGCTATATAATTAATTAGCCATACGATGGCCAGCTCAAAATGATCCTCGTAAACACAAACTTGTGACAGTGGTTCTATTCATAGAAATCCATTATTTGTGTGTCTTCCAAAATGTAAGTGATATCAATAAATGTTATTGTTGTTGGTATCATCTGAAAAGGGTATTGGCCACAAAAGATTTTGTGAAATATGCTTAAGATAATTAAAAATATTCTAATATACTTTACATTCTGGAATAATTAAGTTCATTATTAAATTATTTGTTTTCAAATAGGAAAATGTTCTTCAATTTTTATTAGATTTTCTTCAGCCACTGGTGTAGGTAGAGTGGTTTTTCTCACAGATTTTTTATTTTTTTAATCTTTTTTATTTCAATATTTTGAATTTATGCCAAAATATTTGTCTATCCCACTGATCCAGCTTATTAACCAAACAAATAAACGAATGAATGAAGTTACTGATCTCTCAAATTTATTCCCATTATCTAATGTGTAATCTTTTATGTTTACAGGCCATGGAAAGCAAATTGCTGTCTGGTGGAAATATAGTGGATCATACGAATGAACAGCAGAGAGCACTGGAACAGCGGAAAAAAGAAATTGCAGATCAGAGGGTTGGTAGTGATGAAAAAATTACACAGACTGACACACACACACACACATATACATATATACAGGCATGCATTTCAATTAATTAATTAATTAATATTTACCCATTTAAAAAAAATCTAAACCTGACAAACCCAATACATGAATGTGTATTTTTGTAGCGACGGGAACGAGAGATACAGCAGAAGTTGGAAGAAGAGGAGGAGAATGCTCTAAAAATAGAAGAAACGTACACATCCTTACAACAGGAAGTAGAAATCAAGACGAAAAAACTTAAGAGGGTATTTATGCTAATTATAAATGTTTGCTCATCTACAAAACAGAGGAAATAGTTCCGGAGTCTGTTAGAATCTAGACAACTATGATCAGTATATCTAAGAATTTCTGCTGGTATTTATTTGTAAACAGACTGAACTGTCATAGAAGTTAATAGGAGAAATTAATATCAGTGACTGTACGATATAATATTAATTCACAGAAAATTACCACCAGCATAATGATATCGATGGTCATAATTTATACATACCCTGAGGAGTTCTTAACAGTTAACTTATAAACTCATCAGATGCCTATTGTAAAACTGATCAGTGCATAAAAAATGCTATATGACCAGATAGCAAAATACAATCATAATGCTAAAATAGATTGTCATATGTACAAATATCAGAATCAGTAAGAAATATTTTGTGGGGAATTTTTGGTAGTTTGTTTTCTGAATTTTGTTATATGATAGATTTTGTTGGGTTTTTTAATACAAAAGTTGGAAGCAATTTTCTTTGAAGTGACCATAAATACAGCTTAACTAATATACATTGTTAACTTATTGATGGTATGGTACAATGTATTTAAAATATCATGTTTATATTCACAAAATCACTGACTTTTATGTCTACTGATTGCTCATTGAGTACACACTAGTGTAATTCAAATAACTAATATATATTTGGATACAGTTAAAAAAATATGCCATTAATTGTTTCACTGATGAGTAAATCTTGCACAAGAATTTTTAGGTTTGGTTCTTTTATTGAACACCAGGAGAGTTGATTAGTATATTGTTGAACAAGAATATATCAGAAACTTAACGCATTTATTGAAAACATTTCCCTGGTTCAATCTATTTGATAAAACATTGGTAAATAGTATCGCAATTTAATATTTCTGGTTGGGTTTTAATTGCATGATGTTTTTTCGCAGTAGAGTGCTTTAGACTGGCTCCTGTTAGCGTGGATGCTTTAATAAATCTGCATTATTGAGCTTAAGATTCTCCCGTTTCAGCTCTTCGCGAAGCTACAAGCAACGAAACAGGAAATACAAGATCTGAAAGACGAGCACATCCGAGAGAGACAGGAACTTGAACAAACTCAGAATGAAATCATGCGAGAACTAAAGCTGAAGTAGGTCTACAGTAGCTTGATCAATCAAAAATGACATCTTCCTGGTAGAACAAAAACTGACAAGACTCCAAAATAGAAATGTTGTTATGATGGTTGTTTCTATTGCTGTTGTCGTTCCAAGTTTTTATTTTTCCATTGGCTTGGTAATAAATTGACACAGTAACAGTTTGACACAATAACAAATTGACACAGTAACAGTTTGACACAATAACAAATTGACACAGTAACAGTTTGGCATGGTAACAAATTGACATGGTTACAGTTTGACATGGCAACAAATTGACAGTTCGATGCAGTAGCTGATTGACTTATCATATGCGTCCCGGTAGATGTACTCTGTATGTGTATAAACATTCAGTTTGTGTGTGTGTGTGTGTGTGTGTGTGTGTGTGTGTGTGTGTGTTACACCAGGGAAGTTGTTAGATTGTCTTGGGTATCACACCTGACAACTATTCATCCTGACAACTGCTCTGAACAAATTTACATCAAACAGTGTATATAATTAATGGATATGACAAACTATTAACAGGAGTGTTTGATGTGGATTGATATAATTTACTCTCATGTTGTTGTTGTTATTTTTTTTAAATTTATTACCAGCATATACCACTTTAAATCTACATCAAGCACTGATATATATATTTGGAACTCTTCAATGTCTTTATTCATCAATAGACTTTATGATCCAGTCATCTATTTATTAATTATTGATGACACTTGTTATGTTCAAATAACCTCGATCCTGACTGCATCAGAGATGGACTACCGTAGGTCCCAGCCATTAAGCCGAGACTTTGTGTCAGCATTTTGACCCTTAAAGGGGGCGGAGGGAGTTGGCTTAATGGCCAGTGCTATTTCAGTGTCAAGAAATCCAGTCAGTGGATAAAAAACTTCAGCGTAACAGCGGTCTAGACTCTCACTTTAGTCTAGATCTAGATGCAAACAGATATCAATCGTCATTTTCAGATTTTCAGAAGTGAAACAAGTTGATGATAATTATACATGGCTTTATAATGAAAACAAATATTTAAATTTAGAATTATCAGATTTTTGTAATTATGGATAAATGTTGTTGGACTCGGTACCACATTTCACGAAGGCAGTGTCGGTAACAAGACGTTTTGTACCCAAGAGCATCATATCTCATTCGTTTCGCGGCATAGACATTACTCATTAAGGTGCCCCCATATACATATTTTGTCTGGGAAGATTTATACTAATAACGGGATAAACACTGATTACTTAATTTATTTTCAATAGAGAGTTATTTACTGACTGACCGCATATACCAGTAATTTACATTGTCTTGGTTATTGCCGCGTTAGTGACCAAAACGTACCATCAAAGGCTATAGTAATTGACAATATGTCTAATTATTTCTAAGTCATTGATTTCATATGCCGTTCAGTTTGTGTAAACGATCATTATAATTTGCCTTGATCTATTGACAGTAGATTCTATAGAAAACACATTGGTACAAATAACGAATAATGAAATCAAAACTATTTCTTGCGTTCAAAACCTCACCTGGAAATACTCCAAGGAAAAGTTCAGAATTTTAGGTCAGCTTAATGGATGGTTCTACCATAAATCTTGATATTTAGATCTGTAAAACGATCTCGGCTTAATGGCTGGGACCTACAGTAATGCCAATTTTCATCTTAATATTTTCCAAATTTTGATCTATAACCAAAATTAGCTCCTTTTGTATTGTGTATCAGATTCATCATGTCGTTGAACATCACGATATTAATTTCTATTATTTTTGTTGCAATTTCAGGGTTCTCATCATAGAGAACTTCATTCCACCAGAAGATAAGAACAAGGTTGTTAACAGAGCTTTTTATGATGAAGAGGAAGACACGTGGAAGTTACAGCCACTGACTAAGCTAGGGTATTTATTTTTGATGTATTGTTTATTTCATATCTAGCAATTAGGAATTTAACAATTAGTAATGTTTTGGGGTGTAATAAATACTTAGCGTTAAGACTTTGTTTGAGTTTTAGTGAATGGTGAAGGCTTTATGATGTGGAAGAATTTTCATTGGATTTATGATGGAAAATTGCCAAAGATTTAATATCCCCGATCCAAATGTGAAATGTTGTTTTATGATGCTTTTTGTAACCAGAAGGCTATAGATGGCCCACAGAACCTCCAGAGCTAATAAAACTAATTAATACATTCACAACATATTTGTCATTATATATTTGTTGTACCAATATCATTATTGTTGTTGTTGTTGTTGTAGCTAATGGTAGGACAAATCAACAAACATTTTCAAGTTATTTTTACTTGTAGCTCCAGTACCATGGCTAAGAGACCAGTGTCAGCTGTGGGTAATAAACGTCCTGTTGCAGAATATGCCAGAATGGCAGCCTCCATGGGTGGAAGTATTAGATATAAGGTATGTATGTGCATATATATATATATATATATATATATATATATATATATATATCATGGATGGATTAAATTGCAGAATTTCATCAAAAACTGTACCCTTTTTAAACCAATTCCTGAACTTGTTTCATTTTTCAGTAAGCTGTATGCTATCACACATGATTTAATGCAAATTATTGTTATGAACAAATGTCTTAAGTACTTTGTACTTGTAGTTAGATTTATCACAAAGTTTTTGTACTTGACTATAATATTTAGATGATGCCTTTGTATAAACTTTGAAGTATTTACTTTTAAATACATTATTAATGAACTTAATCTATCACACATGTGCATGCACATGCATGCACACACACACACATACAAACACACACTATATATATATATATATATATATGCAGAGAATTATTGTGTCATACACTGTCATGGGTAAACCTAATTCTACTAGAATTATGTTTATAGGGTGAGAACATACTACAAGTAGAATTAGACATGCCAAACAGGACAACACGTGACTATGAAGGACCTACAGTAGCCCCCAAGATACAAGCAGCATTAGATGCTGCATTACAAGATGAGGAAGATATCGATATTGATGGGAGGTTAGTTGGTGTTCAGTATAACCTCAACTTTGATTGAGGAAACGCTCTTGTTTAAAGGGGAAATGTTAACATTATTTTAAGCTTGGTATTAGTGGATAATCGAACCTGCATCAAGCTGAACGTTGTTAGTAATTGCTATCAGTAATTACTGACATTAAGTAAATTATGAAGTTCTTGTCACTTATTGTGGTGTTAATTCATAACAGAGTTTATGGTTGTTGGGGTTTTTTCATTTAAAAAAATTATATATACAACTTTTAGTAATGGCTTCATCCATATTGAGCAGTAATTTCTCTAAAATACCCTGGGGAAGTAGATTGGTGCCTTTAATAACGAAAAATGCATATTATTACCTCCTAATTTGAACATTTAGAAACTAGTCATTTGTTTTCTCTGGAATGTATTAAGCCTTTTTGTTAATGCCTAAGTGTAAGTGATAGCTGGACTGCTCTAATAATATTGTAGACAGTACACACTGCTACAGACCTGGATGTCAGTGTTACAGTTCTCTGTTAATTGTAAAAATTTTCAATAAAAGTCTTCATTCTGATAATCTAATTTTTCTTTGGCCATATGTTGAGTGAGAACAGTGCCAGAGCTAAACAAAACGCCCATCTACTTGTGCATCATCACAAAAATGTATCATCCGAACATCCGATCATAACAGTACTGTCATCTATTCCTCCTCAGTCCTGCCGTGTTCAGCAGTAAGGCGAACAAAATGAAGCCGAAGAAACGGCAGATTCCACGACCAAAGCCACGCCCCCAAGAGGTCTTCCCTACCTCCAGAGGTCTCGTGCCTAAATAACGTGTCGTCGGCCTGAATCATCTGCGTCTAATCTGCTGAAGTCTGTTCATCTGAAATCATAAACAATGCGCTGCTCTATTCGGTTGTGTTTATTCTATGTGTGAGTTGTATCAGCAGTTTGTGGGTGGAGTTAGCAAACAAATATATTGTCCAATCCGAGTGATGTCCCTCTTTGATGTGTGCATATGAGATCTCACCTGAAATATCTGACGTTAGGGTGACATTTTGAAATAGAGCAATAGTAATTTTGTGTATAAATTGAGTTGAATCGATATGGTTCATTTTGAAATGTCACAATCTGTCAGTTATAAGTATAGTCATTAGTAAAGAAAACAAGCCGAATAATATGGAACGGTGTTAAGATTAATTAAGAGATCTAGTTTCAAATAGTCTTGCAATATAATATAACTATTATATTTATTATATTGCTTATGCAATGTTCCATAATTGGTTGCAATATAGCAGGTGACAAAACATAAAATTGTATTTAGAGTTGTGTGTACAAATGTAAAGCTAGTGCACCACATGCTGTTACAGCTAAATTATGATTTACTGTGTTTTATGTAAGGGGTTATGGCAAGTTTGGTATTTACTGGAACCTGAGACATAGCATTAATGGTAATCCGAATAACAAGTTAATTAACTTGTGTGACGAGTGGCAGTATGTGTCTCATTACACTGTGTTGTTTATACTGAGATATATATATATATATATATATATATATAATACTTGTGTGAAAAATGTTGTTGTAATATATCTTACACGAATAGCATTTTTTAAATGTATCTTGTATAAAGAAGTGGCGCATCTAGTTACTATCATAAAATCTGATGTAAGGAATCATGATTATTAATGGAATCATGATTCTTCAATTAATTATATGCACTTTATTGAGAAATAGTTTCAGTAATTACCTGGACAAATGTTATCCGAGTAATAACCTACTTATTTCAAAATATTTCATCTCAACTTGCAGGACCATAATCAGAGTATCAAATTTGTAATGTTGAATGATGGACATGTTGGTTGGATTCTTTAACATTTGCTTATTTCTAAATAATATCCATTATACATAGTCATTACATATAGTGGGTTTTGGCAAATTTAAGGGAAAGCTTTAATCATTTTGATGTATCTCTTTGATGAAAGCAATTTTAGTCAGTCAATTATTTTATTTTGCCTCGGAAGCAAACCTGAGCCATGGCTATCCAGATAGTTTGTTAATGCAGTCATAAAAAGGCTGCATGCACGATTGCTAGGAAATGATAATAGGCTATTAACACTGCTGGCGTCGGTGAATTAATTTGATCAGCTATCAATGATATTTTTGTCTTGTCGGTATAATATAATTATTTACATGCCAGTCATGTTTTTATTTATTTCAGTATTCTGTTATTGTCGACATCATCTCGGCCTAGTTTTAGGCCAACCATTACGTTTGTACTTTTTTACCGAACAAATTTTATTATTTATACGCTCATCAAATATTATTGTCTCGTTATTAAAGAGATGTGATCACAACCGTCCGCCCACTTTCTGTCTAGTCGATTCATCAATATTTGGCCAAACAGCTATTAATTATTGTTATTATTTTAATTATGCCTGCTCTTTTTTATTTACAATTATGATAATAATTAGATATTACAGTTGGCTATCTTCTTATTTGTTTGGTAAAGAGAAACTTAATGAGTTATATTCCCGTGATAGGATGACCTCCATCCTGTCTGCTGCTAAAATGTATTAAGCTTCATTAATTGTATTTATTAGTTAATGACAGATGCCTCTCTCGTATAGGTACAGATAGGGTGAAGCCTTCTCAATGCGAGATGCTTGCTTGAGCCAGTTTCATTCAAGCCACAAACGTACACATTTTCAGATGAAACATCTCACAGTGACAGACATTGGTACTAAACAAAGCAGTTCACCTACTGAAATTTATTTACCGATTTGTTTGAGTTATTTTGGGATATTTCTCTTGGTTTATTATCTAATATAAATCTGTAATTTGCTATGATATCTATAATAACTTTAAAATATGTGATCATGTCGGACTTTTAGCGGCTACTGTTGGTCAAAATGACTCGGAATGTCTGGTTTACGATATGAGACATGCCTAACTAATTAATAACCAGGACAGGAGAAGCTCTAATGTGATGGAAATATTTGATATCCTATTAAAATACTGCTATGAATTTTACAGGACTAGGATATCACATTTTGGGGGGTTCACGAATTTGCTGAATTTGTTATGATGATGAAAATATTTTTAGATCTAAAAATGCCCAATGTTTAATATATTTGTCATTTTGGAGTTGACTTTATAGAGTTTTAAATACAACTGTGATAAAAATTGAGGGTTGACCATTATGTAGAAGCGATTTAAATAATTTAGAATACAGATAACTCTTTTTACCTAATGTTATATGCGTAAAGGTTTTGTTTTTCAGAACTAAAATCTTCGTATAAACCCCGAACACAGATAATCATCTTCCGTCAGTGCTGCCATTTCTATATATATTTATACAATAGAGAGTTGATGAATGGGTTAATGCCAGTGTAAGAAATACCACTGTGGCCTGTGTTATACTGACTTGTCATGATGTTAGTGCACCTTTCAAATTACTCTTCTATCCACACAGCGAGCACTTTATTTTCAGAATATAATTTTATGGTAAATGGATTATGTTTGCTTGTTCAAGGTAATTGATGTCAAGCCATTTAACCTGAATACCTAAACACTGATGCACAATACGATATAGTATTTATAAGTAACTGTGGATTCTTGTAAATTTATATTAATTATATTATTACTTCAACATTTTATAAGATTTACTAGTTGGAGGATTTTTGGTGTAAACTTTTGTTAATTAAATCGGCTTCTTATGATAAGGCTGAAAGCTGAGCACTGGCCAAGAAATATAGTATCACAGTATTTGATTGTTTTCTTCAAATACGTTAGATCACTGTCGGTGTGGCTGTGTTTGACTTTCCACGAAAGGTTTACATGAATGTTTGCATGCGTGTGTCGTGATACACATTTCTATTTAAATCAATAGTTATAAATTATATGGAAACAAGGGTGAAATTTGTTGGGACTATTTCTTTAATGAAAAGGCAGACCAGATGATGTTCTTGTCGTGGTCATTGTTAATGTCATCCCCGACATTACATTTAGAGACCTACAACATGCATAGAAGTAGCCGTAAAATAACATCCTTTCTTACGCTATCAGCTAAATGTTAATGCAAGACTGGTGATGTCGGTGTTAAAACTCCAGTGTAGCAATTCATTAACTGTTCCATGTCCACTTATAAATACATATACATACTGTATTCTTGATCTATACTGTACACCTTGTTCCACTAACTGTAAATACTGTATTTATTGTGTGCTTAGAAATATTTCTGTTGAATAAATTTCACATTTATTTACCCAAACCTTTATGAGTTATGATGATAAGGGGTTCTCCATTTTATTTCTCGACATCACATCTACGCTCACCAAGTGGCGTTTCACACCAATGGAAACAAAACATCTAGTTATTCATTTATGAACATTTATTTTACAATGAAGATAACTACTGTAGTAAATAAAAAAAGTATTCAGAATTTTAAGACGGGTCATAACTGTATTATAATGGAAAATAAAAGAATTTAGCATGATTCTGTAAGTGGCAGTTATCTAATTACAAAAATTGCTTCTTTCCAAAATACTCGTATCCCCAAAATGTTAATCACTTAAGATGTTAATGAGGACATGGGTAAACTTCCACAAAAAAGAAAAATTGTTCTTCAGCTTTCCTCATAAATTATTTTTTTTAGAGATAATACACAGACACCAGTAACAAAACTGTAAATCTGTTACCACATACCTCGCACTCCCTAATTATCCCACACGTACACGCATACGGCAAATATTAACTAAACAAACAATTTACATCTTGGATAACCATTTATAGCACAACCTTCTGAAATCAAGCACAAATTAATGCTGTTAAGGTGCATCACACTTCCTTCATATTCATCACAAATGATGTTAAACATCATCACAAACTGCATTCATTGTTTACTTCTCGCAATGCTGTTATACTTGTTAACTGTGCAAGCTCTGTACAACAATCCATTACCATGACAACATTATAGTAAACAAATAACAATATATAAATGGATAAACAGTTGTTACAGAGCAATAATATTATAAAATTGACATATTTTATAACACATAATATAATAATCAGGATCTTAGAGGTAAGCATTAACAGAGATGCTAACAATGAATACCTTCAAAAATATTCAAATCACCATGTTTAGGTATGAAGTACTGAACTAAATTTTGTCTTCATGCTGAAAGTTAAACACGTGTAAAGCATTTTTACCCCTTCTAACTTATCTACTTCACTTTGGTAGATAACGCTGTTACACCTTTTTGGCACATCAACTTCATCAAAATATAACGTCTTATATTTTCTGCCACATTAAGACAATGCAAGATTCCTGAGATACCTAACATATTGTGAGCGCTTTGGACAAAGCATAGGCCTGTCCATCATCTATCAGACACACATAGGTGCAGCTGGAAAGATGACCATACATCACATCCTTGGCAATTCTATTCCATACCAATGACGATCAGAAATATGTATACAACATCCACTGTTAGTCAGAAGCCAGACCAGTAATGTCTGGTCCCTTCGATCATAGGCTGTGATTCTTCTAATGAAACAACATCCCCAAGAATCACGTCATTCCATTCTTTAAAGCCACCTGGGAAACATTTGACTCTGAAAAATGGAGTAAAGAAAGCAATTAATAGAGGTCAGTAATATCAGGTAACGTGCTCTCGGGGAGCAAGTGACCAAAATATACAATCGTTATTTTGGATATCAAGATAACAGACAATATGAAAAATGGGTCTATTGAAGATAAAGGTTACTCACTTGTTAAAGCCGAGGTTTCGGAGTTTTTCGGCCACCTCCTCGTCTAGTTTTCCCTTTTCGCAGTAGATGACCACTCTTTCTGACATTACGCTGGGCTTTGTGACATGGTATTTGGCCTCAAAGTCAACATATGACAAGCTGAATGCTTCCTCAATCTCATTCACTGAAGTTAACGAAACACAACAATGTACAACACCTTATAAAATAGCAATTATTATATGAATAATGTCATCGTTGTGCAAGATTAAATTACAAATCACCGTAGCATGCTTACTTGGAATGTTGATGGCTTTTCCAATTTTTCCAGTTTCTTTTATTTCTGCAGGTTCTCGGATATCGACCAGAAACAACGACTTGTGCAGGACACCATACAAGATGTCAGCAATATTGAGATCTGGAATGAAGGTTTAAAATCGTATCACGCTCTACGCCAAATGATTCTGCCATTACTATTAGCTATAAGATACAATCATTTTACACTTGAAGCTGAAAGGTCTATATACCATATATAATAAAGACAACCACAGACGAAGTATAACATTCACAGCTGGTGATTATTCTTCATTACAGACTTTAAATCTTGCTCCTGCCGAGGACTATTTGAGCCTTTGGCCCACATAACAAAAGGTTTAGGTTTTAGAATGATAAAAAACTAATTTTAATGAGTAAACATCATGGTCCCAAACAGTGTCATATTCACCTCCGTTTACGAGTCTTTTGTCAGAATTCTTTGCAAACACACGGACAAACACACACACATTAAAAATAACTTTACTCATACCTATAAAAACTTATATCACAGGGGAACAGCAGTTAACCACCATAAAATGCTGTCACCTGGCGAATGTATTATTTTTTTCCTGAAAATATGTGCGCACACACACAGACAAACACATATTCCCTTTTATTTATGAAGATATTTGAACAAAAACAATAACTAACCTTGAACAGCATCTACTCCCTCTGTAGAATAGCGCTGTGTACTCTGTAACTGTGGCAACCGTCTTTCTTGTCCTTTCTGTATTGTGTAAAGGAAAGGTAGATATAAAATACAGCCACTTCCAAACCATTCATAATATAAACAATTTACTTTCAGCAAATGCAGATTTACTACAGATATTAATTTTGGAATTAAAGTTGTGATTGATTAACTGAAATGCAAAATGAATGCTGAAAGTCATCTTTTTTTCATTGGCTTATTGAAGTCTGAATGCTCACATATACAAAACTGATGGATATTAAATGACTGTCTTATAGGCGAGTTGCATAAACCCAACAAGGATTTTTTAAATCCACCAAAAACTACAAAATAATATTTATCAATCACAGAAGTAACCTTAAATTCAATTACCAAAGGTACGGCAGCTAGCATTCTTCCCGTTCTCAGCGGTACAGCTCTTGATGATAGACCGTGCCGTGCAGCTGCTGTTGATAATCTAACCGCGTTCCTCAGTACAGCTACAGCCATTTCTCTTGACAATAACATTATCATCATGTGTTGTAGCAGATGGCAGTAGTACTCTCCTGGAAACATTTAAAAATAGCTCAATCATGTATTTTTTTCTCTACATAAGAACTGACATAATACATCAAAGATGTAAATTACTCGAAGGTATAGAGGTCTATACACAGGTGCGAATGTTGTCATAATCTCGAAACCATAAGGTCTGCATGATTATCAGAACTACACAAAACATTTTAAATTATGAATAATTATTCAAATGCATTCGAGATGGTAAACACTTTCATTTTATTATTATTACATAAATAACTTATCATTAAATATGTCATGATATTATAATAAACCACCCTACATATTCAGATATAGTTTTATAACTTCTGGCATACTGCACTGGCTCAACTTGTGTCTTGCAGCGGGGAGGGAGGGGTTGATCTTCGCTAACCTCAATTATGATGTATTATAAATATAACCTCAAGAAATTTTGTGATAAACAAATATAGACAAAATTATCCAATTGTCCACAATATGCCAAGCCGAACGTCACAAAATGCCCACATACATGCATACAAAGGGGATTGACCCCAGTCAGAGTTAGAGAACAAAGATAAATCCAAATACATATTTTTTGGTTTGTGCCTCACATCATGATGACAACATCTTACTACCATCAGCTGATTGTTTGGATGGCTGCCAGGCATAATCAATATGTTGACTTATTTACAGGTCGGGCCGCTCGTTCCATAAAATGTGGGTCAATAAACTTAGTCGACTGAAAACGACGACGGGTTAACGTGACGTAACTCGCGTAATGTTGTGTGTGTGCTTGCGTGAGGGTGCATGAGTGCATCAAGACGGGTTATTAATAGCTTACAGGGCCGACTCGTGTCGGGAAGGGCGTTTGTATTGTTGTATATGGCAGTTAGACACACTAAAATCTACAGTTTATACCAGATGGTTACAATCGTGAATCAATGCTATAGAAATAAAACTATTATATGGTAATTAAGGATGTGTATAGCTATAACATCCGGGGGGTCTTCACACAAATACGTATCCTTCGACGAAACACAATCTACCAAACTCCTCATAAGGGCTGTCAAAATGCAGGCCCTTCATCATAAAGGAAAGCGCCTCCATGCCCTAACTGGTAGCGCAGTTAGCCACAGATCTATAGCATCTGGGTTCAAACCCCGACCGGACTATGTCAAAATTAAGGGGTGTTTTATCTTTGACTTCAGTTCATTACCTTTGGAGATCGCTCGGCCCATTTAGCCTACCTTGTACACAAAAGTGGCCGTAAAACAGCAACATTCATCATAAACGAGCTCAGGTACGCACAAACAAGCACGTGCACAAACTGGACACACAATTAATATATTATAACCGTGTTATCAAAATCTGGAAACCCACGGGGACATTAGTCTAGGAGTCATGTCGAGTTGAAACTTGTGTGTAGCCAACGGACACAGTTACAACAGAGAACGTATATATATATATATATATATATATATATTATATATATGTTCTCTGGTTACAGTAGACGTAGGAGTCGGGATATCCTTAAAAAACTCGCTACAGTCGAATCTTGGAACATCTCAATCGAATGGTATCCCTCTCGTCCCAAATAATTTAACATCAATCGCGAGTAGCTTAGTTACCCTCATGCAGTAATTGTGACCGAGGGGTAACTAACTACCTATTGAAGCAACCGCCAAACACAGGTGAGTCTGATTCGAACCCACAATTAACCCGGAGTTTGCAGGACAATGCTCCAGCTAATGAATTCAACATCAGTCATCACATACCTTATATCGCCAAGTCGGCCAACGAACGAACTGTCAGGTGGGATATCTTCTATCCGGGGGCCCGTCAGCTGCCTGAAGACACAAGTCAGATAGTCGAAATATGTTGGCAGCCACGAACTCCTGTCCCTGGACCACCGCAATATATACACCCGTTCGAGCGGCTAACCGATATGTTTTACATCGTATACAATCAGCTGGTCTAATAGTCATAACAACAGGTTTTTGTCCAATCTCCCGCACGTAGGCCGCGGCGAGGCACCGAGGTAAACAACCTGGGTTTGGTCACGTAGACGCAACCTTCGTGACGGTCGGCGGCTCATAACGCCGAGCGACGCTCAGACGGGGCTCGTAACCAGCTCGTGTCTCTCGTCTCGCTGCTGGCCTAGAGCCAGCTATCAGCCAGAAGCTGGCTCGGCCTGAAGCTGGCTCGAATGGTTGTTGACCTGACCCAGTGACCCTCACAATATATATATATATATATATATATATATATGTCTGGCCGTTTCTTAGAAGAATCGCCCCACTCGGTGTATCATGGTCTGCTTCTACGATGATATGTCACATAAATATTATTCCAAGACATTTCATAAATTGATCGATGGTTGATTGTAGTAAACGCGGAGTATTTCAGGTTTACTGGAAATGTACTTTGACCCGTTTTTTGATTATGCCTTTTATATATATATATATATATATATATATATATATCCAACTAACCCACTGGGCATGCACGTACGGCAATGTAATAATTAGTTTGACTTCAAGACTAAACATATAGTATAGACATGTGTATATACATAAATGTGCCTTCAAAGTCCAAAGTTTATACTCGTTGCATGCATTAGGCCTATATTGTAGTTGAGAAACTTTAAAAGTGGGTCATATACCTATATGTTTAATATAGTTAGGATTTTAATATTTTGATATACAGTCAGAATCCGTTAATCCGACAAGGTTTGTCACATGATAATATGTCGGATAAACGAGTATGTCGGAATATCGAGCCGTGATATATACCGATAGTCTAGCTAGCTGTGTCACACATTTTAGATTATAAAGACATGACGTTGTATGTAACAAAATAATACGCAACATCCATTGTAATCATAATGACACTTATAATCTCGTGGTGTATTTCGGAAATATTTTGCAACATTTTCGTGTTATCGGATTAACGAGGTCATTTTACATTGAAAAATAACATTCTCTTGGCGAAATGAAGTGTCGGAGTTGGAACGGGGAATAAGATTTTGACGGATTAAAGAGTCATTTATAATGGAGCTAAATCCGTCACAGACAATAATATGTCGGAAAGTGGATTTGTCGGATAAACGATGTCCGGATTAACGGATTCTCACTGTACTACAAAAAAATGTACTTACTCAAGGAGAGAATTCGTTCTCCTTATTTTATTTTTGTGTTTACATGGATCATATCAGTATAAAATTAAACAACGGACCGCCTCTGTGGCCTCATGGGTAGAGTGAGGGACTATAATTTCCCACAAGGTTATGATCACGCTGTTTACGGGGTCGATGGTTCGAATCCCGGCCGTGGCACTATAGTAGGAGTTTTTAATCCGAACAGGCAACTGGTAAGGTTTTCTGCAACGAATATGCCAATCTGTTGTAAATTCTAAATTGATTTAGAATTAGTTTCCATGGTAAGGCTGTAAATTACAGACCATGTGTGCGTCTCCCTAGCTCGATCATTTGTGATTCCCGGCCAACTAAAATAACTGCCATTTCGGCCATTATTATTATTATTATTATTATTATTAAGGTGAATGTGTAATGAGTTCTTAGTTAATTAACCATTTAACGTATGCTGACAATTTAGTGCTCATGGCTCCTTCATCTAATTTTCGTATGAATGTTATTATCCGTATGTTCAGAATATGAGATAGAATATATGATATTAAATACAACAGCTCTAATAGTAATATTATTATATTTTGTTGTAAAAGGTTCAGAGATATATACGCACTCCGAACGTTGTGGTGTTACATGGTGAAACAATACCAAGGGCTAGAAATTGTAAATATCTTGGGCATATCTCGTTGACATCGATGACATATCTAGGCAATACAAGAGAATATATGTTCAAAGTAATGCTTTGATCAGGAAGTGTTACATGTATACAGGATCATATATAGTACTTCATTATCTGATTATATTCATGCTATTTGTGGTGTTGTTATAGAAAAGAATCGGTGTACGCATTGTTGTATAATTGTAGTGCAAGTTATGTGTTTCTATCATGAGGCTTGCCCAAATGTTGATAAGCAAAAATTAAATCACACATTTACGTGTGTGTGTGTGTGTATGTTGACGTAACTAGATAGAATAACATGTAGGATTTTCTATTCTCAATTCTGCATTCAGTGACACGATCGAGCACAGGTATACAAAGGACGGGTCTGAGGTTGATGTAGGTTGTCAATTCTGACGGTGGCCAATATTTGGTACGCTTGTACTTAACATGGAATATCTCAAATATAATAAAGTTTTTCAGGCTACAAATTTTCAAAAATAATTATCACAACTCATTTAGGGTGTTAATTATAACTAACTACTCTGTTTAGTATAAACATCCCATTGACACCGACGTAAAATACGGGCATGGCATTTTGTTTCAGTTGATCTATTTGCTTATGATTTATTTCTGTTTACGGAACTCGATCTACGTAGCGGTTATTTTCAGTTTCTTTGATTTTCAGTTTGATGTGGATTTTAGCATTCAATTAGCCACAATAATAAGTTAATTACATGTGTCTGTTTTGTTATTGTTAAATTTTTATTCAAAAATGTATTATATTTAATGTAGACAAACCGGACTTATAAATTAGTTATTATATGTAATATTATATGTATTATTATATGTATTCAGTACTATTTTATAAAATGTTGAATGTTCTATTTTCCAAATATTACATTCGTGTGGTCATATTTATTAGTTGTCATGCAGATATATTGACGAGTGAAGTTTAAATGGCATATTTTGTTCGTTTGCATGCATTATTTAAGGACAATTTGTTTCATAAACTGTGTTTTATTTTTATTTAATTTGTTCTTCGGTTAATTATTATATAATTTAATAAATATATAAAAATTGAATAGCGTTTATATAATCTGAAAAATATTGCTCAAGGGGCTTAATTAACAATGTGGATAATATAGATGTACCAGAATGGTAGATTTGCACAAATGCATTTAAAAACATATACTAGCTAAATACGTCGCGTCTTCAGATAAAATACCCAGAAATAAAAGGATTAGTTTTTACCTTCTTTTTGACGGTATCAATTAAGTGTCTTATACTTCCTGATGGTCAGTTGAAATACTTACCACGGTATGTTACGCCAATTTTTGTTTTGGTATACTTAAGAGTGGTTCAGACCTCAGAGACATTGTTGGTTGATATAGAGTCATCGCAACAACAAGTTCATCCAAGTACCGAGGGGAAGTTCCATGTAGTTACTTGTACGTATACACCAGGATCGTGTACTGTGACCTATATAATTATTATAGCGAACTGATACAGGGAGTTCAATGCCACTGTTATATGGTCTCGTTTACGAGTAATGGGTCAATAGTTGGGCAGTTGTTATCAGGAGGTGCGCATGCATTTTGTAAGCATCTCTTGTTACATAAACCCCATGAAATGATCGATATTACAAATATGATAATAACAGGCTTTTTTCCATGCTCAGAGACAAACATGGGAAACCAATTCTAGAATTGGAATTAGAATTTTGCTAAAACTTTGCGATTAAATTGGAAATTTCTAATATCCGCCGGCAACCTATTCGACAAAGTGTGGGCTGCAACACTAAACGCATATATATATATATATATATATATATATATATACTGGCACCTGCAATAGTATCTGACTGGATGACCTGAGTTTTCGGAATACAAGTATTCAGGTGCCATATTATTGAAATATGGATATAAGTCGCGTATATACTCCACTGATTTGCGATATTTCACCTTTTTTTTATAAGTTGGCACTTTAATATACACGACACAATCATGTTTTATTTTTACGGACGTTATAATTCATACAATTTCAATTTGTTCAGTCGAGTTGAAGAAATATGTTTTGTCTTAATGTTGATTTTTAGAAAATGTAAAAAATGAGCAAAGGCCGGGGATAGTTTTTGCCAGCACTAGTGAAATGTCTACAAAAAAAACAACATTTGACACAAGAGTTTTGTGATAATGAACTATTACACGACTAAATCCTTTATTCCTGCGAATCGGTATATTTAGGTTGGCTCAATATTACGTCGTACATTATTGCGGTAATGCTGATATAGTTTTGTATAACTAGGTATTCTGTATTTTTCTTTTAAATTTCTTATACAGTTTCTTGAATTTAATAGATTTGGCAGAGGACAAACCGATAAATGGCCAGAAATTCTCGATAGCGGAGGGAAGTTAGATGTAATATATCTTGACTTCATCAAAGCATTTGACACGGTTCCACATAAACGGCTCTTTGACAAACTTAGATCGTATCTGGATAGATAGTCAGATGGGTAACATCATTTCTGTTAAATAGAAGACAGTGAGTGTCGGTTAAAGGACAGTTTTCAGCATGGGTCGATGTCCTTAGTGGGATCCCCCAAGGGAGTGTTCTAGGACCAATTTTATTTGTCCTGTACATAAATGATCTCCCTGACAACATGATCTCTGAAGTATTTATGTTTGCAGACGACACAGACTCTACAAAAGGATCTAAATAATTTACAAGGGTAGCCAAATAAATGGCGTTTGCAATTCCACCCAGACAAATGCAAGGTAATGACCATCTCAAGAAAGAAGAAACAGGACCAGAACAAATATACCATGAGAAAACAGGTTGGGAATAATACATACACAGATCACACACTGGATCAGGTAGAAAAGGACTTGAGAGTCACAGTGGACTGTAATCTTAGTTTCGAACACCATATAATGGAAAAAGTTAGTAAGGCAAATCAGATGATAGCGTTAATAAGGAGATCCTTTGTATATCTGGTTACAGAAAATTTCACAAGATTGTACAAAGCAATAGTCAGACCACATCTAGAATATGCCAACTCATTGTGGATGTAAAGAAGGAAGAAGCACATAATAACCTTGGAGAATGTTCAGAGGCGGGCAACAAAGTTGGTTCAATGTCTATGAGATCTAAATTACTCTGATAGGCTGAACAAATTAAATCTACCAACTTTGGTGTATAGACGCCTAAGAGACGATATGATTGAAATGTTTAAGATGGTCTCTGGGGCTTATGATGAGCAAGTAATGCCAGCTATAGTTACAACGGGAGAGGGTTTCTATCAAATAAGAGGGCATAGCTTAAGCTGCCAAGAAAATATAACAAGACCCGGCTGAGACAACACTACTTGAGGGAAGGGATAACATGTTCCTGGAACAGCTTGCTTGCCTGATAAAGTAGTGGAGGCTCCTAGTATACAATCTTTTGAGACGACACTAGATAAACACTGGGCGGGATCAGGATCTGATTTTTAACCATGAGGCAGCTCTGAGATTGGGTCATAAAGCTAATTATGAACTAACAGCCCCAAATTTCTGCTCAAAATCGGATGAGGATCTGGACACACAGGACTAACAACCTACGTCACTTATAATGAACAAACAGTGGATGGGTATGATCTAAACAACTAGCTTTGGCAATATTACGGATTATATTCTTTTGTAAACGTCTTTTGTAAAATACTTTAGGATATAAATGAATATAAATGATAAACATTTAATTTAGATATCATGTATCACTTCGGGCACTAGTCGGAAAGGTAGTCGTGTAATTTCGGGCAGCCAATAATTCGGCTAAAATCACCTTATTTAAGTACAATTTATTTTTACATTATTCTATATTGAAGCATTATTAATTAATACATTCATACATTAACTAATCATTACATTATTATTAAACTATATACCTAATAACTCTATAAGACTAATTATCTAATAAAAACACAGTTTAATTATGTGTGATTGCTTTATTTCTATATTTTTGTAATAACAATAAATCCAATAAATTTAAAAAAAAATTGAAATTGGAGAGAAATAGGAGCTTTCATCACACATGCACTCGCGCACGTCTTGTTATTCTTTCAAAAGCACTTATTACATGACATCAACTTGTAGCAAGTGACAGTAATTTATTCAAAATGGCCGACAAGCTGCGTGTAAATACAAGGTCGCTAGGTGGCGATTATAATAAGAACTTTCTATCGAATTTTACGCATGCGCGACGCCATGCTATACGCACTGCGGGTCTTTTCCTTAATATGATGTTAAATCATCCGTGAGTATTAGTCTGTGATTATGAATGTATGACATAACAGTTATCGATATATTGCTATGACACGCCAAATATTTACAGAGATTAGTTGAAATTTACCCACTAGTGACTAGGTGTCAGTCATTGCTGTTTTATCCTAAGGCTAAGACCTAAGTAAGTTCTAACTTAGCCTTTTACTTAGTTTTAGACCTTGTTAGGGCGTAAGGTCTAGGGCTAGGCCCATAACTTAAACACTGTTAAACTTAAAGCCTTAAGCCGAGTTAAGGTGAATAATTAGGTTGAAGTTATTCTGTCTTCAATTAAAAAAGTCCCACTTCTAACCCAAAGCGGCTAACCTGAATTGGATTGAATTGAATCCTACTATTCCTAGGGCTAGGCCCTAGGCTATTGGAAAATTCTACGTAGATCTAGTAACACTAGATCTAGACTATAGTATTAGTTATCAATTTTTTACTTTAAAAGCAAGTATGGTATGGATTATGTGTGCAATCCTAAACAAGTAGTGAAATACTATAAATTATATAATGGTAATAATCACATTCACAACTACAGTATATATATATATATTTGTTGATGATTCAAAAGCATTTGATTGTATTAGACTTAGTCATTGCCATTTATAATTAATAGTCTATATAAAACGAATGTACATGTATGTTAAAATTGAAATATGTTAGTAATCCTGTATAAATATATTGAGAATAAATAATTTAAAAATTGATGTAATTTTTTAAAATCTGTTTTCTGATATTTTGGTAATGTAAACAATCATTCTGTATACATTGGGGTAACTAATCTTTACTTGTTCCATGTCATCAGACAGGGTGGAATTATGTCACCTGTGTTGTTTATTATTTACATGGATCAGATCCATTTTTAAATTATTTCAGTTATTTCAACAGTAAATCGGTCTTCAAGCCTAGAATTCTTGTAAATTTAAACTAATTACAAGCCCCCCCCCCCGCCTCACCAAGAAACACATAAATAGTTAGAACTTTGTGGATATCTACTTAAAATCACAATTGAAAATATTGCCATGATAAGGCTAGCACTGATAAATAAAATATAAAACCAGAGTAATCCAGAATATGTGTCGTGGGCCATTTGCAAATGTAAAACCAGATTAATCCAGAATATGGCAAATCTTTCAGAAACTAGAGCTTTGGTGTTGATTTGTTTCGACCAACCCTATATTTTCAGTGATTTATTTAATTTTTGTCCCAACCGACTGACCCTAATCTTTGGAAGGAAAATTTCCCATAAAACAAGTATTCAAAAAACACTGACCTTAGTGTTTATGGTAGGTGACTAATGCCTGGATCTTATAACTCATAAATTTTTGTGTACATTCTTAATGTCCATATAGTGCATCTGCATGGCCTAACCAGTAATGCAGTTGGTTACAGATCTATAGCAGCTGGGATAAAAACCCTTTCGACTATGTCTAAAACTATGGAAACACTTTAATAAATAGTCAGGTTAGATATTTTCTTACAAGATGACCAAAATATCATAGACTTCCGTATTTACCCCCACAACAGCTATCCCCTATAACTCACGCACAAGTAATCCAGCCAGCCATATATAGCCTTCCTCATTGATTTAATCCTATTCACTAGGTGGCAGTTAAACTGTCATTTATCAACAAACAAGATCCAACTAATGAGAACTGTTTGTTTATAACAGGGATAAGCCTTTTTGTGTAGTAGCTACTGTATCATAATATCCCACAGGTGATGTAACCATTCCGTACCATTTAAAATAGGATTATATTATGTATATTATTATCACTTAGCCAGGGCACCCTCCTTGAGTTACCTGGAGTGAGGGAAGTGAACCATCCAGATCAGATGGAGTTCTTATTAATGAGTTAATAGGGCACTGTCAGATGAACAATATAAATTAATGATGAGTTACAAATGTTGCTAAAGTGGCACTTTTGTTTTTAACTGGTCAGACTTTAACCATTTCAACATGAAAAGTTATCCATCCATATAAGTACTCTGATCAGTCATCCTGAGGTTGTATTGTCCTTTCAGAATTCTCTGTGCCAGCAAACATTTACGTGCAAGCACACACACACTGTTCCCAAGAAAGCGTATATCCAGGAGAACCCAGTCAGTGGTGCATGCTTCAAAGCTCCCCATATATAATTAGATTAACAAATCTGGACCATGGGAGCACCCACAACTCTTAGCCCAGAGTTCCAAACAAGACATAACATTAAATAATGACAAGTTATAAACCATTAAGTTCTTGGATTTGCCACAAAGATTTCAGAAACAAATTCAAGCCCAACTTGTAAAGAATCTGATCTGTTAACAGATAGGTGTGTGTGTCCTCAAAGTACAGAGAGTTTCAGAACTGAACAAATTATTTAAGTGGCTATATTTAGCATCCATATTTAAATATTTTTGGGTAATAAATAAACCTTATTTTGGTTTACTTGTCCATCCGGATATTTCTTCTGGTTGTAATCAGCATGAGATAACTATCAATAGTGAACCTGCTTGCTTGATGCTTTGTATTTCCGGGAGAATCCCCAGGCTGTCACTTATTCGGCACAGCCTCTATGTTGGAGTGGTTGAGAAACCGCCTCCCCCACCACTCACAGGGGAGCAGTACGGAAAGATGGATCCTAAAATACCCTGAGGGTGGTCACTGCTAGAGTGTTTTACATCCTATGGGGGTCCTCAGCGTCCCCCTTTATTCATTTTTTGTATGGCAAATTAATTTATTAATTATATGTTTACAAATTAATTAATAAAAATAAATCCAATAAAAATAAAATTAAAATGCTTGATTATTTGATTTTTTGTTGTGATTTAAATCAAGTAACTGGCAGATGAGATAATCTGCTCGTCTGGCACTGAAAACCCCTTGTCCCAGATGAGTTGACAAGTCTTATTGTCCTAATATATATATATATATATATATATATGTGTGTGTGTGTATATATATATATATATATATATATATATGTGTGTGTGTGTGTTATATATATATATATATATATATATGTTGGATATATATATATATATATAAAATAATTTTCTTCCAGAGAAGGGCAGGTATGTTGTCAGCCATTGTGAGGTTTCTTCTCATAGTACACATACTGACACTAAATGATGGTGTTTATGCTAACCAGAAACATTTATGTGAGAACCTGTCCAAGCAGTTTCATATTCATAACACATGTAAGTTAATTTTGTTATATTCTATCTATTTTCCCCCAAATCAGTAATTGTTTCACTCAAATTAATTAATCTGTAATCTATTGTATTGGTATTTTTTTACTAATTTTAGCCATTTTCCTTGTGTAGTATATTGTCTGTAACTTTTGACGATAACTGTCTATCAGGATTCCACAGTTGTACTCCAACTATGCCAGCCATGACTGAATGTCACTCAAAACATTTTACAAGCCATCAGAACTCATGCCAAGCTGAAAATTATTTATAATGTAATATTTGAAAAAGAAAGTCAGCCAAGAGTTTCCTCTTTAGCTGCTCGTGCAGCATGAAGGCTGGCTGAGAACAGTCTAGTGTCTGTTTACCCGATAACACGATGTTTATGATGGAGACTGGTTATTTTTGATTGGATGAGGAGTGATGGCTTTGTTTAGCCTTAGCACTAACCATATTTCTAACGTATATCTGAGGGGCTGCTGAATAAGGAAAAAAAGATTAGACTGAAATTTTGTTATTGTTTGATGAAACGTATTTTTTTAATAATGGCCATATGAGATGTCATTTTATTGAAAAATTTGTATATCATATGATTTACATTCATTGTTAGCTGTTTGACACATTATTGTTACTAGTTGTTATATAAATGACATCATTATATACTGGATGTGACAAGACTAAAACGATCCTAAATAAAACAATCATTAACTTGTATAACTCTGTATGTGTCCAGGTATAGACAAAATTATAAATTGCAAATAATTGCAACATTTGTTTTGCATATTTTACTGGATCCTTTTTTTAAATAATTATTTGTGTTTTTCTGTGTATTTCAGTGAAAATAAGTACATGTACATGTGTATTATCAACTTTATTATTCCTTCACACATTAAAAATCTACCAGTGAATCAGACTATTAACTAACTTGTGGTGTTATTCATTTACTTATTCATTTGGTTGGCACACAAGTAATAATTAGGGAAGCTACAATATGTAGTGAAGTACATCTATACATAAAAACTAATTACCCTTTAATTGCAAAATTACAGTTTGCTTTACCTTGAGCAATATTAAAATAAACATTATAAAGAAAATCAAATAAGAATTGTGTGTGTGAGTAATACTTTAACTTAAATTGCACACACTTATATAACCTTGTGACATCTCTTTAAGAAGATCTAAAAAATAAGCAACATTTCCCCCCCAAAAAGTGACGATCAGGTATTGTAGTCATACTTAAATAAGACCATTTAGTTTCTTTGTAATAATGAGAACTGATGATTTTCAAACTGCTGTCAGATTCACACTGGTCCAGAATTTAGAGGATAAGTGGATGTTTATCCCAGAATCTATAGGTGTTTCCTAATTGCTAAATTAGTGAAATAAATATGTTAAATGTTTATATCGCAACAAATTGCTTGTGTTCAATGTACCCGCCATGACCTTGACCTAATCTGATGTTCATTTTCCAGCATTACCAACCTTTCTGCTAGATCCCAGTGGAGATCAAACCTACGTTTGCTCGGATGATGCTGTGTCATTGACGTGCTGCATGACAGGTTACTCTAATATAGAATGGCAGGTCTACACTTTGGAGTATCATAGCTTGTTTCGTTCGTGGCTGCCACTGACGTGGGACAGAAACGGCAGCTATCATCTCGACGAGAATAATCAGACTTTGATCATCAACCATGCCAATCAGTCTCATGATCAGAAGTATTACAAGTGTATCGGTTATGGAATCAGAGATTATCAGGAGATTGAAAGTGTCATGAAACTCAGAGTAGAAGGTATTTAATTTTTTTATTATTAAGGTATCTATCAGCTAAAGCATCTTAATTATCTTACATAACTTTTTCTAAGCTTAGCCTTATCTTGAGGCTTAATCCTATTCTTGTCATATCCTTATCTTGAGGCTTAATCCTGTTATTGTCATTTCCTTATCTTGAGGCTTAATCCTGTTACTGTCATTTCCTTATCTTGAGGCTTAATCCTATTATTGTCATTTCTCAGTCAGGGTTGGCCAGTTTAACACTCCCCCCCTCCCCCCATTACCTTGGAGGTTTAGCCTGGCTTAGACTATATCTCTGTTTTGGACTAATCTGGATTGAACTAATTTCAATGCGGAATATATTATTATGGCAGACATCTTGAGGGTTTACTACATTAAATGAAGCCATCGACGATGTCGATCGGGGCCAGGGAACCTGAAAGGCTTTGTTGTTTCTGATAATCCAATCATTGATGGAATTAATTAATTTAACCCGAGCTGCTAGTTTACAATAACGAATTAACAGCTGACATCAACCAATCACAGAAGAGGTTAACTGACTTAGATCACTAAGACAGTTAATCAGTTAGCCTTTTCAGTAGGGAATAGAATAGATGACTCCTTAGAGTGTAGTGATTTTCCACTTACACAGCCGAACAAAACTGTACCAAACCACGTACATGATGATGACTTCACTACACAACTGTGTCTATGGAACTTGCTGAGTGTAAGTCGACCAAACCAAATTTACAATGTATGGCATGTGATTGCTGCTCAGCATTAGAATTTCTGCATGCATGCAGTTAAAATATCCATGTATTGTAATATCTTCAGTGCTTAATAAGATCATAGTTCTGATAAACTTAATACATATATCGACTATATTTAATCTTGTCTACATTTTAAATTATATACATTGGAGTAGGATAGAAATTTATAAAGAATAACTTGTTTGATTGTGCATTTATTATAAATTATATTATGGCACGTATGTAATAATAATAATTATTATTTAATCAGTAATGGCATCTTAAGCATCTGTACCAAAATAGTCTCTTCTGAGGAAACCCCAGTTTAATAATAATATAACAATAATAATAGTATTTTATATAGCACCCTATTCAACTGAAATTGCTCTACGGTGCTTACCGGTAACAATTAAAACATATTCTGAGCTCATATACACCAAATACATTTCATACATAAACTGGTTTAATATTATAAATACGCCAATTTAAATAAATGGGTTTTAAGAACCTTACAGAATATGTCTTTACTTGCTGTGTGTTTAATGCGGTTTGGCAACTCGTTCCAAAGCCTGGGAGCTGATGTTCAGAAGGATTTATCTCAGTACATTGATGCATGGCTTTTTTTACCCTCAAAAGTGAATAGGACTCAGATCGGAGCATACTCACTGGTATATATTTTTTATCAGATTGCTTAGATACACTGGTGCTGTTCCATTCAGTACTTTGAATGTAAGAAACAGGATCTTGATTTGAAACGTAAAGGAAGCCACTGGTGTTATATGTTCCCTTTTGCGAGTGTGTGTCACCAAATGTGCAGCACAATTGTGCACTCACTGCAAGTGGTTTGTCAGAGAGAGGGGAATATTATATAACAATGCATTGCCATAGTCCAGTCAAGAAATAATAAGTGCGTGGACTAAAGTCTTGCATGTCTCATCATTTATGTACTTATGAATAAGTCAGGTATTTCTTATTTGATAATAACAGGTCTTACATATAGAATTCACCTGCTTCTTCTTTCCTAGGGTATTATCTAATATAAGCCCTAGATTTTTTACAGACATGGAAGAATCTATATAACTGGATCCTTCCTTAATGTAAAGATTCTCAGTTTTCTTTACATGTTGCTTGGATGAGAAAACAATGAATTCTGTCTTGTCCTTATTAAATTTCAGCATGTTGCTGTTCATGCAAGTACTTATGTCTTCAATACTAGCTTCAATTGAAGATGAAATATCACCCATTTATCGCATGGCTTCAAAGTCATGTACACTTGTGTATCATTGGCATATTAATTATATTTAATATAATGCAGTTTAATAATTTCACGAACTGGTTTGGTATACATACAGTAATTCGTTGGTCCTAAAACGGATCTCTGTGGTATACCAAAAAGAAGACCTACATCTGGTGATGTTTTATCCGCTACTGAAACATGCCAAGTTCTGTCAGCGAGGTATGACTAAGTTTACCCAAGTTAGAGCCTTTTCCTTGATTCCAAAGGAGAATTCTAAATGTTTTAGTAGAATTGGATGATCAATTATGTCAAAAGCTGCAGATAAATCAAGCATAATTAATGCAGTCATGGATCCTTCATCAAGAGCCTCAGCAATGTCACTGTGCACTTTCAAGAGAGCAGTTTCTTATAAGTTTATTTCCCACCATTAACTATTAGAATGACCACAAGAGTAACTTTATTAATGCTATGAAGTTGTCTCTGAGTCTGATCATGTTCTAATTCTATCGATATCAAAGTCATGTGATCTATATACAATATCTGTGTTAGATATTTTCACTATTATTAATATTATATTAAGGTAATTTTCTTTTATTTCTTTGGGTGATTTAAATCTTATTTATTATTATATACACAACTCTATATAATAAGTTAATCCATATGATACATTAGTCTGTGTGGCCCTCAATTTAAAATAATACTG
The DNA here is from genome assembly GCA_025642065.1 of Paralvinella palmiformis. Lineage (NCBI taxonomy): Eukaryota > Metazoa > Annelida > Polychaeta > Terebellida > Alvinellidae > Paralvinella > Paralvinella palmiformis. Next base: position 236,390 of record JAODUP010000183.1, read on the forward strand.
TAGATTTAATAAGTGCCATTAATAAATAAAATTATACTATTTTGTCAAAATTATACTATGTATAGTTAATAATAATTATATATAATAATGGTATAGTGTGGACTAAACTTTTCACTTATTATCCATATCAGAACTTTGTTACCAAATGTGGAAACGTTTTGATTTTTCTTTTCATGTCAGATTGTAGTAAGTTCGATCGTCCGATATTTCTGTTGCCCAATGAGCCAATGTCGACCAAGCCTGTGGTACCAGGTGACCGGGTTATCCTGAAGTGTTCACTTTTTGCACTGAATGACAGCTTGGGTGGTCATCTTCATTGGTACAGGATGAAGATGTCCTCAAACTCGACAACTCTGGACTATGGTCAGATTTCCACTGATGGTCGATTTCTGGAGATCAGCCAAAGGTATGGTGTAATTTAATTGCTTATCTGCCCGTTACACTCTTTGTTATATACAGTCTGGCACCATTATAACATGGTCCAGTACTGAAATATATATATATGTTACAGCTAATCTGTATAATCAGGTAATATGTATATTACCTGAAATATTCAGGTAATACGTCTGTTGCTAACTGAGATTTAATACACTAGAGTTGCTTGGGTCCTGATTATTTGGACGGGAGATATTAAATTTTCAGTGATTTTCCACAATAAGTTCACTGAAAATAGTTCGATATCATAGACCCTTTATCATTGAAGAAAAGCCAGACAAAGTATCAGCACTATGATTTTCATAATCTAAAGCATTACTAATGCTAACTAATTACATTGTGTGTCAAGTAGATGATCTAAGGTAGAGAGGTGAATATTTAATTAGAGCTTAATTGGATGTTAGAACAAATATTGACAGTTTCATCTGTTCCACACAGGGTCGCAGAATCTTACACAGGAATAAACATCCATTTAATGTCAGATATATTTGTTGCCTCTCCCATCATTTCCAGTTGATGAATGAGCACCTCCATGGCCTAACCTGTTGGCCACAGATCTTTAGCACCTGGGTTCAAATCCAAGCTGGGATATGTCAGAAGATTGTTTTACCTTTCACTTTACCTCATTACCTTTGGAGGCTGCTCAGTTCATTTAGCCTACCTGTAAAACAGCAACATCAAAAATATTTCTAGTTGATGAATAAATCTGATGCAGCATTTAGTTCTAGGCAGTATGATGTTATGTGCATTAGTACTATTGACACAGTTCACATTTTTAATGGATTAAAATGATTATTTTGTGTCCTCTACATGAAAGTACAACAAATTATCGATAGACTTTCCTAAATTATGCAATGTTGTGGTTATTATCATGTTTTCGAATGGAAGAAAACACATGAGAAAATGGCCTGAAAAAAAGCTATACCATGTAGCTGCACTACTAATGCACACAGGCCATTGCTACTCATAGTTTAAAATTGTCTCTATGATCTAGTGGATAAAAGTGTAGGAGTTTCTTACTCATGGTCAGGGTGTGTTGAATGTTGGATGTTCAAATCTCAGCCATGGCATTATAGTAGGAGGAGTTTTTCATCCAACCAGGCAACTGGCAAGGTTTTCTCTGCCAATATTGTAAATTCTTAATTTATTTAGAATTAGTCCTCGTGGTGAAACAGTAAATTACAGACCATATGTGTCTCCCTTATTTCAGGTAGCTAAGCCTCATAAAATAACTAACATTTTGGCCATTAATCGACACATAACACAGTTCATATTCATGGACACCAGACACTATTTATAATGAAGTCTGACTGATAGTAAAGGAAATTAAACCATTCCAAATTCATTTGTCAGATATTGAAACTGAGAATTATTTTATTAGTATGTCTCAAAATAATAATAACAGTAACAACATGGACAACAAGTTATTTGTTGTCATACAATTTCTGTCTGTGTTATCCTAAGGTGCTTTAGACATAACTCTTAAGTGTGAGTCTTAATTTTAGATTTTAAACTGCCTATCAAATGATAATAGCTCATCTAATCTGAAAGCTAATCCGGGGACCTCCATGGTCTAGCGGTAGCATGCTGGACCACAGATCACTACCACCATGTTCGAATCCTGGCGTGGGCATATCTGAAGGTTGTTTCATCTTTCACTTCATCTCATTACCTTTAGAAGTCGCTCAGCCCATTTAGCCTACCTTGTGCACAAAAGTGGCTGTAAAACATCAATCATCATCATCATCTGAAAGCTAATTCCATAACGTGGGTGCTGCTTAATAGAATGATATGTAATGAAAAAGTCTCAAAAGAACAATTCATTTTCATTTCAACTTTGCAGAACTAATACAAATATATGCACACAAGTTATAAAAGATGTCAAAATTTAAACGTGACTAACCACATATTAAAAAAATTTAGTTCAAAGTGATGATGAATCAGCTATAATATTTAGGCCAGACACAGACCAGATGCACCTCTGTCTGATGTCACTGAGTACAAGCCGTTTGTATGATCCAATTATAAATGTAGACAAACATCAGCCAAACATATAATTTCGGAACTAAAACATATTTATAAATATTACAGAAATATCTTATGAACCTAACTTGATCTAGATTGAGACAGCTACATGATCCTGGTGCATTTTGACATCAGAGCACATAACCTATCTCCTTCCCATCATAAAATTTGTATTCCATGCAGGTGTAATCGTGACCCTCCAGTCATTTGGATTATTTTCCTATATCTATGATATCAGGTTTAGTTTGTAAATATTACTATGGGATGTCGGGTTACTTTTATAAACAATACATATTTAACTAATATTATCTGAGAGAGAACTGTTCCTTTAACCCTAGCTCAGTCAGGACATATAACTACGCAGCATTCTAGCATATGATCCCAGTAAATAAATCAAATAAAACAGTGTCGTGAACAGAGCACTATGTTTTGATAAGAATATTTTAATGGAATATTTGAATGTAACATTTGTTACACAAAATATTATACACTATAATAAACATGTTAATAATGAGTTGGTTAATTATTTCTGTTTGTGGGATCACTGCTTGTTGTTCTTTGCCTTCCAGAGATCCAGGTTCACACGTGGAGAATTCTTATCTCTTCATAAACATCACAGAGCCGGATGACTTCAAGTGGTATTATGTCTGTTATACGACACTCTCTGATGTTGCTAATGATCAAAGAAGAATACAGCTTACAGTTAAAGGTATACTCTGTGCTCCTGTGTATGATGTAGTAATCCCAGAGTGTATTAGAATACAGTCAGCATTTCTTGCATATTATGAGAAAAAAATTCCAAGATTATCCAATGGAATTCATCAGTGAACAAACTGAACGGTTATAGGCTATTGTAGACTACACAGTACTGTATCCTATTTCACAGAATGTTGCCACTAACACAATCCTATCACATGTTATAAGTCCTATAGAAGTACAGTAGATGTAAACAGTTCCTATTTACTGTATGTTATCATTGATAAGACAACGTCTTGTGTAAGTCAAATTGTATTTACCTTGAACTCTTGTAGTAGTTGAGTAGCCAACCGTTATTTATCATGGGGAAAAATAGTTGTCTTCCTATCATGAACAGATGAATTTGAGGTGCTTCCATGACCTAACTGGTAGTGTGGATGGTGTTTCATCTTTCACTTCTTCTCATTACCTTTGGAGGTTGATCAACCTATTTTGCCTACCATGTGTAAAAAAGTTGGCTGTAAAACAGCAACATCTTGTTTTAGGGCAACTTGACTTAAAAACACCAAGGGATCGTGAATGCAGTCATTATATAAGCCATGACAATACATTTCCAGGTATCATTTGATCAGCTAATTGGCTTTCAAAATTAAAAGTGTTCTTTTACTTGCTGCATTTGTGAATATTTGCCACCTAAAGGTTATCACCAAAATACATGTGGCATAGTAATCTGCTTTGCATTGACCAAACATGGTATAGACTTGTGGCGAAATTACTTTTTCATTCACAGCAACTGTATTTATATACAAATTATGATATTTGATATAATTGTGCCAATTGTAATGTTCTTTGAAATAGGATATGTTAGTTTGCTGACAACAGGTGATCTACATTATAACCTGTGATAGTTTAATTTATTTCATCAGAACATTCCATCAATTGCCTGTAGCCTAATGGACTTTATGGATATTTCGTCATCTTTTATATCAGCACATAAAGTAAATTCATCAGAAGTCCATTCTGTGCCTAGTTTGTGCGTAACAAAATGCCACATCACACAACCATGTATTTTTGTGGCATAAACCCTCATGGGAAAATCCTATCGCGTGTCAACAATCATTTAGCTCCAAAATAAATTACGAAGACTTCTACATGGAGTAATGTATTAAAAAAAATATCTATACTTTATAGTTAATCAAATGATCAGGGTTGGTTACTAATCTAAAGTGAGAGAATGCGTAAAGTAATTTTTTGAGGGGGTATATAGGAATATTCCCATTATTTTTTGGTAGCAGTGACAATAACATGTGTTAAACACGGTGAAAATTGTTAATGTGAGAGTTTTAGGTAATTTCATGTGATGACATATATACAATTTGATGAATACATCTTATGGAATAGAATATATAAAATTAAGTATACAGAGTTAAACTGTCTTAGGTGATTGCTTCAAACATATACTCTACATAATCACTGGGAGAGAGAGATGACATTTGGAGACATACAACAATTGTCCTTTTAACACATATAGTCTATTAAAACTGGAACTAGTAGGAGATATGTTTTGGTGTATCCATGTGTACCTATGTATAATATAAGTGTGGTTGTTTGTACACAATCCTATCTGCCCCCCCCCCCCCACACACACACCAAGTAGTATCATTAGGTGTAAGGTACTCTATTAAAAATACCAATAAATATTTCTGTGCAGAAAAAAGATACATTTACATCACATACTGTTGAAAGTGGCCAAGAATGGCACTGTAATGGACAAGTTATCTTCTGTAATGTGTTTTATTAATATTCCATAGAGAGATTTATTATATTAATTATTATTATGAACTTTATTTCTTTATTTTCTTTGGCAGAACGGAGAGACGAGCATATTGTACATTTAGTTATCCTAATCATAATTGCCATGACAACCGTTGCTATGGCTACAGCCGTGCTGATGTACCGATTTCGTGTGGAGATTTGTCTGTTCTATAAAACCAAGATTCAGAAGAGCAGGAGACGCGAAGGTTTGTCACTTACTCTGAGTACCGACTTGGACTCCGAGTAGTTTATATTCCAAGTAGGATTGTCATGGAAGAAATATTTCTGAATTGAAAAATTAAATGATAAATTAATTTGCGTTGATCGGTTCCGGAATAGAAATGACCCCATGTCTGATATCAACTGACTGCGTCTGTAACTGATTTACATCTTCATATAATAAAAAGTCAGGAACATAATTACTGTCATCATTCTAACGCTGTTTATTTTTTATCACCCCATTTTTAGACAAAAAGTAATCTTTTCAAGCAAAAATATTTCAATAATCAAAATGAGTATGTATGCACTTGCATATAAGTTGCACTTGCATATAAGACGCACCTGGTTTTAGGACTAATAAACCCCCCTGGAGTCGAATGATGCACTAAAATCAGCAATATTGATTCAAAACCCAACAAAATTTATTGTGATCACTCTTCATTGAACATCTATTCATGTGTCATCATATCATCATACATGTCATCGCCCACAATACATCATCTTCCATTCCATCTAAATCATTGCTGATAGAGCACTTCTTGAATGATTAATAATGATAATAATTAAAATAAAAAATGTATATAGTGCCCTATATAACCTGTAAGAAAGGTTACTCTAAGGCGCTTGACAATAAATAATTCTATGGATGTAACAGATTTACATCTTTAAAAATACATAATTCTTTCCAGCCAAATACATAATATATTCAGCTAGGAAAAGCTGAAACAAAAAGATTAGTTTTATCTTCTTTTTGAAGGTATCAAGGGTCTTGCACTTTCTGATGGTTACTGGAAGATTATTCCATAAGGTTGCAGCAGCCTTTCTGAAATATCTATTACCATATGTCACTCCACCTGTTGTTGGTACGGCTAAGAATGCCACAGACTCAGACCGTAGAGACCTTGTCGGCTGATACAGTACAACAAGTTCCTCTAGTGAGCATGTGGTTGCAGTATTCATTCTGTTGCTAATTTATATGCTTACTGTTTTTATTTATTTTTGGTGGGATATATGACATTTTGATGAGCTTGGTACCAAAATAAAATTCAGAGGATTATTCAGTGTCCCACATTTCAGTATTCCCCTTTCTCCTTGTGACCTGTTAATTTTGTTTCAAAGTTGTAAACGGACAGAAGTTGAGAAGTCTGTAGTTTTTTACAAATGTGAGCATGGATCAAAGATACCTTGAGATGTAGTCAACCTGGATATATTGTAGAACACTTGGAGGCTCCCTTCTTTCTACATGGTGCCTCTGTGGTCTAGCGGTAATGTGTTGGATCACAGATCACTACCACCCATGGGCATATCTGAAGGGTGTTTCATCTTTGGCTTGGCCTCATTACCTTTGGAGGTCACTCGGCCCATTTAGCCTACCATGTGCACAAAAGTGGCTGTAAAACATCAATCAATCAAAACCCTTCTTTCTACACAAGATACTTTGTTTGTTGTTATTAACAGGTTAGGTCATCATTGTCTCTGTTCATAATTAGTTGTCATATACAGTATGTTCACTTCACCGATAAATGTATTCAGGAGTCAAAAAATAAATTTACTGAACATTACATGAAACCGAAAATACAATAGTGAGTCAGGCATTCTAAAAATGTGTACAGTTTAGAACTTAGTTCCAGTAGATAAAAAGACAATCTTCTAATGTGTCATCTATATGGTTTGGGCAGCAGATTCCATGAAATAACCGTCAGTGTTGTCATCATCATCATCAGTTTGACAAGACAGCACACAACCAATCCTAGCCAATTCACATTAATCTTATTAACTAACATTTCTTTTGAAAGGATCTATGGATCAGTTGAAACTGTTCAGACAGATATTACCCTGATTTTGCTATTATAAATTAGCAATTTGAATCGACATGCTGCCATTGTATCCGACATTAAATTGTGCTAGTGTCTCCACCTGGTGAATACACGTGATATGATCATGTGATTGAAATTGTTTAAACCCAAAACAAAATTTAAGACATTTTGCTGATAATTATTTCAATTTGTTAAAGTAACCAGTTTTATATGTAAAATGTTTGGGTGATAAAAGTGGCAGTGAACGGATGAAATTCTGCCTTTATGTTGACATGTGTAGAGGATTGTAAGCTAATGTTTTTCCTTTATTTTCCTCGTATATTTCCTTCAACTCTAAAACCAGTGATGGGTGCTCTAGCAATGCAGTGATGTAATCAGTGCATTGCAAATAACCAAATCAAAGTAACTCTTATTGGTGGGTTGTTTTCCTGGAGTGAGTGGTCTCTTGACTATATGTCCCCCTGGTGTAGCCAGTATTGAGGCTACAAACTATTCACTCACTCTAAGCTTAGAGACCCTATTTATAGAAAAGCACTATTAAGTCACAAGAGGTGTATATCTCTATATTTTTTTAGGTGTAAGTGGCTGATTATTAATGTTCCTTTTCAGATGTTGAATATCACATATTTCTGCTGCACAGCAACGAGAGTCACGATGACAGGTCATTTGCCAGGGATGTGGTCAGACCGTTTCTGCTGAATGAGCTCAAGTACAGGGTGTTCGGCGAGGCTGATTTTACTTTAGGGCAAGGTATGTCGTGCTCATTGGTGACTCGATATTTTTGCCACATTAGTTAATGCATATAATATATCAATTGACTCGCATGCAGTTACCTCATATTTACTCATTTGACACACCAATAACAATAGCTATGTCGTTGTATTAGACGTAGTGTAAAATAAAAGGCTAATTGTTATGGTTGCTAAACTGGTGGCTACAGTACAGATCAGTATACAAGTCACAGACAATCTCTATTAGCTTAGTAACTTGGTTGTAGTAACATGATATTGTAGTTATATAATAATAATAATAGTGCACAATATGTAAATATTGATATATTGTTTTGCTTTTTTATTATTGTGTGCATGCTCAGTAACAAAACAGGTACATGTAACTATACATGTATATGTAGTACATATTACTTTTACTAAAATATTAACTCATTCATCTGAAAATCCATTTCTACCGGGTATTTATACAGTTTTTGCCATTTTATTTCTGCTCATATCATTGTTTCTCCCATAGATATCTACCGTTAATAGGGTATAAATGTAACTAAATGTAAACAATACATATGCTTGGGATTACATGGAATGAGGGCCATGGACATTAGTTGATCCATTATTGTGTAAATAAATAGATGATGTTAGACAGATAACACTTTGATTTCATCATATAGAAACAGAGTTATTTATTGCCTATTGGTCGTCATCCCGTCACCGACATCTGTCAGTAATATTGTCTATTCTGGCCACGAGTAGGAAAACATTAGAAAGATAGTGTTGGTTTGAGAAATTTTACTCTCCAGTTTCGGGTGCTCTATGTGTGAGGGATGTTACCATCGAGCGATGTTCCTTAGACGTATGTTCAAGGTGTGACTGTCAGTGAAGCTAAATAGGCCACTCACTCACTCACTCCCTCACTTATTATGCTCCTGTTTTAGTATACTATTTGTTTGATTGTAAATAAAATAAACTATAAATCATGTGTGTATGTGAAATGGTAAATGTTGGAAAGACCAATAATAATAATAATAATAATAATGTATATTAATAAAGTGCCCCTTACTGGCAGGAACCATTCAAAGATGCTGTCCACTGATCACCCAAATTATATGTAGTGAACTGAAGTGAAGTTTATTTTCAATTTCCAACAAGTAGTTGCACAACAATAATATTAATATATAAAATATATGAAAAGCTTTCACGGGGTCAGCAAGAAAAACGAAATTGAAGGACCAGTGTAGCCTGAGCTGTCTTCCCATCAGCCCTCTAAAAAATAAAATAAAACCTATGTAGGTGTCATAGCAATGTCCCGTCCAAGAAGTGGGGGGTGGTGATGAGGTGGATGCATTTTAAACAAGTAAGAAATTTTAAGATTAACTGTTATTTATCAGTGAAAACAACTTGAAACAGTGATCTTTTAGAACAGATTTAAACTTTTCAATAGAAGCCATTTCTAATATCCACCAGCAACCCATTCCATAAAGTGGAGTTTTCCTTTGATAATATTCGTATCTTTTCATAATCACCAATATCATATCTTCTTTTCTTTTTTTTGATGGTGTTTGTATGTTTATTTTTCCATTATTTACCATAAATTTGTAGAATTGAAACATATTAGTGACTTTTCGTTAAGGTTTTATATTTATTTAAGGAAGTACTTGAGCAGCATCCTTAGCTGGTTAATAAATATCATGGTTAATTAAGGTTCGGTTGATCGGGATACAGTTAATCACCAATAGACTGTATTATGATGATGATCATTATTATCATATATATATATATATATATATATATATATATAATTAAATGTTTCAGATTATCTAGATCATTGTGCCACTGGTCTTGAACACAGTCATGTCATGGTGGTGATTGTATCCAGACAGTTACTGGCAGATGAAACATGTAGAATACTCATACGTGATGCTCTAAGTTCAGGAAACAGGATTATATACATCATCCGTGAACCAGTCAGCAATGACACAGAGTCAGCACAAGACATCTTGGATGCCCTGAGGATTGGAAGGAAGGTGAAATGGCTGCGTGAGGATGACCAAGAGGTGCAGACGGCTGAGTGCAAGTTTCTCTGCAGCCTTCAGCCAGAACATCAGCCTTGCCGAGAGACAGACAGCATAGATTACTGCCGCACTAAGCTCCGGTTGTATCTGCTTCAATTCCTAGAGGACTCGAGTGCAGTGGGCAGTTGGGTTTTGTGGAATGGCAGTCCCTCCATTAATGTCAATGAGCAAGATCCTATCGTCTCGACAGATTTTATGTCACAGAATTGTTAATGTTCACATATCCGTTGCTACCTTGGTGCTTCCTGCGGTGTTCATCTTAACTATTTGATTATATCACAGCTATAATGATTGTTAAAGCTCTTAGTACTCCATATTTTTTATAGTATAGATAAGTTTGCTGTGATATTCTACATAATGTTGACATTGCTTATATCCTTGCTAGTTTTCCTTTAAATCTTGACTATGATATAAAGTTTACTATTTATAGAACGTGTTGGTTACTTTAGTGTAATTTATGTGATTTATTCATCAACGTGATAACTTGATGGTACCTAAAGTCTGTTAAATATGAATATCCCATTTAATATGGAAATAGTTATAGCTGAAGTTGTTTTAAACATTACATGCTGTTACACTTTGTGATCATGGCCAACATTCGGGGTTAAGGCACTGTACTTCAATTGTCCATGGGTCATGGGTTCGATTCTAGCTCACACCAGAGTTTCTGGAATTTGTTTCCCTAATGGGTTACCCCCCATCCATGTGTCCCAGTACTGAGGCTAAACAACTCGACCCCCATGGATGTTTGTGACTGATGGGGATGAATAGCACAGATATAGTAATAGAAAATTTTCATTGTGTTATAAATGACAGAAGAAACATTTCTGTATATTGAATAACAGTGCTAGTTAAGGCCCAAAATTAAATGTTTAATTTGTTGAGCAAGTGGTGTTTATATGCCTGGTTGTTTATAAATATGAACAACATTTTGTTATTTGCAGTTATTAGGCAGGAGTAAAAATAACCAATTTTATTCTACCTATGACCAGTTTAGAAATCTCGCAGCATAAGTAATATTACTTGATAAGATTAATTCATCCAAAGCAACTCCAATGAATAATATTAGTGGTAAAATATGATGTAATCTATTATTTGAATCGACATTGATGTTTATCTCTCCAAAACTGAAACGTTAAACAATCTGATAATTGCTTCCTCATACAGATTATCTGCCGGTAGTTATGTGTGCGATATTATAATTATTCCGATCCGAATCGTGTTTACTCAACAAATCAAATATTTTTATGAAAGCAGAAATTTAGCATCTTCTATTTATTCCTGAGTTGTTGACCTGTTCTTGTTACTTTTATTTCCATTGCTTTGTGATTATGTGAGTGATCATGCTGATATATATATATATATATATATATAGAGGGTACATGATTAAATGAAAATACATTTTAAAACAATGACAGGTGATTTTGTTCAGCTTCATTAATATGGCATAATATATTGATACTAAGAGTTTTTGTTAATATATATATATTTTAAATGTATTGATAATATTAACAATAATAATACTGTTAATGGATCATTCTTGATATTTTGCAAGTCTTCCACGGGAAAGTCATATCAATTTATACATTAGATATATTTTATACACACACACACATATATATATATATACAGTGTATAGTTTGTAACTAAACAGCAACAATTAGAAAATTAATGTCAGTAACTATGTACTGATTTATGTTAATTATGTAGAGAAATATGCAGTGTTTATATAGTTGTGTATGTTAGTAACTTTCAAGTGATGGAGATATATCTTTGTGTTATTAAAGTTTTGTGGTAATTTATATATATTTATATATATATCATGCAGTCTTCTAACCAACATATTATTGTCTGATTCTACTTAACTTAATATGTCTATGATTGAATTAACAATTAAGTGTTAATGAGAGGCTTTCATGTTTGTATTTTAAATTTTACTTAAGTCACCTGTATTGTCATAAATGAAGTCTTACGCTGATTATCGTTTTACAAAAGTTTTCACATTTTTTGAAGGATGAACATTTTGTACGTATGTCATTTTAGGCATTATCTGTTTAATGTACTTTTAGGTTTTTGTGACATGTTGAGTTTATTTTAGATGTATATGAAATACTGCCATTATATATAAGTAAATTGTGATATAAAAAATTACCATTGTATTTATTTAAATATTTATTATTTCATAATTAGTGCAAGAACATTCTTCACTGCAGTAATTATATACCTTAGTTCATTCCAGTTTGATTTTAATAGTGTGTGTGTGTGTGCGTTCAAAGAAGTGTAAGATAGAACGTAATCTAGAAATGGCAGAAATATGTTTACCAAAGGAAGGCTTGTATGAATACATTATTCATGTGATTGGTGAATATTTTGGTTTTCACTGATGCAGACAGATCAAATGTGTAGTTACTGCACTCAAATATCAAAATTTATCACTATTAACCTAGACGGAAGATGGAATGTTTGAAAGATGTTACTTTACTTACAAACTATATGTGTGCAACCTACTTGTGTTGCTTAATGCTTTTATGTTCAGTTTTTAAATTACTGAACATTATACACGATATATATATATATATATATATATATATAGAGAGAGAGAGAGAGAGAGTTAATCCAATAGATATTGGTTAATAATAGACACCAAGAAATGAGTGGCTATATAACATGTGTGCGTGTGTGTACACATGCGTCTGAAGAACTTATAATTAAGCAATAAAGGTGTTATTTGTTAGTGCCTATAATGGCTGTTTTGTGCGTTAGTTATCTTCTTTTGTTGTTTCAATATTTTGTACTGATGGAAGTCCTGTAAATAAAGACAGCTTCAGGTGTATCTGCATTAAGATACCGTATTTAGGAGAAGTACAGGTAGTCGTTAAATTTTGCTAGTCTTTGAGGGCATGTTCTGCTCTTCTGGGTGAAGGGTTTGTGAGCTGTTGTAATCTCTTCTGTAGTGGACGTTTAAGATGTCGGTCCATATGGACTGGTGTTATTCTGGTTGCAGAATAGTAAACATTCCGCACGATAAGTGAAATTAAACCAGTTATTTTTATAACAATCATTCTGTCTCATAAGTATCATATTTTTTGTTATCTTCAATATCTCTGTTTGATAGTTTAAAATTTTATAAGATGGTGTGACATATTTTTGGTTATTGTTTTATTTTCGTTAGTCCAATTATTGTTAGCTTTGATAGCGTTGTTGATTTTGTACACGGTTAAAAGTGGTACTATTCTTATACAATTAGGTGCTATTTGATAATAGCGGCTATTACTGACCAGCCCAATATATGCAAAGCCTGACCAATAAAGCCAGTTGCTAACGTAAACAAACCTGGTGTGTTTGGTGTTGAAATTCTTTTATTTTTAATACACCATGAGATTAAAGGAATCAGTAGCCAGGTAAATGTGTATGTGATGTTAATGGTTCTACATTCAATCAATGATCATGTTACGTAATTGGGGATTTATTTATTCAGATCGTTCGATTACTTTCAATAGCATTATTATTATAATAATGTGTGACGTTTATATAACGCCCTATTCAGCTATATAGCTGCTCTAAGGTGCTTTACGGTATTATTATCCCTGGCTCAGACCTGTTCCAATGTAGCATGCAACGCATACTGCCATTATAGGTGTAAGGCGTTACTCGAACACGTATTGATCACGTCCTCGTTTTTATGGATGAGTGAACAGTCGCCACGTGACAGCATTGCAGCTCCCGGGGCCTCGAACCCGCGACCCTTTGGCTACGAGTTCCATGCTCGGACAAAAGCTGTCCTAGGCCTGCAATATGTCGGAGGGGCGGGCTGTCTGCGCGGCTTAACTGATAGTGCTGTTTGTCACAGATACACAGCATCTACTTCCAAACGACAGCCAAGCTATCTCAAAAGGCCCAAATGTAGAGCTGCCCAAATATGGAAACCAAATTAATTATTTCTTGTCTTTGAGAATAATGGCTAACTTCGTATTTTATCTACTACGTCTCAAAATGATAGCCATGCCACTTCGATATTCAGTAAGAAATTACACAAATATATGGATAATAACTACATGCGTCTTTGATTGTTGTTCCCATTTCGCCAAAAGATTGGCTTAGTTTGCTTGATATAGAAAATATATATGATAATAATATTCTACACACACGCACACATATTTATATATATATATATGTGTGTGTGTGTGTTTTAGCTGTGTATAATAAGGCACAGGCACAGAGAATCTCGAACCGTGAATTTGTGTGTGTGTGTGTGTGAGGGAAATCACTAGAATATTCTCTGTGGAAATTGTTGAATAATAATAATAATAATACATTTTATATAGCGCTCTATATAATTGGATTAAAATTACCCTAAGGCGCTTTACAGATAAAATAAGTAGTTAAACATGTACCAAGTATAGACTAAAACATTATAAACAATTTTCGATTTAGACGTTAAAACAATGATAACATGGCTGCACAGCCCAGCGTTATCACAGTTCAGGAATTACTAGAATGACTTCTTGGAACACCTTCGTTGTGGCATTGGAAAACTGTCACCATTCTGGCTATCTTACATGACAAGATGTTTTGCTTCACCATCTGCGTGGATCACATGAGGGCAACTGGGAATTGCACCTCGGTTCTATCAGATCAAGGATCCCATGGTGCTTAGAGTATGACAACTTGAAGTATGCAATGTATCTGTCAGCCTACTATAGATAAATGACTAAACACCTAGAGAAACATCCTGATGCGCACAAATCCTTCACACTTCAGATTTATGGAATACGTCCATTCCGGTGCATCGTGGTTGATTAAACCACTGAAATTACAGTTCAATTTGAAATCCTGTGTTATAAAGAGGTATTACTTAACAGATGAAGACTGAAGTGCATTCAAGGAACAGTTGAAAGATATGGCACACTAAGATAACACAATCCTTCATCATGGAGAACCCCAAAAATCCAAGAGTTCAAAAAGATGAAGATGTTGTACCAGTGGCTGTAAGCCTTGTACAAAGCTGGGTTAACCAATTTGCTAAAAATCGGAACCTCATTAGCATCTTTACAGCAAAGACGGTTCCTTGAGACATTGCTACTTACTTCCTGGAAGCACAAATAAGAGAGCCTAGAGAAACACTTGGAAACAAATTCATGACCCAATAAAAATGACGAAGCTGAAACCTTTCACCAACACGTGAAAGAAGGAAGTGATGTTCATTGGAAGAGCAATCGTTTTGAAAGCATACAGATCACTCTTTGGTCGCATCTTTGTGATGGCACAAGGACGTAATCTCAAGATGATGAATATCCTTTCCCATCCACAACAACCGTTATCTCGGGCTTTGTTAACGCCAGATGAGTTTCTAAGGAAGACAAATAATGCCACTTTGGCTATTTGCCTGTCGCAAAATGTGACTGAGACAAAGGAGCTGTCAGACCACTCTACAACTGTGATTGGTGGTTAAATCAGTCTTGTCAATGGCACTAAGAGGTGGATGTCAGAGTAAATGGATTGAGATTATATTTGACACATACAAGGAACATTTTGTCAATAATTTTGAATGATCTGTAAGAGGGGAAGCACGTGGACACGTGATTCACAAACACGACAGCCTCACACATTGTTAGACCGCGGAGGAGGTTTCTGAGTCAGTAATAATACTAGTCTAATAATTTTCCTGATCAACAAATGGAAGAAGGCCAGATACACACAACAGGTTATGTCGGAAGGCAGCGAGGGGGTTCCAGATCTACCGTGCATGCAAGAGGAAGCAGATGGACAGTTACTCTGCTAGAGAGGACCAGGACACAGAAGTATTAATGATGGGCCTAACACTTAATGAGAACAGCAGAGATAAGTTGTTTCAGAAATGTCATACCAAAACCCGAACGAGAGTCCGCTATATTGGAAGCATAGCAGCCACTGTTGGTAGAGGTGTTTTCAAAGGTAAAGATGTTTTCAAAGCTCTTATTGGACTGCTTACATGCGCTGGATGTGATACAGTCAGCGCATTTGCGAGGAAAGGTAAAGCACGTGCTCTGAAAATCTTGACTAGCAACATAGAATTATAAGACTCATCCAAGATGTTGGGACAGGAATTGGATCTCTCGTCAGATCTTATGAACTTGCACAACGCGTACACTAACAGGTTGCAGTACGGAGAAGATAATTGCAGCAGGAGTCAAAGCCTCCAAATCCTGCTGCCAGAAGGTGAAAGTTGAACAGGAAAGATGGGACTGAGCAGCTGCTTTCTACTGGATGAAAGGTCAGACGGGACCCAGAGCCGTATTAGATCTACTATTATAGTTATCACAAGAACAAATGGACTCAGGTGCTAAGTCAGTGGGGCTATCTATGTTTTCGATAGAGAATACAATCAACTGCAAACAGCCTAGCGCTTGAGGTGAGCCCCTGAGAGAAGTCTTGATGAGCAGTAAGAATAGCAGTGGCCCTATTACCACTCCATGAGATATTCTGTAGTGTTTGACTTTGAGTGAACATTTTTCAGTATAACTTCTTGTCAAGAACTGGTCAATCTATCCAAGCGTGAGGCCTGTCATACCGTAGTGAGCGGTTTTCCGTATGTGTAACCTTGTCAAGTACATTGGATAAATCGAGCAGCTGGGATTTATCCTGGATACCCAAGGCAAAACCTTCCCATGATCGTTGCATGTTTTCAAAATCCGTGGTGTTCTGATGTGTTCATTGCTCCAATCACAACCTGGACGTTTCCAGATCTATAGCCGCGAGTTCGAATCCCACGTATATCTAATATATATATATTTATATATATATATATATATAATGTTTTCTAATGTAAGACGTGGTAACGCTAATTATATTTTATACGAACACAGTTCGATAAAGTTTGTGCTAAACTAAGTCGTCATCATTATCAGTGTGTGTGTGTGAAAACGAACGACAGAACATAACCTGCTGGTGGCGACATCTATCGAATTAACAACAAATCATTATTATCAACTCGTCTACATCGTACGGCTTCTGAAGGCGGAAAATAATAGTGTCATATGATTGTCTAGATGATGGGACACTTGAACACTTGTTATTAACGCATTATAATATGAGAACAAATATCAATAGGTCTATTTATTGTTGTAAATTATGTTTTAAAGGTAGGATACTATTCTCGATTGGCGTTCATTTATCTGATTCTACTGGATTTAACATTTAGATTAAAATCTAGATGTAGTCTTGTAGATTCTAATTTCTAGACTCTAGATCTACTACCATCTAGAACTATAGATCTCGATATTAGATCTAGTCTAGTATAAGTCTATTGAATCATTGATTGATTGATTTAGTCTTAGACTCACTCCTAGGTCTAGTGAATAATTGTATTAATTTTTGTACGACCATATCTACTAGTCTAGATCTAGACTATTTACTGAGTACTTCTAAGTTATGACCAATTTGATTATAAATATTAGAAGTACATTCACACAGTCACAGGTATTCTGCCTTTCGGGGTTCTATTAAAATAGACTATCCAGAATGGAACCAACAAGGTTCTATTAAAGTTGGGCGCCTCCATGACCTAAATGATAGTGCGGTTGGCCACAGATCTATTCTATAGCACCTGGTTTCAAACCCAGACAGGCTATGTCAGAAGGTTGTTTCAGCTTTCACTTCGCCTCATTACATTTGGAGGTCGCACAGTCCATTCAGCCTGCCTTGTACACAAAAGTGGCTGTAGAACAACAACATTTCTATTAAAGTATTATAAAATGTATACATCTAAATTCTAATCATATTACATGAGCTTGATAATATTCATGTTTTTAATGTGCGTTCATAATATTTTGGTGTTACTATAAATGTTTTTGTTCTACTAGTAGACGACTGTTATTTCCAAGCAACAAATACAATATCAACAAAATTCTGATCCGAAATGATTTCTTATCAAGGTAAATATTAGACATATTTAAGGTTATTAACAGATTAATGTATTTTCTATCTAACTTCACCATACATGGTTTTATCATGTTTATCCTGATTATCAAGATGATGTGACCATCTAGATAATATGATATGTTACACATTGTAGGATATATTTTTATCACCCTTACTTGCCACCATAACATAGTTTTCAGAGAGCTATGAAGATCATGTTATGGTTTTCTGTCACTTTATTGATATTTGACCATGTACTGCATCAGTAAGGTAAAGTTTTAATCGACATTTGTGAAAAATGCAAGTGCTACAAATCTTTTCTTACTTAGTCTATTGAGAATTGATTGATGTATTGAACGGACATGGGGTCAATTCCACATCAAATTTATCAAATCCTATTCCATTTTTTACCTGCTACTTTTTACCATGAGTAGCTACTCCGAGTACCTACTTGGAATACCTACTCTGAGTAGTTTATATTCCAAGTAGGATTGTCATGGAAGAAATATTTCTGAATTAAAAAATTAAATGGTAAATTAATTTGTGGATTTAATTTTTTTGTAGCAAACTTCAATCTCAATTCCAAATTTATCAATTCTATTTTAATTTTTTTTCTTCAAATATTTAAAGGGCCATTTATGTATTGATATTACTTCATAGAAAGATTTTTGTTTGTTAAGCGGAAATAGCAACACACCTTAAGCCATGTGTTTGTGAATGAGCAAAAATTTCCCGCTATGCAATAAAATTACGTAAAGGTCAGGTATTTTTTAGTAATCTGTATTGGGGTCAAATCTGAATGATTGATCGCAGAGTGATGAATTACAATTGGTGGCATCGATAATATAAGAATCTAGGTTTGTTAAAAACTAAACGTGTGTATTATCTTGCTGTGGATAAATAATTACAATAATGTAGATTAATACTTCCTTACTGGCAGTGGCCACTCAAAAGCTGCTTTATAGTGATACCACCAATAAGTGATTTTAATTATAAATCTTATGTTAACTGCCTCTTTGTGCTCGGAGGTTTGAGGTTCAAATCCCAGCCGTGGCACTGTAGCAGGGTGAGTTTATCATCCAATCCGGCAAGGTTATCTCTGCCAGATATGCCATATATTGTAAATTCTAAATTTATTTAGAATTAGTCCCCATGGTGAAACAGTAAATAATGAGACCGTATACGTCTCTCTCATTTGAGGTAGCTAAGCCACCTAAAATAACTGCCATTTCAGCCATTATAGTCAGATTCAGTCTGTTGTGATAAGATTATGAGTATGTATTGTCTTAATTTGGCTTATCTATGTGAGAGTATAAAGTATTGAAGATGACGAGTTTATGTTTAGTATCAGATTACAATTTACTAATGTATTACAGACTTAATCAAACACTTTATTTATATACTGTGTTCTGTTTGAATTGTGCTAGTGACATTTTATTTGCTTGATTCCATTTCCAGTTGATGCGGCATTCTAACCAGCTGGTGTAGATGACAAAGCTACAGTATGTCTGATGAGTCAGAGAATTATGCAGTTAGTAACGTATGTTATGTCTTCGTCTATCGGCACAGAGCATTATTCAGCCAGAGTAATAGTGTATATGTTACAGTTAATCTGTATGATCAAATAATATGTATATTACCTGAAATTTTCAGGTTATATTCAGATTAACTTTAACACATATGTGGATTTGTCTGGACCATAGACAACTAACATATCACTGCCAAAATAAGAGGGGCACCTCCGTGGTCTAACTGGTAGTGTGTTGGACCACAGATCACTACCACCCGAGTTTGAATCTCAGTGTGTGGGCATATCTGAAGGGTGCTTCATCTTTGACTTAGCTTCCTTACCATTGGAGGTCACTCATTGTTCAGGTAGTGTTCAGACATCAACTGATCAAGGAAGCTTGGAAGTATTGCTCTTTTTTCAGTTGATGTGATAACATTGGTCTAGTAGAAACTGAAATTGAAAGGCTAAGTGAGGTCAACTTGTACATGTATAGGACAAAATCTTTCCATATATAGTCAGCGTTGGCATGTTTCTTCCATGGATGGTAAAAACCGGGTTTTTTCCATTACAGAAGAAATACTTTCTTCCCTTCCATTATGGGAAGAAATGGAAGAAACTCAAAAATAGTACAAAATCATCATCCAAAGTTAGATTTGCCATTTTCAAATTTGACAAATATTGATTATATATTTATAATCTCTCGCAGTATTCATCATATTCAACTGCTGTTGGTCAGCTTTTTAATTGAAACTTTGTTATTTCAAAATAATTACAAAAATGGATATGAACCATCAGTCATTACTTTATTACCAAATGAGATATGTTTAATCTTTAATTTTGACATACATATGTGTGTGTGTGTGTAATTAAGGTTAGTCTTTGAGGGTGGATAATACTCAATCAGTAGCACCACCATTTATATTGTATACAATTAGAGTTGACTATATACTATAGTTAACTCTAATTTTAATACAATATACATAGTGAGGTTTTAAAACAATGAATGTTCACGTATTGCCTAATGCAAATAATACTGTTTATCAATACGTTATGTTCTGTTTGTATATCTTTATGTTTAGTTAGTGGGTACAGACAACACCCTACCATCTGTCGCGTACAGACATGGTACTGAGGAGCGTCCCTCATCAACGTATGTGAACAGACATGCTACACATCCAAATTATGGCACTTATCTGTCACAGCTTCGTGTAAGTCATCATCTCGTGCAAGAATATGGGATAAAATATGATAATTTCTCTTATTTAGTTCAATAAATCATACTTCGAGGTAGTAATTATAGTTATATTATTAACGGGCTGTGATGTGTTATTGTTATACAAGATGGGGAAGTAATTTGACGAATGTTAGACATTTGTCTTTATCATGTCAGTGATGAGTATGTGTGACTGTTACAGGACTCAACCTCTGAACATCTTACCCTGATGGACAACCCAGTCACGATAGCTTTACATCGCTGTAACGAACGGGTACTTAAACCTTACAGAAGACTGCTACTCTTTGTAAGTAACCGATTACGTATGTCACATTAATAATAAACTCTATATTAAATGACCGGTGGTTATTTAATGTAGATAGTCCATAAACTAGGTCTCAGTTTAATATCTAGTGAATCACAGATACTGTGGTTTTATTATCTCCCGATGGAGGTTCTCCCAGAAGACAATTAGATATGTCTATGTGTACGTTTTAATTCTGTTCTGTCATTCACGTGGCTCATTTCCACACACAATGGTCCATATCAATTGCACACAAAATAGAATTCAGAAAATATTTGTGTTATTTTATGACAAACAAATAGTTGTTTATATATCAAGTTGTTTATATATGTTGTTTATATATGTTGTTATTAAACAGTAATGACATTACAAAACATGGATATTTTAATTGTATGACTGTCGAGATTCAGCTTCGATAAAGACCTCACAAATGGTATGACACTTGAATCATATGGACTGTGATGGAGAATAATGATTAACAGTTTCTCTTCTGGAATATATTAGATGCTGTGTATTGAATTCAATGTGATATATCTGTCATGATAAAAAATATTATGTCTTACTGAACAATTCCATTATAACTGATGGTAGTTGATGTGGTTTGATGGTGGGTAAGAGCGTGGGTCTTTCTTACTCTTGGTCATGCTGTGCGGGAGGTCAGAGGTTCGAATCCAAGCCATGACAGTATAGTAGGAGGTGTTTTTCACCCAACCGGGTAACTGGCAAGATTTTCTCCACTGTAAATTTCTCTATTGTAAATTCTAAATTTATTTAGAATTAGTCCCTGTGGTAAAGCAGTAAATTACAGACCATATGTGTCTCCCTCATTTGAGGAAGCTAAGCCACATAAAATAACTGTCATTTCGGCTATTATTGTGGCTAATTAGAAAATATTTTGGGTTTTATCAACAGCAGAATTGGTCTCCAAATGGAGAAATAATTAACTTCGTAGTTACTAAATGGCCAATGATGGCATAAAATAGTGGGTTTGTATGTTTTTTTAGCATGGACAAAAACTATTGCAAGAAAAATAACAACAGTAGGTACAGTGTGCAGTTTTTAGAGGTTTTATAATATGGTCGAACACTATAATTTAAATTATATTTTGGTAGCATAGATATTCCATCTATCGATTATGTGTAATACTCCTAGGTCTGTGATTGTTTGCGATAAGCCATTCTGTATTTTTCTGCGATCAGTATAACTGCTTTCCGTTAATATTTGTATATCCTGATCAGGTTGGTTGGGAGCAATGGTTTGATGATCCGGTTAACATCTGCCAGAAGATGATCAATTTCATACATCCCATAATAGTAATGGCGTTTGTTCTCGGTGGTTATGTGATCCAGTATGCGGCATGTTTTAGACGGGACAGCGCCGGTGGAGTAGAGGTTTGCTGCTTTGATGTGATTCTTATCCAAAATCTGTAGATCTTGTTATTTTTTTAAAAAACTTTTCATCTTATGTAACAAAATAGTAAACAAGATTAATTCATTTACTAGATAATAATCCGAAGATCCTGAATTTAAGTTCTATTGATACCAAAAGAAATCTTGTAACATAGTATCCATGCTAAAACATGTTATTTAAAAGAATTGCTCAAGAAAATGACGCAGTGAAGAATAACAACAGATTAGAGATAGTTACGACTGTTTGACTTTACGATCAGTGGTATGACTTAAATATGATTATAATATCATTACACAGGTAACTATAACATAGGTCAACTTATGACCAGACAGTCATAACCAATCAGGTCTTAAATCAACGACTACATGTATATATTAAGATAGGGTTCTGTAGAAAAAAGAATAATACTCTGACAGAATTATTAATTATGGCTCTTTTTCTGTGGATTTCCAGATTTTTCTGATCATCAAAACTATTTTTATCTCTGAGAAGACATCCCTGGAGCTCAGGAAGTTTAGGAAGTAATTCTGAAATAAACTTGGAAATTAATGTCCCGAGTTCCTTTTCAGTGGTCTTTGTTTGATAATTTAAAAAAATATATAGATACATCAAAGGCATATATATATTCTGAAAGAACTTGACAGTTATAGAATTAGTGGTCAATAGTTGGTCAGTTAATGCCAGATCTAAAGTATTGAATAGTGCAGAAATATTCAGATCTGATATGAATGAGGTTGTTATTTATAATTATATATAGTTCTATATTTGGCATCTTTATGGTGTTATATTAACATGTTAATATAATTGATGTTATTACAATATAGTCAACATAAAAATCAGCTCGAGTCTCTTAAAGGGTGCCTCCATGGCCTTACTGGTAGTGTGGTTACTCACCAATCTATAGCACTTGGGTTCCAACCCCTGGCCAGGCCATATCAGAAGGGTGTTTCATCTTTCACTTCGGTTCATTATCTTTGGAGGTTGCTCGGCCCATTTAGCCTACCTTGTGCACAGAAGTGTCCATAAAACAGCAACGTTTATTTTTACATTTCGAGTCTCACAGCAATTCTGTTTTCATCCACTATACCATCACGTATCACATGAAACGTTTCACTGAGTATGTTGTTGTTGTTGTTGTTTCAGCCATGGATAAGAAGAAGTAACCTGACCAATGAGACAGCAGGATGTCAGTCGGTGTTAATTAGTCAGTATATTATACCCGATTTACTGCATTCCTTCGCATACGTTTATTCCTTCTACTTGCTGAGGATATCCCAGAGTGAACAGTTACCGACTTTGATAGAAAGGGTTTGCGTCTTTGAGTTTTCTAACTTATGCAATGTTTGGTAAAGAAGTTCATTAATAACATACGGTATGCTTTTCGGTGATGCTACACCATGAATATGTAAGCAAAAGTATGTTATAGTTAATGTACTTGTTCAAGTGTTATAGTTTTGGCTGACTTGACTTATGCTCATCACCCCTCCTGGGACATAGGCTGTTGACCACAGTCTCCCAGAGTCTTCTATCCTCGGCTTCATAGGTCCTTGTGATGAAGACCCTTCCTCTTCCAGTGTTCTCCGTAAATTCTGTTGTCAATGTTTCTATGGCAAGTAGGTTTTTTACGAGGTGGGGGTGCCATACACACACACTCAGCCCTCCTTCTTTCTCATCCGGGCTTGCAACCGGCCATGGCAGAGTTTGGTCTAATTTAAACAAATATCTTTTAACATGTTTACTCAATGATATTTTGGGTTAGTACATATTTGTCTTGTAGATTTATTTATTCCACCGGAAGCATCGCATCAAACATTCCAGAATATTTACTCCTCCACCCTTTTAATTTTTCTGTGTCCTAATTGGTCAAACTTGTGCTAGTGGAAAAGTGTAATTATTGATGTTTGTTTTAAAGTCTTCTGTCGTGATCATTCGTAAAACTTTAAGCGTTTAATACCAAACAATTGTTATACTGAGAAAAGGTACAAAATAATCCAACTAACTGCTGTGATGATCTAACACAGATTAATTTACAATAGGAACTATCATAGATTTAACTGATAACAGAACAGTCATTTATCAGAAAGGATAGTTTTATAGAGGGTGGCTTATTACTATTTATTTGATATTCCTGGATGCTATTAACCGAAGAATATCAGAATTCAGGTTTTGTTGATATAAGTTTTGGTTACTCACTACCTTTTTATACTATTTCTTAATGGTATTAATATGACTTATTCGTGGAAGGTTTATAATTTTCAGATGCAAGCCATTCTAAAAATGATTTTTCACACACACACACAGACACACACCCACAGTTGAAACAAGAAAGTATCTTAGGATCCTTATCCGTGAATGATTTTATAAATCTTATGTAAAAAACCAATAGAATTCATGAAAACAAAGGATATTTTTCCTCTCTACAGGTTTTCCTACAAACCTCACCCACCCAGTCTGGATTTCTCTCACAAGGTCGTCTAATCCGAGTCATGATGTAAGTACAATAATCGGCAGATTACCATTTGTGTTGTGTTATATGTTGTGATGATACCTGTGCCGTTCTCGTGAAAGATAGTTAATAGTATAGAATATTTTGGATTGATGGTTAGGGTGTTAGAGTGGACGAGAAGTTTCTGGATTTGACTACCTGATGTGTTTACTAATTGACTCAGTCAATATTATTTATTGCCGCTTATGTACATAAAGCATTTGCAACAAAATATTATTCTTGGCTGATGCCAGTGTCAGACTGTAACCAGTTTATATACAAAGGTAGCCCAGGAAAAGGTTATGAGAACTTTAGTGTAAGAAAATACTTATGTGGATGCTCGGTTTAAACTATTATTATATTAATTTGTGGATTTTCTTTATTATTTTTCTTATCATCAGAATTCTGTATTGCTGCTTTGAGGGTATTAACTTTTTGCTTTGTACATCTGTGTCATAGACCTGTACAATCTGGCACTGTTGTTAATACCATTGGGAGTATATTTAAAACCCAGCCATGAGTTATTGGCGTATAATCCATGATAATTCACCTCATTCAGTCGTGTATTTATGACTGGTCAGCTTCCATTTTCATGTCTGTTAGTGTAATTACTGATATCGAGGATCACGGAGTCAAACTCCATTTGTGATCCATGAAATGTCCAATTTGTATAGACCAATTTAGAGGTTACAGTATCTAGGATGGCTGCCAAAATTAAGAGATGCAGCTGAGTGACCAATCTAAAGTGGGACAGTAAAGCCTGACTATGTGATCCACACCAAGCAGGACACATGTTAGCATGTATTCCGGGGTAAATACACATAAGATTGGCCATTTGATGCATACTCTGTAGCATGCATGCATACTCATGCACTAGTTCATCAAATTTGTATTGAAAAATAACTGACTGAATTTGTTTTAAATTTACAATGCTTGACATCCAGAAACAACGTGACATGTAAACTAGAATGTGTTTTACTTACTGTGAAATAGCTCAAATCAATGCCTTTGTAACAAGACTTTTATTTTAATTTTAACGGTTTGTTTATCGTTTAGTCCTCCAGTTTACTGAGCAAGATATGAAATATAGCCAATAAAATATGTTAATGTTCTGATCAGAGTGTTTTCATACCAGTTTTCTATACCATTCCCTGGTGAATCAAGAGGGAGGTGTTAGTTTCATCCACTTATTGTATGATGAACACAGTGGAAATAATAGTTTCCTTATGGTGTTTTATGTTAACCATGTTTTTTATGTCACACCTTGATGACAAAACTAAACAAAATTGTCGTTTTTTTTTCATATTTTCCAGACTTCTGCTTGGTGTCTGTGTTTGTTGGATATTGCTGTCTTTAACGGCACAGATCATCCACGTCATAGCGCAGTATGACAGCATCTCCTTCACCTGGATTAAAGTCTCGTAGGTCCTGTTTGTTGCATTACACCGTGGTCTTACTCCACTGTCTTCTGATTAATGTGTCCACTTAGCTATTGTGTTACCTTGTTAGTGATGTTAAATGTTTTTATTTTGGGAAGCTACTGAAGTTGCACAATTATAAGCTGTCTGGTTGTCAAAATTATTGAGTATTTGATTGTAATAATGCTAATTGAGTCACAAAAATTGTAATTAAAAGTGTCTGGTTGGTGATGATATCTGTACTTTAGCAAACTTTACAGGGAAGGCTGGCTGGTCAATTGTTTAATAGTAATTAAGATATGATAGTAAACCAAATTTATGTCCCATGTAATAATAGATGTTGAGGTTACCCAAAACTTACTTGATAAATAATATCACACACACACACACACACACACACACACACACACACACACACACAACGATATATATATATATATATATATATATATTACATTTGCAGGACAATGCCTGAGCGTTTATGTTTGCTGATCCTGATGTTACTAAGCTTCCTCTGTCTGGATGTTGTTTATACAGTAGTTGTAGTCAACTATTGTGTCCAGTGTTGTCTTCTTGTGTTCTATATTGAAGGCTTACAGGAGAAATTAAAACAAAAATTGATAGAGCTTTCCTCTGGCATGAAGGTTTGTCATGTCATTTTGAAATGTCTGCGCTAATTGGAGAGATTCGTTAATTAACATAAACATTAGTCTCATGTAATGTTAGTGAAATTATGGATAAACTGTTACAACACTCGTACACAGTGTGTGTGCACGTGTGTGTATTAAATATTATGTTACTGTATATTTCTTCATTTATCAGGAGATAGCAGAGATTGAACATCACCTGCGTTCTTTGAATTACACAACAGCTGTCGCCCTGTCAATCGTATTGTTTAACTTTGGAACTATGTCCTTCTTCGGTTAGTGACGTACAATTAGCTCAAAATCTATACCCGTCTTATAGAACCTGGCTTGAGAGAACACCTCTGGAACTGTCTGTAGTTGTCATTAAACATGGGCAGAGTTTGAAAGCTGATCCTAGATTTAAGTAGATACTTCTAGAGATGTGAGTTACTCTGAAAGTATGGGATCTGAACAATATTTGCAAGATTCTAAAATGTCTGGGTTCCCAATCCGTTCATATTTCTGGTGGCTAATTTTTCACCCATTTTATCAGAGTTATTTGCAGATGTACCATACAAAGCTCCATACACACCGAGAAAACGTAGCTGACACATTGAGTGTACTAATAATCTAAACTAGATCAAAGTTCACATATTTTGGCTCATTTACAGATTGGTATGGCAACTATTTTCTGTACCATTCAATTAAAGCACATAATTTATATATAAGTGTTGCCACGTTTTCGGCAAATATTTTTAACTTTTTCAACAGTAGGAATACAAGTTTTAAAATGGTGTAAACTGGATAACTTAGCATAAGTGGATATGTTTCCAATTGTAGATATTCATAGTGTAAACATATTTCTTACTTAATCTTAGCAGAAACGTTAGAAGGTCAATGGGTTTGAATGAGAATGTTAGCAAAAACACAACACAATAAATAACATGTTTTATATTTATTTAATGTTGAATTAACATTTCCTTGTAATCATTATTTATTTTCAAATCAGTTACTTCATACATTTAAGAAGGATTAGTTCATTTGTAGTTCGTTAATTCAATTTCATTAGTTGAAATAAAAGGTTTGTTATATAAAGGTAAACGTAGTTCCAGCTTAACTCCTATTTATTCCATAGTAACTGGAGCAGACATAATTGAAACGATGTATCAAATTATTTGTTAATTTAATATATTCCTTCGCCCATTATACTGAAAATGGATGCAAATGGCACTCAGTTCATTGAACCTAATTGCTGTCTATATATATATGTCAGATTTGCCTATACACCACTTTTCTAGAGTAAATGTCAGTTGAGCCGACGTCATTACATCCAACGTTACGTTACTCAGCTACATTGCCTACGTCATAATAAAAAGGATGTGAAATAAATGAATTAACAATAAAAAATGAAGAAGCTAAAACAATTTACAATACAGTAAAAACACATTAAAAAGTTTTAAAATGTATACACAATAAAATATTTAAATTAAAATGGACTTTTAAGGCATTACAACCAGTTTACGTAAAAACCAGGGTTATGTCATGGCATTTGGAACCACTTAATGATCTATATATATATATATATATATATATATATATTATTTTTTTAAATCACCAAACAAATTATATGAAATAGATGTTTGCTGGATATGGTAGTCATTGGGAATTTTAATTAGCTGGCCCCGACTGTGATAACAGCCAAGTTATATAATGATATATTTATAGATAATAATATGAACTTATATTAATGGTGACAGTCAGTTGATAATGGCAGTAGTCATAGCTGATTAGACAGTAATAATCATGATCAAAGTTGCTGGACTATAGTGAAAATTAATGTGATTTCTTGATCTACTCGGACAGTTCATGAGAGACACAATAAATATAACAAACCAAAACCATGTACACATTTAAAAATGAGCCGAGATAACTCTCTTGATGACTAAATTATTCTATAAGTTTTACACATCTCTTCATTTATTGAATGTGTAAATTCACCTTGGTAGTAATAATTGTAGGCCTACTAGCAACTGATAATCACATATTAGAGATAATCTCAATCCCAATATGACGGTGTATATTTATTTTATTATTTATTTATCGGCTTGATGAAGAACAGTTTCCATCTGAGAAATAACAACATTCTCTAAATGTAAAATTATCATTATTACCTCCACACAGGTGCTATACGTATTCTGGAAAAAGGCAATGGGTTTAGTGTACTGATGTATATATCCACCTTCTTATCGGTAATATTTTGGATCACCATTATGATACTTCCAGTTGTACAGGTAAGCAATGGGATAGTTTTTAACAAACTCCAGTTCTCTGTACCTCTTTCATAGCAATGGGATTAATGCAAGAAAAATAATACAGTTAGTTTTTTTAGTCGTGGCGATATTACTAAAATAATTCAAGGAAACCATTTCCAGATTTTGTATTTCATGAATTTCAGGACAGCTTATGCACTAAGGATCGCCCATTTAAAACATTTGCTAAGCATTTGGCATCTGTACTGCAATGTTGTCTAATGGTTATTATAATGTTTTTGTAAAGGAGAAGTTTATGAGTTCCTTGACTATTTCACCTTCCGTAGTCTACCATTCGATTTAGGTTTTGCTCTTACCCTAGTTTAAATACATCAGTTTACTGCAGTACTATATTGTGTTAAATGTATCACATTTGGCTGAAACAGAATGTAAATTTCCTTTACAAACCTAGTACAATTTATATGCCTAATAAATCTTTTGTCTCTATTCCTTTTTAAAAATTGTAAATGTGATGTATTTTATAAATTCATGCTCCACACACACAAACATATATATATTATGTGAGCACTGTCAAGACTCATCTATGTGTAATATTGCACAAAACCATCTTCTTCAGCCCTTATAAATTCTTTGTTGATATCAATGTTGTTGCAGCTGCTGCATGTATATATATATATATATATATATATATAGAGAGAGAGAGAGAGAGAGTTGTGCTCCATTTTGGTTCCCATCAATCTTGTATTTAAATGTTTTGGCAAGTTTGGCTGAATTAGGCATCACAACACGTTGGTAATTTATTAAGATTGTAACTTCATAAATACATTACACTGGTCACTACATTCAGCCAAACATAATTTCATAGCTGATTGAAACATAGTTTATATTTTTTAGTACATTGTGATGGTCCAGTTTACATTCTGATTTATGCTGATTCTTTGTGTCTTTTTCACAGGCAGCCAGACTATCTGCAGCCTGTAACTCATTACGCAAAGTTGGCCATATTTTGAGAACGAAGCCATTTTTTTATCAGAATATATCTAATCAAGAACTTGACTCATTTCTTTTGTACGCATCATCACTTAATCTAAGAGTAAGTACTGCATTTGTTGGGATATATCTTTGTAATTAATTATTAACCTTTTTAGTTAAAATGAATAGTTCACTTTCAGTTTACTAGGCTAGAGGATTGATAACCTGTTGTTGTTGTGCAGCATCAGTCATCCATCCAGTCACTCATTATTTTATCCATTCACCTAACATGTGTCTAAGAATCTACTAACAAGAACTTGAATGGAAGATAACGTTTAATATTTCTTTTAATCTCTTCTCTGATGATTTTCCGACCATTTAAATTGAAAATGGAACAATTTGTTTTGTCAAAACCAAAATCTCTTCACACATAGCTGTTGGTCCCGGGTATGATTTCATGAATTAAGGTATGCCTTCTTGAGTTGTGAAATGTTTGCCTCCAATCCACAAAATGAGTCTGGACTGAACATCTAGTCGTTATCTCCGTAATTTTCCAACGCTTTTTCTTGTTATATATTTTACTAAATTCTTCACTCATTTCTATTTCATCTCATCTCAACCCCTTAGTAAATAAAGTATCAACCGGTAGTGATTGATTACCAAGAAACTGAATTAAGTACCATCATACATGGAATTTACCAAGAATGCGATTAACTTGAACAATGTTGTTGTTTTTGATTCTACGTCTTTCGTGATACCAAACTTTCTACATTATTTTCAGGCAAAGATATTCTACATTCCCGTGAAAACATCCTATCTAGCAGCCATCGGTGTGACTGCAGCCTTTGTACTATTACTGCTGTTCCAGACTGAAGTAATCAGGATATGGTTGTAGTATACCGTATCAGATGTAATACGTTAGTGTACAAACAAGAGTAGCAAATCTAGATATCTTTGTTGTTTGCATACTGCGATTAGCTTCTCTATAATTAGTGATATAAGTAGCTATTTCATTGTGATAACTGAAGAGTTATTATAAATTTCATTAATAATTTTTATATTTGAGTAATGTGCTATTTTTATTATTACGAGTCTAATTGTTGTCATTGTTACAACTCGGTGTTGCACTTTTATTTATGAGTAAATTAATGATTTATGTCATATTTGTATTATGTTATTGGGTAAGCACTCGCATAACCTGGGTTGCAGCTTTTTTTATATTGTAGAGGGAAAAAACATCCCCAAATAATCTCTGTATATTCAACTCTCTTCTAAAACAACAGAAAGTTTGATACGGTGTGAATCTTCATTATCTTTCTGTAAAATTTAATTAATTTTGAGGAATAACTGCAATTTAAGATATTTATTAAGAATAGGTTGTCTGATATATTGTAAGCCTTTGCTTCGTAATTGTCAGGCATCATACCCCATCTTTTATATTTGAATAACTGCCAAAAAGGTTTAGCATTTATATATTATACTATATTCTCTGTTGACAAATAAATCTATTTTCTTAATATAATACTTGATGTTTTACCCTTTTAATTGAATGCACTAATTTGTTATCAATTTAGCTTTTACGGCAATACTGTTGTTATAGTTGTTATTATTAGTACACATGCATTTATGCCGAAGACTCGAAACTATATCCTGCCCATCGTTTTAGAGTGGAGGGAGGCATCTATTTGTAAATGGTGGTTGTAGTCAAAGCTAGATTGATCTTCATCTTCTGCTGGTCTTTGACGTATTGTTACAGTTCATGTTTGATTCCTGTCGAGGTTGTGTGAATCACTTTCAAAAGAAAAATCCAAAATAAAGACTACATTTCAGATTGAGTTACGCCTAGATACGTTTGGACATGTTGTTTACACAGACCTTTAATTTAATTAAAGATGTGGGAAGAGTGAATTCCTGTTTATGACTGTTGGACACAGAAATCTACTCCTCGCATCCGAAGGTTCAGCGTAGAACTTGCACATTTTATATGATCATGTGTTTCATAATTAGTCACTCATTATTCATAAAAGCAGGGGTCGTGGATATCCCTCATAAAACAATAAATGACATCTAAATTAACATATGATAGACATAGTTATAATAATCTGAGTTAAAACTGTAAACATTTAATTTTCCAGTGTCCTATTTAACTATATTTCATTTATCTGATCAATTGGCATCAAGCACTAATTATTTGTGGATCTGCACCCGAGTTGTACAAAGTTATAATAATAACTTTTTATATATTTTTGTTTTGTGTGTCTGTACTACTACTACTAATAGGATATGACACTAAAAATGCAATGCACAAGCCACTGTGGCTAGTGGATTTTGTGAAGTATTAGCCAGATATTTTTCTACTGATCCTGATTTTGGGCAGATGTGGGTGAGTGAAGTGAGTGTTTTCCCCCAAAATGTTTTGAAATATAGCCCCCCCCCCAAAGAAGCCATATGGGAGCATTTCAGAGTCAATTCTACCACTTTCTTTTAACTATAAAAAATTTCAGTTTGATAAAATTTCATGAAAAAGGTATAATAGTTGCTGCAAATCATTTTTGAACCACAATTTGTTTAATCCAATGGTATTGAGCTGAATCGACACTGCTTCCCTGGGACATTTACAGTCTTAAGTTTATAATGTTTGTTGCTATCCATCATTTGCCTGGAGAGAATCAGGTGCGAGATTTTGGCCTCATGCTTCACACACAGTGTGTGCCGAATAACTCTGAACATTGTATGTATTGCATGGCCTAACAATCTGCTTGGTAAGAAATGTCCAAACCTTTTTTAGGTTTGCTGGTTGATTTCTCCTGCTCTTTCCGAGTGAATTTTGCTCTCTTTACATGTTCTATAATTTCCTGAAGTGGAAGTTTTCTTCTCTGCATTATTTCTGTATTCTTCCATAGTTTAAAAATTTATCTATGTTTAAATCAAAATTTGCTAATTCATTCTGTAAATGCCAGCTTGAGCCCTGGTGACGCTGTGTAAGTAATGCAGAATCAATAAAACGAACATACCAGTAGCCAGCATTAATTTGAAATGGTATTTAGGTAAAGTTGACAAATTTTGCCGAGGATAACAGTTGAATTAAATTAAGAGGCGAGATTTTCCTGGCGACCATACTGGACTTTATGCTTGTACAAACCCTGTACTTAGGAAATCCATTTTAATTACTTCGCCTCGGAGGTCAGTTAGCTGTGCGCTGAAAAGTCTGTTCGTTTTAATGCCGAATCAAAATTAATTTCACCACTTTTAGCTGCTCTTCTCTTGGGATCAATTACCAAATTAAAGTGATTTCGATCAATCCTAGGAATGTCAACATCAACTACCAGGATATTTAAAGTATTTTGATGTACAACATGGACATAACATCTTGCAACACTTACTGAAGTTTATTCCATGTAATGATCACGAGATCTATTAAACTTAACCCTAAATAATGTATACATAATGAGTAAGACACATAAATGATGCTCAACATATTTCTACACCACTTACATGAAGTAAACAATGGTATTGGTGGTAATTTTGATATCAGTAAATGTCAAGAAACTTGAATGAGTAACTCGGTTTATCATACTAACAGCAAAACCAACAGTAATGAGTTCAATATACACCACAGAAAACATAATGCGAATATTTTTATCTCAACAATAAAATTGTAAATGATAGAACCTGGGGTGAATTTAACACCTCACTAAATAGATTAATTACATGGCTCAGACAGACACATTGGAAACAATACAACTAACAAACTTCCAACTTGTTGAAAACATATTATAGCTATATTATTGACAGATTGCAAATATATCTGCAATATAGATCTTATATGGTCACTTAAGACATTACAATTGCTATATATATATAAATGATACATTAATCATTATCAGTGATGAAACATTTGAAAAAATTAAAACAATAAAAGCATCATTTATACACAAACTGTGCAGACTGCTAAAACATAAACTTCCTTATTTGAACAATACATTAGCCCATTATAAGCAAACAAAAGACAACTCTGTGCTTGACTGCAGCATTACTTGCATCCAAAATTTGGCTAAAACACGCGGACTCAAATTAACATCAGCTGAGCAAAACAGTATCTAATATGTGCCACTAAAGTCGTGATTACAATAACAATGTAGCTTATTTTGATATGGGAGTTTCTTGCATGAAGTCCTTTCGTGACAATCATCTTGATTGTCGGGTCAGGTATTCTTTAACATACTGAACATAGTTAGAGAGGCTATCATTACCATGACGACCACAGATCGGAGGGATTCAATCAGTAATTAGTAAATAGTTCTTTATATGTTGCCATGGCAACAAACTTCCATCTCGGTTTCACTTTAGCTATAAAACTCCGCGCTCCAGCGATAACCCATAGTCACGTGAACGTCATCAACCACTCTATGATATATAACACACACGCTCCATTCACTCAACACGACCGACAAACGAACGCAGCACCGGACTAGTTCTCCGACTGTTCTTCCGCCTGCGGTTCCAGCTGCGATAACTTCTGCTTCAGCTCGGCGTTCTCTTCCGTCAGCTGTTCCACCTTTTGTTTCAGCTCGGTGACCTCCAGTTTCAGCGCCTCGACGTCGGCCGTTTCTGGGCCCCCAGCCCCAATGTGCTGTTTCAGGAAATCCAACGCGTTGTTTGGTTTCTCCGGTTCCTCGTACAGACCGACTAACACCTTGGTTAAAGCGTCCAGCACTCCAGACTTCTCCAGGTACTTCCTAAACTCCTCTCTTTTGGAGTCCCCAGCTTTGTACGTAGCCATGCTTGCTTACGAGTCTAGTACTTTATTGCTAATGAGCCGAAATACCAAACACTTCCGAATCGTCGGCCGCCTGACAAACTCTCCGTTTCCGGTTGGCGTTGCTAGATGCGCAGAAAACCTGCGCATTCCGTGGTATCGCTGAAACACGATTGGTAATTGATTTTATCAGAGCATCTGACTAGATCTATACCAAAGAAATCTTGTTTGCAGCTATTTAAAAATTGAAAATGATAAAAACAGCATGTTAAAATTACAACACTAAAATAGTATTATAAAACTGCACACTATCCGTTCTAATGCCTAATGGAATGTAAAGTAATGGCTATCGGCCTAGTTTAATTTTCATTTGGTATGTTACTATGTAATTTTTGGTGCTATATTATTTTTTGGGTTATCTGATTCGGGTATAATTTATTTGTCAGTTGGAGTATAGTTTAATCAAACATAATAACTAAAAAATATAGTACGAAAAGTTTACACAAAATATTGATCTTATTTAATAGAAATAAATGAGCAATGCCTTTTAGTGCCTCCTCGTTAGTATAGTGGTAAGTATCCCCGCCTGTCACGCGGGAGACCGGGGTTCGATTCCCCGACGGGGAGTGTTCAAATTTTTTTCCACCTAAATCTTTTTAAAACTTGCCTCTAACTTTGATTAAATCAAGGAATAAATATATTCGTATGAAGCAATATTTTAAAATTTTTCTAGATATAGTTGTTTCATCAAAACAATTTTGTGACAGTGCTCACATACCACTATGAGATTGATCAGAAGATGATGATGATTGGTGTTTTACGACCACTTTTGTGCACATGGTAGGCTAAATGGGCCGAGCGACCTCGAAAGGTAATGAACCAAAGTCAGAGATGAAACAACTTTCAGATATGCCCACGCCGAGATTCGAACACGGGTGGTAGTAATGTGTGCTCCAACACGCTACCGCTAGACCACGTAGGCGCCCAGATTCATCAGGAACAATGAGAATGCACTAAGAAAGGAACCTCTTGTAATCTGTGTCCTCCTAATGTTATTGATTGTGTAACTGGGTCACATAACATTGTAAATATGTGGAAATCCCAGTACGAGGATCTATTTAATTGTCTAAGTGACAGTAAAGGTGTAAATTTCAAAGGGATGTAGAGCTACGTGTCGAACTCGGAGATTATCTATACCATAAAAGATTTGAAAGACGACAAGTGTTGGCTGTAAGTTGGATTTCAGATCACCATCAAAATACTCAGCTAAACAGATCACGTTTCATCAGTATCACAGAATAGATCGTGATCAAATGAGGTGTGATTTACTCAACACGTAACGCTTTTGTCTCGTCACCCTCAATCAATGCTTCTGACCTTTATCCTAAACATATTAGTACTCTCTTCTATGTCTAACCAAACCTAGGCCAGTATGGATAACTCAGCAATATCGTGAATCCAAACAGTTTCGTAGACAACCCGAAAGGACGTGGAGAAAGAACTCATCCCCTTTCAATAGATCAAAGCTGCGACGCCAAATCAGTGAACGTAATAACGCTATCACCAACAAAGCAACGGGTCATTTCTATACTCAAGTCGTCAACAACATCTAGAATGACTCCAAAAAGTAGTGGAAAGAACTGAACGGTATCTTGCACCGAAATTGTCTTGAGCCAAGGTAAAGACGACAAATCCGTCGCAAATATGTTCAGCTCTTTTTTCACGAACAAAATCACGCAAATACACAATAGTTTCAGAAACCAGTCTTTTCAACCCATCTCGCAAGACATCTCACCTGCCCAGTTGGAACGTTTCTCTCCCATAACGCAAGAGCACCTCTACAAAGTGTTGCTTGCTTCTTCCACAAAATCGTGCATGCTTGACCCCTGACCCACCTATTTGGTTACATAATTTTCCGATATCTTACTACCTTCCATTACAAAATTAGTACACTGTTCTTTGGCTGAGGGTTTTTTATCTAGCAGTTGAAAATAAGCAATTGTTACACCTCTGATTAAAAAAAGGACGAGCTTAAAAATTACCGTCCAGTATCTGACCTTTGTTTCTAATCTAAGTTGGTGGAGAGAGTCATTGCATCACAACTCAAGCAATACTTGGATTCTAACAACCTAGTCAACCCCTACCAGTCTGCGTACAAGACAGGCCAGGCCGCTCAACCGAGACTGCTCTACTGTGTATAAAGAACGATATACACACTTCGTTGTCAAAAGACATCCTTTAGTTTTACTCGACCTGTCGGCTGCCTTTGACTCTATTGATCATAGAGTTCTCTTGAACTGTCCGTCATCTTGGTTTGGCCTGAGGTGGTCTTGGACTGGTTCTCTTCCTACCTGGCGAACAGAAATCAATGTATTAAAGCCAGTGACGTACTGTCTGATCTAACAGACTTAATATATGGCGTTCCCAAGAATCAGGTCTGGGCCCAATTTTATTCTCCTTGTATACCACTTCTCTAAATAAAATATTTTCCACGTACAAAACAGTAAATTACCAGTTTTACGCAGACGACACCCACCTATATATATCACTTACACCAACCAATTTTGCTACTGCAATTGCAACACTCCCAACATGCCTTATAGATGCCCAAATCTGGATGACAACAAATAAACTAAAACTTAACCCGGATAAAACAGAATTCGTCTTGCTTGGTAACAAATCACAGCGAGAAAAGTTGGCTGGTTTATTTATCCTTTTGATATATTAGGTAGTGTTATTAGTCATACGGACAAAGCTCGTAATTTAGTTGTTTTTTTTAAATTCTGAGTTTTCTTTCTCGAGTCACGTTGGATCGGTGTGTAGGTCTTGTTTTGTGGGTCTTCGCGACCTCAGAAGAATCAGACGTCATCTCACCGAAAACATAGCAGTAACAAATGCTTTAGTCAGCTCCAAGCTCGACAACTGTAATTATCTCTTTCGTTCTTTATCCTGTCGCGATCTTAGAAAACTAAAAAGAGTCCAAATTTCCTTGGCCCCTATAGTCAAACGTTCATCTAAGTTCTTCCATATTACTCCTGTTCTTAGATCTCTACATTGGCTGCCCGTCAGACATCGAATACGTTTCAAGACAGCATCTATTATTTACATATTTCTACCAACTGGTGTCCCCGCATACTTCAGTCCTCATTTGACACGCTACACCTGCCAAGTCAACACAACCTGTACCTTCATATTCCTGTGTATATACACCTAGCGTAAACAAGTCAAAAGTACACATTCACAAGCACAATTGTCTCAGCTACGATGGTCATTTATTGTGGAATTCTCTACCTCACGAAGTTCGTTCTGCCCCAACAGTATCATGTTTCAGACAAAGGCTAAAGACACATCTTTTTCAGGATGCATAATTCTACACCAGACAGGTCTGTTCCCTTGATCACAAACTTATGGCATAAGTATCCGGTCTGGTTTTGTCGCGCCTTAGAATTCATTTAACCGAAAATAAGCGCACTAAAATTTTAAATTGAAAACAAAATTATGATCAGATTGGTTTCAAGACTAAACATACGACAGTTATGTGTATATATGCCTTCAAAGAATCTGTACTAAAATATGAGTTTCAATAGTAATGTCTACTCCTGTTTTTTATGTATCCAAGACTTTTGTTCGTTTTAATCATAATGCTCTATTTGAGAAACATATAAAGCGAGGCATACCTTTGTATATCGTTAGGATTTTAAATTTTTGGTATACTACCAAAAATAAATAAATATGTACGTTGGAAAAATAGCACGTCCCAGAATGTTTCTGTCAGTAACGGGGTGCGTCAAGGAGGACTTTTTATCCTTTTATTTTTTGTGTTTATATGGAAGATCTTAGTAACAAATTAAACAACGTAGACGCTGGATGTATAATAGGTTCCACGTTAATTAACCATTTGAAGTATGCTGACGACTTAGAGCTCATGGCTCCTTCATCTGTGAGTGTATTGATCAATATTATTATCTGTGTGATCAGAATATGGGTTAGAATAGTATGATAGTTATACCATTTTACTCAGATAAATGTAAATTAATATTCTTAATCAATAAAACTATAATAAACACACTATTTGATATCCTTGTTTGGTAAATTACTGACTAGTAATATGTTTTAAGCATCAATATGACATTCTACGTAAAACTCTATTCTATATAGCTAATAATGCATCTGATAAAATAATGTGCAAAATTCGCCGTGTACGTAGGTCATTGATAATTGTGATTTGACACTTACTTTTGTTGATGCTCGTAAAATGTACATTCGTTGTTGTGTAACATGAGGATCTATTCTTGGGCCTTTTGTGGCTGACTGAAAATACAACTATTTCTGCTATTGTCGGAGATAATAGGATTATTATCATAAAATATATTATATGTTTTATTTCCAGTTATAGCTGCGTTATATGTGTACTAATATATAAAATTTGTTTTCTATTTAGGTAGTAGTCGTTTGGTCATAATTCTGTAAGAATTATAAACATCACGAAAACCTGAGCCCACGCCTTTATTATATTTAACATAAAACACACACACACACACACACACGCACGCACGTACGCACATATATATACCATGTGTATATATACCATGTGTATATAATTCACGTGGGGAGTTAACGTATCCTGATGAATGTAC
Organism: Paralvinella palmiformis; assembly: GCA_025642065.1. Taxonomy (NCBI): domain Eukaryota; kingdom Metazoa; phylum Annelida; class Polychaeta; order Terebellida; family Alvinellidae; genus Paralvinella; species Paralvinella palmiformis. The sequence continues at coordinate 275,700 of JAODUP010000183.1, forward strand.
TATACACCAGCTGAAGTGCCTTATAACTTTTTGAACCCTAACATTTGGACTCCACAACTGTCATATATTTACGTATTACATTAGGCCTATCCGTGTGTATTTCGAACTGCGAAATGTCACGTTGGACATATTCGAGCGGCTATACTTTTTTAAACCATTAAACTTCCAGCATTTTCTTCAAGCGAATATATATATATATATATATATATATATATAAACGCTTGTATACGAAACTCAGAACGAGGCTCCGACACTTTGGTCTCCGATTAGAAAAATCCGAGATCCCGAACATTATTAGTGTAGCCAGAGAAAACACTCAAGTGACACGGAGCTAAATTTTGCGTCAATTTTATTTACATATTCACTATTTTAAACATAATACCTTTATATACTTATTTAATAGCTAATATACAGAAAATCTTGATATCCGACGAAAATAAAGATGTTTGTCACTCGCACCTGGTTAAGACAAACTAAATATTATCTTTAATTACCTTTTTTTTCTTCTAATTTATCAAAGCTTGGAGGAAATTATTCATCTAAGATCAATAATTTTACACAAACTAATATACATATTTTAACCTGCTGTTGACGTTCTTTCTTTGCTTAATTGACTATAAAAATTATTGTAAACAGCTGTTATTGGTTCGTCAGTCGCAACAATGCTATCACACACACACACACACACACACACACACACACACACACACACACACACACACACACACACACACACACACACACACACACACACACACACACACACACACACACACACACACACACACACACACACACACACACAGCCTCAATCCAGACGAGAAGGGGTATATCCTGACTATAAGTTTAATCGTCACTTTCCCTGATTTATCAGCGATAAATCAACACATTTAAAAATATTATTGAACTAATCTGAATCTAATATTTTCATCGCGATAGATTGTACTCAACGCCACCAATAAAAGTTCGTAGCAAATAAACACAAACATTCAACACCTCCACGGGTTCAACTCCACTGTGGAATCAGCAAGGGACGAAGTAGCACATTAAGTTAATTATTATATTAACGTAAACAACAAACAGCCTTTAAATCACGCTATTTGTCGCGTACGAAAAGCGAATTAGCTGGTTCCCACAGGCTGATGAGTAGACCAGACACATGCTTAGGTATACGCACACATTTATCAATATGTGGAGGTATTGAACATTTAATATTTAGATTAATGTATGTATAGTTGTATTTAGATTTATGGAGGTAGGTTTCGAAGGAGGTTTAGATATGTTGATGCTCTGTGCCTGTTGCCTCTTACTATGTACCATAAAACGCACATTGCCCGTGCCAGACATCTTATCTATTTCCATCCAGATTCCTTATTACACCAATGTAAGAAAGTTATGTCGTTATTAAAACATGTTGAGTTTATTAGCTTTGTTATGTATAATGTAGAATCTATATTGTTGTCCTCTTATGTGGTCTGGCGAAACGACCTATTAATTCATACAATGCTGCTTGATGGATTTATACTCCTGGAGTCGTTTGTTACTCCGGCAGGCATCTCCATGGGTATTAAGCTGCGGACAGAGTTTTTTCCCATATTATGAGTAATTAGATTACACTGATATAGGAAATTTGTTAAATGTATAGCTATTATAATCCCGACGTGTCATTCGCAGTATCGGAGATCTGCCTGAAATCCGCTGTTCTCGACCATGGGTCAAATAGATCAAGTGGATAGGCGCTTTAATTTAGATCCCACCACACCTAACTGCATATACTTAGGGACGCTAAATTAAGCGTGAATGAACGTTCCCTTAGTGATGAACGGAAACGTATGAGGGTTAGCTGTTAGATTCGAGTAAATCGTAGTATTTACTCAGGTTTGAGACAATATTTCGTTCTAGTCCAGTAATAATCCATTGTGCGGTATTGCTACTTTGTTTTTATTTTAGTTTAATCGCTTTAGTGAGTCCATACTGTGTTAGTGTGCATTCTCTTTGTTGTGGACAAACTGTAATGTTTGTTAACACGCTGAGGCTATATATAGGGCTTGAAACTGTGTTAGTGTACATTCTCTTTGTTATGGACAAACTGTAATGTTTGTTAACACGCTGAGGCTATATATAGGGCTTGAATTTTCACTTAGGTTAGAGAAGAACTTCGACGCCAGACCAGTCGGACGTGTATTGATACACGGTTCATATAGGTAGGATTTATTCAGCTATTCGAACCCAGAATAAAGCTGAGATCAGCATCTGAGGTGTCGAAATGCTTTATATACAGGTTTCTTTTGGACCACAGAAAATTACTGTTGAATGTAAACTGTGGTGTCAAAATAGTTTATGATATGTATGTAGCAAGTCACCATTGAACCACACGCACGTGTTGTTTGTTGTGAGCTGTGATATCAAATGGTATGTTTTTTACGTGCTTCCGCTTTTTGTACGTAGCCTGCATGTAGCCGCTTTCCTGTGGGCGTGACATATTTGTCGCGTACGAAAAGCGAATTAGCTGGTTCCCACAGGCTGATGAGTAGACCAGACACATGCTTAGGTATACGCACACATTTATCAATATGTGGAGGTATTGAACATTTAATATTTAGATTAATGTATGTATAGTTGTATTTAGATTTATGGAGGTAGGTTTCGAAGGAGGTTTAGATATGTTGATGCTCTGTGCCTGTTGCCTCTTACTATGTACCATAAAACACACACACACACACACACACACACACACACACACACACACACACACACACACACACACACACACACACACACACACACACACAGCCTCAATCCAGACGAGAAGGGGTATATCCTGACTATAAGTTTAATCGTCACTTTCCCTGATTTATCAGCGATAAATCAACACATTTAAAAATATTAATGAACTAATCTGAATCTAATATTTTCATTGCGATAGATTGTACTCAACGCCACCAATAAAAGTTCGTAGCAAATAAACACAAACATTCAACACCTCCACGGGTTCAACTCCACTGTGGAATCAGCAAGGGACGAAGTAGCACATTAAGTTAATTATTATATTAACGTAAACAACAAACAGCCTTTAAATCACGCTATTTGGTTTAATATAATTTCCTTTGTGCCCCCATAAATGTCAACAATATTCTGTAGATAAACATCTTTAACAAGAAGTGGCTGCATTGGGAATATTAGGCAGTACGTAAACCGGAGTCTGTTACCCGAGCTTGTGCTTCCAAAGGGTGATGGCGCAATAATGGGCACCCACTAACTGACCCTCTCCAGTGATATCTTATATATGAAGGTCAAATACATAACCTATAAAACAGTATCTAGCTGGATCAGCTTTTAGGCAAGAATTTCCTGTGTAAACATACGATTAATAAAAAGAACCTTACAATGACAGAGATTATAAGGGCAACATTTATAAACATCCCATCACAAACACGCAACATTATTATATCCATGTCTGGAGTACAACTAAAGATAATATATATATATATATATATATATATATATATAATTCTATGCAACATAAATAAACGTAATTTAGCATATCTTTCACCTAATTTTAGCTTATTATTACCAGTACTATCACTATCTTTTTAACTGTTTTGTTAGACTTTTATAGAAAGATGAAATGATGTTTCAAGGTTATGGTAAGATAAATGGGCAGAATGACCTCCACAGATAATGAGACGAAGTGAATATGACACATTCTTTAGACGTAGCTCAGTCGGAGTTTGAACCAGGGTGTTCGAGATCTGTGGTCAGCCATGCTACCATTTAGGTATAATGCAATTGAAACGTAAGTATTGCAGGAATTTAATTTAAGGTGAATGGTACAATATCACACAAATGTCTGAATTTTATTTGCATCATAATGTTACTAAAAGGAATGATTATTGTCATAATGCTCCTTATCAGTTCGAAGAATAATTCGATTTATGCCGTAACTATGTGATAAGTGAGTTGATTGTTAAATCTCGGTACTACTCATATCTGAGACATAATAGCCGAAAGGTGACTCATTAAGTAAACCTTCTACAAAAACAGGGATTTAATCGAATTCGAACATATTATGGCTATGGAGAACCACAACATGCATGGAATATTTGTGATATATATATATATATATATATATATATATATATATATATCGTTTCATAAAGTTTTAATTATAATGGGCGAAATGGCAGTTATTTTGCTTGGCTGGGAACCTTAAATGAGGGAGACGCATAGGATCTGTAAATAACAGCTTCACCACGGGAATTAATTCTAAATAAAATTAGAATTTACAATACATGATTCTTTCTACTATAGTGTCCAGCCGACCTCCCGTACAACACGACCATAACCATGGGTAAATATTCTCACATTCTATCCAAGAGGCCATATATATATATATATATATATATATATATATATATATATGCATAGATAAATCGGTCTAGACTAGAATGACAGGGATTACTCTCTTCACCATTTTAAATTATATATCTTTCCATTTATAACCATGTGTTGCAGTCAAAACGCAACAACAACAACAACAACAGCCTAGCATATTGTATGGAGATTGATACATTCATGCGCAGGGAAGTTGTTAATGATTCAGCCATAAATGATCGAACATCAGAGAATCAGTCTTCAATTTGGATCAGTAGATCTCTGATATAGCCGAATAATCAATAAAGACCAATAATGGGGTTTATCATCAAATATATGTTACAGTTGGCTTTGTCATTGTTTAGTGTCACAATCCATCCATGACTATCACCTTACAAAATGTTTGTTAACCGCAGGCTGACTGCTCAATGTTATGATAGTACCAAAACAAACAACCGAATGTTAATATTTTATAATTTGATAACGTTGTATTTAATGTATAAGTTGTCATATATTAACCCCCCCCCCCACACACACACACACTTTATGCCAGGTGAGACCAGAGTCGTCACAAAACAAAGAACACCACTCGCTATTAAACCACTTCAGCCGTCTACTAACGGGACAAAATCCCAGTGGACGAAATCCTAGCCTCTTATCCCATAAGTGGACATTATTCGAGCCTCATAAATGTCTCATGTATAATAAGAAATAAATTTAACATTGAAAAGTCAACGAACTTTTAATTCAAATTTTAATGTCAAATTGAGACAACAACAACAATAATAATAATAATAATAATAATAATAATAATTACACCTGCAATCTACTTTCACACTTTATAAAAACTGAGGTGTTGGTGGCAGGTTTGGACCACACACTACTACCCGAGTTCGAATCTCGGCATTGGGTCAACTGAAGGGTGTTTCATCTTTGACTTCGCTTCATTGGGTTCATTAGCCTACCATGTGCACCAAAGTGGCCGTAAAACATCATCATCATCATCATCATCATCATCATCATTCATATTGGAACAACAATCATAGGTGTTATTATTTTGTCATGTTATTTTATTTATTTTACAATCATAATAATTATATATGTTATCTTAATGTAATATGATAACAGGTGTATGGCCTTTACGCCTGACGTTATTAATTAATCTGATATGAGACTAGTATTTTGTCCACTTTTGGAATAAGAGGCTTGAATTTTGTCCGCTGGGATTTTGTTCGTTGGGATTTTGTCAATGAACACAACCGTCCATATCAATCAGCTTTTAAACATCAATAGCAGACGTTTCTTTGACAAAAGATCAATGATGCAGATATATAGTATATCGACAGACGATAATGATTTTCCATGAGATAACATTCATATCAACAATAACGACTACTAGATGAGGTATAGGGTTAAATCTACAAAGGAATGGTACCTTTGAAGGTCGCTCGACCCATTTAGTTTACCATTTGCACAAAAGTGGGCGTAAAACATCAATCATCAATCTACAAAGGAATGTCACGTGAGCGTCATACATATATAATATCCAAACAAAGTCTCCGATTAAATAAAGGTTTGACATGAAAGATTCGAATTATGACTACAACAACATAAGATTGGATACGATCAGATCCGAGATAAGATATACTTTAATAAGCAAGAATTTGGTTGTATTAATACAAGAAGAGACGTCAACACAGAAATTAAGATACCATTGAAGAGGGCCACCAAGTTGGGAACAAAACGTTTTCTAAACAGCTGGGTATGAATTGAAATACATAAATTGAAACAATGGCGAAGAACATGGTATTTGATTATGTTGTTTACCTTAATAGTGATATTGTGACATATAAGTTCTCATCTTCAGCCATGAGTCCCTCTGAGGAGGAAAGCCTCAGCACGTTGCCTCCAAATGTCTCGGTTTCCTGCTCTCATGTACCAGTTCACATTCACAGTCCCACAGCCCCATACTGTTGTAGTTGATCTCATGACAATCAAGTTACCTGTACTTGGTTCAGGGATGCCAATTACTTTAGTTTGAGTTCAAATTGTATATTCTTGGTTCTGGTTCGTACAAACTAATGATTTGAAAATCGAATACTTCGACAAAATAAACTATATAGAAGACAATTAGGTATGAAAGGCGCAGCAAAATGTCACAAGGCATGGGCCAGATAGTGGGCAACGTGTCTAAAGACAAACGGATATGATGACGTCTGGTAAGTCGCGTCCCAATTATTGTGAAATTTGTACGTTACGGACAAAGGCGACCTCGTTTAAAATGGTAACTAATTGAAAGGAATGGCACATTCGCCGAACGAAGGATCTGACGATAAAATCCAGATCCTGTATTATAAGACGGATGAAGGATTAATTAATATGAAGATAATTTTAATACAAGTTACTAATTATGGGCACTAGGTGATCTCCAGAACGGTCTCCAATAAACAACAACAACAACAAAAAATAAAAAACCAAGTGTGTGTATTGTTATAGTTGTGTCTTATTTTGTACATTGTTATGATAACATATGAAGAAGCTTGTATATAATACATCGTTAGCCATTCTGGTCCATTTGTGTTCTCACAATTCAAAACGAAGATGTTTATTTTCAAAAATGCTTAGTTTTTTGTACGATAAGTTGTAATGGATGCAAAATAACGATAACAGTCCAAGTAAATGTATTATTCTGAATATATGTTACAATATCTATCGCGTATTCCAATCGATATGTAATTAGATTAGTTATTTCTGAGGACCATGTGTAAATCGTAATTGTTTGTAACATTGTTCAGCCTATATAATATTATTCGTATATAAACAAGTTATTATTGTACATGAATAAACTCATCAAATTATTTAGGTTAATGTGTTTATGTAATCGCATATGTGACGGTACGTAACAAGTGAAAAAAATCATAATATCAAGTTTGGATTAATTGTTTGTTATTTACGCCATATTGCACATTATCTTAAAACATATTTTATAATCTTTTGTGTCGTCCTTGGCTCTATTTTAGTATATTTGCATGTGTTCACCATGAATGTTTTATTTTGAAAAATATGAACTTCATCTTAAGCAATCAAACACTATTAGTATAACATGTTGAATACCTAAAGAATCAATCCTTTGAGCCATTCTACTTTTAATTTTTATTAAAAATATACAGAATGCAACATCCTTCAAACTATTAATAATACCGTAGTCTTATAATCAGATTCCAGCATAAAGATTCTTGTGGATTAAATGAAAACGGGATTTGTTAAATTAAATAAATAGTTCTATGCCATTAAATTAATATTACGTATATAAACAGCTAAATACATTAATTTAGTTTCAAACAGAATCTATCCTCGCCGAGAAACTGAAAATATAAATTAAAATAATTGTTTCTTAAGATGAGAATTGTTCAACATATTGCTAGGCATATACCTAGATGGATAATTAAATTAGAAACTTCTTTAAGATAAAAATATCACCCAATATCACACTTCATTCTCAGTTGAAGATAGAAAAGAAAGATAATTCTTTGATATGTCTCTCAACTATATCTTCTACTTGTTTCATTCAAAAGGTGTTCATATCCTACAGGTTTAGTGTGTTTTTGTCACGTACTGAAACATTCACACTTTGTGTGGTTTTGTCACGTAAACCCATTAAGACGTAGTACGATTTATCACCTACTGGACACCTTCACACTTTGTGCGATTTTGTCACGTAAACACATTAAAACTTAGTACGATTTTGTCATCTGCTGTACACCTTCAGACTTTGAGTGGTACCATTACTGTTCCGGAGGGCGAATGGGCGCCGACTCTTCGACCAATTCAATTGGAACCTATTGTGACCCACATGGGGTTGTTGAATATTTAGACATAGTAACGGGCGCAAATGTTTTATCATATATATATAAAAGATGGCCGTTTGCTGAGTAATTTGTTGTCAGATAACAGTGAAACGACAAGCGAATGACTGAAGGAATTGGAAGAAGAGCAAGAAGCGAATATCGAAGAACAACAAACACAGAATAGATCTACGGAAAGTGAAGCAGAGAGTCGACCAGCCACAAAAATGTGCCTACCCGTATCTTGCGGATTTGGATGGCTTCGAAAGTGTTCTCAAAATCATGAGGCACTCGCAAGACCAATCCAGATGTCCAATTCGTACAGGAGTCTCTGTTCTTGTCGATACTTGTCTGATGTCGGCTCTTGTCAGGGCCGAAATTCTTCTTCCTATATAATAGATTAACCAACAAGCATATATTTTGTTGGCGGCAGCTAATATTGCAATGGCCAAAGTCGGTAACTTTTGGTTAGCAGAGGTCGATGTTTTTTTTGTTGGTCGCGATTGATGCCTTTTGTTTGCCGAGATCGATATTTTTTATTGGCCGAGATCGATATTTTATGTTTGCGCCGAGATGGATACTTTTTCTTGGCCGAGATCGATACCTTTTGTTGACCAATTGTCGAAATTCGATACTTTTCACTGATCAAGTGTATGCCTTTCGTTGACCGAAGTCGATGACATTGGTTGGCCGAGTGTAATATTAATAACTGAAAAATTAAAGCCGAAACTGAGTCGAGTTTATGATACTATATCATCTAAACTACTAAACAAAAAACGATACATATCATAGCTCACTCCTTTACTCATATATTGGATACATTTTTTGGTAAAAGAATAGCAACAGATAAACTTTATATTGTAAAACGTGTTCGTACGATTAAGTGGTAAAAAATAAATAGTTTAAGCTAATCGAAAACTTTGTCGGAAAAAGACCTGTAAGCTTCATAGCTAAATATAATTTTATATTTCAAGGTCAATATGGCTGATGAAAATCTCAACCTTTTATCCTAACACAAATATAAATAATAATAATAATGTATATTTATTAAAGCGCCCTTACTAGCAGGAGCCATTATAATAATATGTAATATAATACCCCAAATAATATGTAAGTGATTTAAAAGATATTAATTATTTATCTGTGAAAGCGACCTTGAACAGGTGTGTTTTAGAAGCGCTTTAAAATTTTCAAGAGACGACGCATTTCTAATATTTGTAGGCAACTTATTCCACAAAGTGGGGGCCGCAACATTAAACGCACAATCACCATATGGGTTGAGCCGAGACATTGGCACCTGCAATGGATGACTGGATGACCTGAGTTTTCGGGATAACGTTCTAATGGACACCAGTTCACACAGGTATTCTGGTGCCATTTAATTAATAGATTTATAAGTTATTAATAAAATCTTGAAATGGATACGCTCTCTAACAGGTAGCCAATGTAAGTTTTGAAGAATTAGGGTGATATGATAATATTTTCTAATATTTGTTACAATGCGAGCTGCACTATTCTGAATTCGCTGAAGGCGATTAATGTTATAATCAGATATGCCATATAACAGGGAGTTACAATAATCTATACGAGATGTAACTAAGGTATTGACTACAGTTACAATTGCTTCTTGTGTCAAGAATGATTTTAAGAGAGGTTAAGTTACCGTTTAATTGTTTTTAAAGGCGCGAAGTATCACCTGAATCCCATTTAGCGCATTTCTTACTATGTGAGCGGCCCCCTGTCAGAGTTTGGCCAATCAGGAGAGCCCCTGGATCACACATTGCATATCCAGTATCAGGTGGCTCTCTCGCCGAACAACAAAACCATACCAAACCTCTCCCCATCATTTAGCGTCCGGGAAGCAGTAGAGCAAGTTCCCCTCCCACCACTTACCCCTTGTTTTTCTTAACCAATCTTAGTCTTATGTGTTTAGACAACATCATAATTGTTAATAATAATATATGTATACTATATGTTAATATATAATGTAGTGGAGTAGTTTCTTTGTCAGTCATTAATAAATGACGTGTTTCCCCAAACGCGTTTTCTATTATATCAATTTGCATACATTTAAACAGTGGATGTTCTTAAGATTGTAGTAGGCAGTTCGGCATACTGATGTGGATATGTTCATACATGTTAATACATTGGTCAAAACAACCCCTATATTTTTTACGGACATATTAGGGGTAATCTAAAATGCACCCATCTGTAATGCTGGTGTCTTTAGGGATTTTATGGGTACTTTCGTGGTCTAGTTGGTAACGCGTTGGACCACAGATAACTATGCCCCTGAGTTCAAACCTCGCCGTGGGTATATCTGAATGGTGTTTCACCTTTGACTTCGCTTCATTGTGACCGTTAAACATCAATCGTCATCAGAATCATGATTTCACTCAAATACACTAGTATCATTTCTCTTAAACACGTTATATATAAGACAAAATTCCCAACTTTTAAGGAAAGTCTCTCTAAACTTCTCTAAACCATCTTCAAGCGTTTCGATCGTTTGATTTCATTTTTTCTTCACATTCTTGTGATTGAAACATCTTGCGAACATCTGGTCCGGTGAAAATATGATCTTTGATTTTTGCTCTTGACAGATGTGGAAACATATTGGAAATCCCTTTGAAAACTTCGCCTTCATTTTTCAGTGCTTTCGCGAACTGTTTGACAAGCCCAACTTTAATATGCGGTGGAGACATTACAACCTTCTTATATTCTGAAAAGGGCTGGTACTTCACATTATATGTGCCCGGGATAAACTGTTTTCTTTGAAGCCAATGTCATTTGCGGTAGTATTTAGATGTAGCACGACTTTCCCATAGGAAAAGAAAGCAGCACTATTTTGTATAGCCTCCTTTTTTCCCTTATATCCAATTGGTACTGATGGATACCGATTTCCACTGTGCAAAGTAACACATTTGAGACTTCTGGAGGAACTGACTATGAAGAGATGCCAATCATATCCAGTTCTTGAAACAAATTCTTAATGTCATTACAGTAACATAAATGACCTTTCACCGAAATATATTTTGAAAACCTTTCAATTGTTTTCCCTAGCAGCTGTAGTTTGACTGTTGTTGTCCAAAAATGTTCAACTCCGTCAGTCTCGATGTTAAAAGATCTCCATTACACTTCGTCAGCCCGAGATCTCGAATCAAATCACCCAGTTTCTGATGGTCTGGAAGATGTCAGTATAACTAATGTGGCCTATGGGGCCTATGAGAAGACAGCTCTTTAGCTATATAGGTCCCCCCAGTTTGCACATTTGAATAATTATTAATATATCTAATTTAAATTGTAAATATATATATATGTATAAAATTGGAAATAAATTCATTGTCATTGTCGTTGTACGATTCTTTAGATTCCAATTCAAAATTTTCACCTTCACTCTCCAAATCTTTAGCAGACAGTTATCCAGAATGTGAAACTGGAGCAATAGATGATGGAATATCTGGATATATGATATCATGTCGATTTTTCATTTCCTTGACTTGACTCGTGAAATATCCACCGTATAGAAGTAGCAGTCCTTCACATGGTTCTGTGGTTCTTTCCATATTCGTGGTGTGATATATTGAGAGGGTGTTATCTCGCATACAACCCTCCAAATCCGATCGACATGTACCACAAACTAAGTGTGGAGCCCATGATTTCTCTTGATCCATAATCTTCATGGCCAAATATAATTCATAAGGTTGTGCAAACTTTGCAGATACTTTGATTCAATGTTTTCCATGAATCCATAAACATAAAAAAAATGTATCGCCAGCTTCGCGAAGAAGACATTGTACACTTGAATAATACTAAGTTGATCAATGGGCGTATAGGCCTTTATATACATCATATATGGGGGTCAGCAATAGAACAGTCTAGAAAGCACTGGAACATTCATGACAGGACTGGAACATTCTATTCTAGAAAGTACTGGAATATTCAAGAAAGAATTAAACCATTGCAGCCATTAGAAGATTCTAGAAAGGGCCAAAACATTCTAGATAGCATCAGGTCCTAAGAGGTATTGGAATATTCGGTGCTTGAAATTTCAAGAATGTGGACTATTTCTTTTTTTAAACCTGACATATAGTTCAAATTAATGGCAAAATATGTTTAATATAACAAAGCTGAGTGGAAAATGCCATAACATTAACGCAATAAAAGTTTGGTTACATTGTGTTTTATATATATACGAGCATCGCATAATGGCTTGGACTTGTTTATACTCCCCAACCCAAAAACTCCTGGATCCGCCCCTGGATCTATCTCATATTTTATTTATCACTCGTGCATCGATTCATACGCCTACTTTCACAAACCCAATCATTCAGTTAAAATGGCTGCCTTCATATGGTGCAAAGAAAAAATTATACATATTTAATATCAGTTCGAGCAATGCGTTGGAGCCAACATGTATTCTGTTATGATGACAAGTAAATGAAAACCGACGCATCCATTATCAGAATAGAAGAATTGTGTATGTTCTGAAATATGGATTTAAAGTACGATGACTTTATAAATATTTGATATCATAAAGCTCATTGGCTGCTGATTGGTGAGCATCTGTCCCCTATTCATTGAGATTCAGACGCTACGAGATATATGCGCCACAAGTATCATTATTGGTTGGTTTTCATCTTATTAGCTGGTATATTTAAAGTGCTATGTCTTCTATTAGTCGGATATGCATCTATGTAGCAATTTGGTGGAAATTGGCCAGGCTCGGCAAACTTGGTACGTGGTTAAATTTCTTATCCAGTTATGTATGTTTCGGGATATCGTATTTACAAATTAATATAAACCTACCAGATACTCACGTATAGTTGTATATATTATGTTACAGTTAATCTGTATAATCGGGTAATATGTATATTACCTGAAATGTTCAGGTAAAGCGTCTATTGATAACTGAGATTTATTACAGATTATCTGAAAATTTCAGGTAATATACACATTACCTGATTATACAGATTAACTGTATAATATATATATATATATATGTGTGTGTGTGTGTGTGCGTGTGTGTGTGTGTGTGTGTGTGTGTGTGTGTGTGTGTGTGTGTGTGTGTTGTAGTCACTAAAATAATTGGCCCTAGCTGTTACCCCGCATTTTATTTCAAATATTTTACAACATCCTTTCAAATCAGCCGTCATGGCAGTATACATCCAGACAATTTGTTGAACGACGATACCATCACGATTATCACGAGTAACCTATTTCTTCTTAACATCCGACAGTAATCGTAGATAAGGGAGGGATTCGCCCCGACGACGTGGCGCCTCTAAGCGATGGTTCTACCAACACCTGCACCTCTTTCGTGGCAACGCTACACCAATACACGCAGCTGTTTGAGCGGGCCAACTGTAGTGCCGATCAGATGAGTGTCACTTTGGTCGGTCGAGACATGAGGTGTGACCAGACTATCTACGTGGTGGGATTAGGCGGAGCTGATGTAGACAAGTCGCAGAATAGGTGGAAGACGTGTACACCGAGATGGCAGACAACGACCGATCTTCACGTCGATTGGTGTCTTTACGACTGCGATTGTAGCGCCGGTTGCGAACAAGTGATGGTATTACGATGGCCAAACGTGCCAACGGAGAGTTCGTGGACCTTGTGTGACATATCTCAACATTGTAACGGTACGGTAGGAGTTTTTAGTTATTCCCTATGTCGATTGCGTCGATCTAGTGAGTCAGTGAGTTTATAGGTCAGTCAGTCAGTCAGTCAGTCGTCCAGTGAAGTTTGGAGTTGTCAGCCAGTCTGTTTATGGAGGTTAATGCCTTTTTGTGTGCTAGTAAATCGTCCTGTCTGGATGTAGGTCTGTCTATCTCTTTGCACATCTACTAGTTTCTCACACAAACCAGCGTACTAATTGTATCAATGTGCATACATCAACACCCAACCTCTTAATAACATATAATCCTAATTATGAATTTATTTCGGGAAGAGAGTACCTTTAGATTAATGGTTTGGTAAAAAACACATAGGCTTATCGCATTCTACCTCCCAAATTTATTTTCGGTTAATTTGATAAAATAGCAAATATCCCACACATTAATATATTTCATAATTATAATATTTCAAGGATTCTGTAAGGATCAGAGTGCATGTTATATATACGGCAATGGGAGCTGGGACGACGGAGTTGACTTCTGTCGGCTCTTACACCCTAATGCTCGGATGATAGAAGAACGCTCTGACGACGAAGGGCAGAAACATATAGCAGAGGCATGTATGTAGGCCTGTGTAATAATAATAATAAAATAATAAAATGATAATAATAACGATGATGATGATGATGATGATAATAATAATAATAATAATAATAATAATAATGATGATGATGATGATGATGATGATGATGATGATGATGATGATGATAATAATAATAATAATAATAATAATAAATGATAATAATAATAATGACGATAATGACGATGCTGATGTTGCTGCTGCTGATGATAATAATAATTATTATTATTATTGTTATTATTGTGTTTTTATTTAAGTTGCTGGTTAGTTATATCTGTATTCCTCCAGTCTAATATATTAATATTAATGTAGACGAGTTACTAGTCGTTAGCATTCGCTTTATTTAATGTATGCTGAAGAAAATTATCGTCTTACTTTAGTGGCAGCAGGTTATACGGAATACTGGATTGCTGGCAGACGCCCACCTAGAGGTGGTAGATATGTATTCTACTGGAACTCGTCTGGAACCAGACTCCAATATACGAAGTGGCATAATAACCAGCCATACTCGACTAGCGGCGGGTCCGACTGCATTAAAGCGGACAAGACTCACAACTGGAAATGGGGTGACGACAAGTGTCTCAAGCCAGCGATGTACATGTGTGAGATAGTGGAGAATTGATAAAGTTCTCGGCGTACAAATTATGGTGGCTCGATAACAGGAAATACGATCAACAAACGTATGCTTTGGACGGCCATTGAGGAAAATCTCTGGTAAATAATTTCCTCGTAATTCGTCACACCTGTTATGACGCACTAACCACTGCTCAAAGTTTCCAAGCTTAACTAATCACCTGTATGTCAGAAGAATGTCTTAAATTATTATCGTCATGTCAAAAGTCTATGACAGGTCCAATAACGTCTTGCCCCAAAATTAATGACGAGCAGCGTTGTGCAGTGCTTTTAAATTCCAATTATAATCTTTTGTTTAAATAGTAAATTTCTACGGGTTAAAAAAGCGTTTTAGTTTCGTATAAATAATTCATTAAAATGTAAAGAATATTCTCTGTGTACTAATAAAATCCAAAAAATATAAAGTTTTTGCATATAATGGTGCTTCGCGTGAAGACTATTTGACTCAAAAAAGTATAAAGTACTAGATTTATATATTTTTATCAAAGACAAGCACGATACACGATACACAGAGGATACATGTATCTATAATGTGAAGGATATTTGATTGATTGATTGACTGAGTGAATGAGTGACTGGGTGTGAACGTGGATATTTTAGCCTCGGGATGGTCTCACATGTGACATATGGCTGAAGGTCCATAACGTTGAGAAACAGAATAATTACGCCGGAGAGGTTTTATTTGAGGATGAAACATCCCACAGACAAAGATGACTCTGGAACTTAAGCCCATTACGTAGAAATCTGCAGTGTACTCTATTACCACCAGAATCACTTGGGGAGATATTCCGGAGTGTTTGTGAATATGGATAGATGTGTCCATGTGCGTCTATATTAGTCTTATTTTACTCTGTGTGGGATGGATGCTGAATGTTGTTTGACGACACATCAGCACAATTTAAGCCATTCAGTGTCCTTTACTATGTGTGGGCGCATATATATATATATATATATATATATATATATATATATATATAGTGTGTGTGTATGTGTGCGTGTGTGTGTGGAGCGTGATTTTCTAAAACATTCATATGCGGTAAATATGAAGTTTGTTTAGCATTTGCTTATTACTACTACTACTACTACTACTGTTTCTGCTGTTACTACTACTACTACTACTACTACTACTACTACTCCTACAACAACAACAACTACTACTACTACTAACTACCAACACCAACTTTAGTAAGCATTAACATCAGTGTCCAACGTTTGTTATATCGATTTTGTGCCATATTTATCGACCAACGAATTAATTATTACTGTAAGCCGTCTGATGTAAACAATATTTTATTGCCGCAAAAGTGTACTGTAAACATCGCCTCCACCCAATTGACATCGACGGCGGTCACTATGGTAACCACGTGTCACTACGCCAGCGACTATGTATTAAGTGCCAGTCATAATGAAAAATAATAATTTTATTCCGAGTGTCAAACGTCATAAAGTTCTAGAACACTTTTAAAACGGTTATACATTAAATAGTAGCTTAAAACTGGAGACCTCAAAGATACGTATTGACACCGAGGTGTCATTGTCATATCACAACAAATAAAATAAGGCGCTTATAGTAACGAATAGATTAATCAATAACGGTCATGGGCAACTTAGCAACATTTGAGGAACCTCAAAACAGAAGAACCAACATAAAAGGTAAGAGAGTATATTTATCTGAATTCCTACATTTTGTGATGGCGGTGAATAGAATTTCTGATTTAGGCCACGAGGCTTCTTTCGAGTAGCATAATAAACAGTTCATAAATATTAATCCACTCTTCCTGAAGCTAGGCCAGCACATAATCGAGCATTCAATCATTTTGTGATCATTCTTAAAAGTTTACATTGGCTTTTTGTTGAGTCGTCGAAAACTGACGGATTTCTGACATTATCCAACGTGAATATTAATACAAATTTAACATAATTAGAACGTCTTCCGACTTTAGATCTAGCTATATTCTAGTTATTCTCGCTGTCAATCTTCTACGATTTTATTAAGGATTTTTTTTAAATTTGACAAAGCTCTCCTATTAATGATCAGAATGTTGAAGTGCCGCTATCAGTATGTTGTCTAAATGTTAAATTCCCCTGAGGAATAAAGCTATGATGATGATGATGATGATGATGATGACGACGATGTAGTACATTTCCAATCGTATATAAGCCGTGGTTGGTTTGCTATTTCTAGAGGCTATGGCTAGCAGTATCAGTTTAAAACGGTGTTAATCTGTAACAGAAGGCTTAGTTGTGGCATCCAAAATAGGTTAACGAAATGCACCGGTAACGAATGAAGCACTTGCAGACAAGGAAAGCGAAAAGCCTATCAGCTGGGGGTAGTTGTTAAATGTGGATTTTCCACGTCTTATCTTGAAACCTAGTAAGTGAAGAACTGTGTATCTCTTGAGAGGGCGTATTCAGTTGTAATTAAATGATTGATGCATTAGAACGTGCTTATCGATCTACTCACCTCAAATAGTTGAGGTCATGGTGAGACAGTTCGGCAACGATTTTAACAAAGCTCTGTCTCCTTCCTAAGACAACGGTGTCCCCCATCTTAAGAGAGATGCATTATAGTTTAAAGGCACGTCGGTGCAATGGTAAATGATGGGGCGACATCCAGTAATTTGTGATTGGAAACTCGGCAGTTGCATAGAACCAGATTGACCAATGCCAAATAATATGATGGCTACATGTACTTTACTGTGCAGCACACTGCCCATTTAGCGTATCATGTGCACAAAAGCGCTCATAAAATACCAATCATCATCATCATTATTCTGCAGCACAGGTGGGCATAGCGCTACTAATTAGTATTCGTCTGTGGAAATAAAATCTAGATAAGCAAGTTAAGAAATTCACTCACTCATTGTGTGTCACTCATAGAGTTTTGTTTAGCGCATAATTATGTAGAAGATATACTGATAACAACAATTAGAAGAATACTTAGACTACCGGAGACAGGCTACAACAATGTCATTCATTCAGTTGTTAACAATTGTTACATTTAAGGCTTAAAATGAAATACCCACATTTATAAATAATTGGTGTATAACTATTTCCACATGATCTTATGGAGCCACTGAGAAATATTATATTTATTGAAGTGTAATGATGGAGAGTGTACCTATGCCGGTCAAATATATGAGCAATGTTAAATCCACTTAATGTTTTCCGTGTTGAATCCTTATAGTGATTTTCACACTGAATCCAAGTAATAATTTCCACAATCAATCCACATACTTTCAACAAAATGCATAAATTGCATCTTCCAATATTTATTGCAAATTTGTAATATGCAAACTTGACATTTATATGAACTTATTGTTTAGCTTTTGTATACTATAAAGTTATAGAAATTATTGCTGCATTCATTCAAGTACAGTCTAGGAAAAACGTTGGAATATCTCAAAATGCTGCATAAATGAAATGTTTGGAGCACTCTTACGATAACTTTCGTGGTATTTATCATAGCATTGTGTAATTTTATATTTTCAATTCATTGTGTTCAATAATATTGAATACAGTTTTTGCTTAATAGAACTGGTTTATTCTTTTTATTACCAACAAAAATAATGCTTTAATTCATAGATATAAAACTTCACAAAACAACTGAAATCCACATTCAAATATTTGTCCTTGTGTTAAAGCTGAGGAATTATGCCAAGCAATACAAGCAATATGACAAAATATTCAATACTTCTTGTGGCCTACTCTGGCTTTGTATGCGGCACACAAACGTCGAGTTATGCTCAAAGATTTTCTTCTCGGGTTGAACCTAAATATGCCAAAAACATATACAAACTAAATTCCATCGTTCACAGACTCTGCGTTATTTTGTTTTTAGAAAATAGAATCGGATCCAGGCCTTTTGCTTTCCACTCCAGTCTTTTGCCCCTTCGGTCTTTAGCCACTTCATTAATTGCTCATCTGGTTGTTTGTCCCCTTGTCTTTGCCACATAAATTAAAAAAGTTTGATTTCTACAATTGAAATTTGGATCAATGTACAATAAACTTATTTTGTTGTGTTATTTTTTTTTAATTTGCTTTGGTCCATGAAAATGATAAAGATAAACATATGATTAATTAAAAAAAATAATGGTAATACATAAATTGGTAAATATATTTTACGAGACAATTGTAATGCAATATATAGATGCAATATAGCCATTGTTTAAGTGTACAGTACAACAGTGGACTTACCTTATAAGGGACCTAGTACTCCAATGAGTGTAAAGATGACAAGAATTATGACAGTACCGAGAGAAAACGCAAACATTCATCCCACATTGGTGCACTTTATTTCCATCGGTGGACTACAATCATAATGAATGGAAATCACATAATTACTGTCTCTTTAACACAATTTTACGATCTGGTGTTCTCCCTTGATTCCAGCGCAGTTTTGTTCTGACTAGTAAAACACATTTATGGGCTAGTAAATAATTTGGTTGAGCTAGTGGATTTAAATTTTACTAGCCCAGAGGCTAGTGAGATGTAGAAATAGTGTACATATATCAATTGTAGTTAAGGATAGACTCACTGGAATTAAGAATCTCCCCTTATCCTATTACATTCAGGTCTGTTCCCATTTATCTATCTGATCAAGGGATCATCATAATTGCAAGACAAAGAATAAAGAGAATAGTTATACACAAAAAGGGAAAAAGGGAAGCCACTGATTAAAGCCATAATATATACATATAGGTAGATATTTCTTTGAAGCAAGTAGATCTTGAGATGACAGACAATGAATAAAGAGAACAGTTAGCAAGCAGATCTCGGATTACAGTTTTGAGTAATTAAGAAATCGAATCGTTATAAATAGTGCTGTTAGTTCTGTGCATATCATAAATCTATTTTGACAATCAGGGAGATAATAACAAATATATTAGCACTAAAAAGTGTCAGAATCAGTCAACAATCAGATCTGAATATTCCCAGCGTAGAGATCGATCGTGTAAAGGGGCTCTCGTAACGGATATACAGGTAAATATTATTTCTATATCTTCAGAATGGTGATTCACAATGTTTTAAGTAGATTAAAATATATTTATATTTTATTGCAATCAAATATTATGTAAACAATTGTTAATAGATCGCAAACAGAATATACTATTTCAAAGATTATTAAGGTGGTTAGTGTAATAGAACATTCCCATGCGGCTGATGTGGTTAGGGTACAAACGACCAAAGTGAAAGAATCTCTGAAGCAACAGGCCACTGTTAACCGAGCAACTCCAGGCAGCTAATAATAGTTTCAACTGTAACTTTAGCCATGGGCGATCTAGAAGTCGTCAAGCGGACTGTCCGTCGTCAGAGGGCCAACCACACTGTCCCAAACATCCACCGACTGCCACAATGCTTGTGTTCCCTGATAAATGGAAGACCACTGGTGATGATAATCCATAAAATGTCCTCATGTACGACAATGTCCCAGTTTCCAGAAGGCGCATGCTTGTGTTTTCTGCAGATACTACCCTACATCTCCTTGCTCGTTCCAGTACATGGATGATGGATGGTACACTTGACACTGCTCCAAATATGTTCTCCCAGCTCTATGTAATTCGAGCCCCCCCCCTTGGTGAGTCATCAGTCACTTGGGTTTATGTCCTGCTTAGTGACAAATCCTAGTCAACATATGAGGCGCTCATTATTGCCATCCAGAATCGTTGCAACGATCTGGGATTTCAACCTGATCCTACCACCGTAACCATGGACTTTGAGCAGGCTTCTATTAGTGCAGTTACTACTATCAATGCCCTTCATATCCACATACTCGGCTGTTTTTAACACCTGACCTAAAGCATATGGAGAAAGACCCAATCCATGACAGTAATCACCTTATACAGTGCCAGTGAAGATGTGCGACATTTCTGCGGTATGCTGGATGGGCTGGCCTTTCTGTTGGTGGACTCTGCGTTTAATGGACATCAATCCCTGAAAGAAAACACACCAGATGGTCTTGAGACTATTCTGAAATACTTCGAATGAACATAAGTCTCTGGATCATTCCGACGTATCCAACCACCACCTTTTCCTGATGGTACTATTCCGCCTCTGCGTATGCGTCGTGTGCCCCCATTGTACCCTCCTAGTTTATGGAAAGTGAATGAGGTGACCCTCAAAGGTGAATCTCGAACAAACAATATTTATGAGGCGTGGAATCGTTCATTTGCTTCATTAGTTGGACATTCAATAGGCTCTCATCGAAGCCATTCGCAATGACTATGCCATGGTTGAATGAGCTATGTTTCTAGATCAGCGCGGAGAAACCCCCAAAACGTGTTCGACGCAACACTAAGCAGCTACATGTCAGATTGTTTACTTCGTGCTCCTCACATCTCACTGGCACCAGAAGACTGGCGAACACCATAAAGGCCATTGGACACACAATCCGATTTAAACAAAAATAAAATGTGCGATTAAAGTCAATCGAAATAGGTGTCTTCCCAACAAAACTTAAAATTGCGATAATAATACCAGTATATAGCATAGCCAAAATATATGAAAATATATGGAAAAAGTAGCCTTGGATTCGGGAAATTATACCTTTTCTGTGTTCCTGGGCCTCTAATTGTGTAATACTGGAGGGTAACCATTATGGCTTCCTCGAATGTCTGATTATATGGTGGGAAGGAAAAAGGTTCTGAGGTCAGGTGGCACAAAGACCTTGTAGGCATCTTGATTCCGATCAAATCAGGTCACGGGTACTCTGACTTAATCATCCTCGTGAACTATCTTCCCTCGTGCTAAACCTATTAACTGACGCCGTCGTCTGTTCATTTATATAAACCTGACAGCTCGGTAGATGTTTCTTGTTACAATAATACAAAACAATCTTCTTAAGGAATTTCAGTATTTGGACCACCTATCAGGATTGGCGCGATTGTAGGACTAAGGTGATCGATTACGATTACTTGAGAATACCATGATTACAATTACGATCACATTCATTTTGAACGTAATCGATTACGATTACATTGTAAAGTAATCATGATTACAATCATGATTACAATGTATATAAGACAAACATGATATGCGAGTGTATATTAACGATATAGACATGCTACAGTTTTTACATGTTGCTTTCTAAGAACCAGACCCACTTTCTGGTATGTTCTTGAAATGTCCAAGAGACTTTGATGCTGTTGTACGAGGTTAATTTGTTTTAATATTTCTAAAATCACTATAGGAAAGGAGCAAGTAATCCATTTGCAATGAATGCACAGGTATTTATAGAGATAACTGAGCTTAGTTTAAGCTGAGATTAGGGCAAACAATATCAATGGAGTTGTTTGAATATATACTTAGTTACGAAATGCAAGGTAAGGTCTATATAATAGATACGATAATTAGAATATAGTCAAACCCCCAACTCCGATAACCTCTTTAAATGGATCACTTTTCACAGTCTTAAATTATTCCTATGCTTTAAATTATATTTTTCTTGTATAATTCCGCCCCCCTTCCAACGGCGTACTTCGATCTTTGATCTACGTCTAATGCCCACGTAGTCACGCCGTCTGTCAATCGACTGTTTACATGAATTGTAATAGCGGCAACATCTGAAGAAGTGTTTCAACACATTTACCTTTCATGTTCATAGAAATAATAAACTGACAAATCATCATGTGTATAAGTATGACAGCATTCCGTCAATGGGTAAATCAGTTCTATTGTTATCTTTTGCTTTACATACCAAACCATATCTCTATCATGGTAATTAATCAAACACCTTGCGTAATCGTGAAAATAATCGCTGATTACGATTACAGGAACATCCGGTCTGTGTCTGGCCTTAAAGAAGCGGCAGATCAATTATAGGCTATTAATCAGCAATTTGGACTGGATTATTTAATATGTGGTTGATCGTGTTTATATTTTGTGAGCATTTATAAATTCTGTGAGCATATTTGCAATTAAAAAATTGCTATATAAATAGCTGATCATACGGTTAACATAAAAAGTCTAGGTGTGTTACGGCAGCACGACTGTATGTGATGTTTTATATTTGTTTCACAGTGACTTAAGATTATCTGGAATCTGTTCCCTGCTGAATCATCCAGAGTTTATATTAACGAGCATGACAGTCAGTGCCTGATTTATAGTCAATTATCAGGGCATCCATCAGACTAAGATTATATTTATATATTGGCCAATGTTTACGTACCCAGTAGTGGTTTCGCTATTTTCCCTTTCATACGAACGTATTTATCTATTGAAATACCTATTAGAGACTTCTTTCCTCCAATTTAATAATTTTGATTGCTCCCAGGTGCAATTTACATACCCTGAGATATATAGGCGTACCCTTCCTGCTAAAATGTATGGTACTTGTAAATCCGGAGTTCACACAAGTTCGTTTGGTTCAGAAAAGTATGGACATTTTTGGTCAAATGTTATTTTATGGGAAGCCATCAAGTTTATTTTATCATATTCAGAAACAATTAAGGTAATTATTTTCTAACTTCTTCCTACATTTTTATTTCTGTCAACTTTTCTTCATGAGTATTTTTACAAAAATATTTTTGTCACTCGGAGTTACACGTTTCATGTCAATACCAATAAATACCAATAATTACATGTCTAATTATTACTTGTCACTGTCTCTGTATAAAAGTTTATTAAGCAAATAAATAGACAAAAGTATATTTTATCATTTTAAATGGTCAATAAGCTCAGTGGTTAGTATTACGAGATAAACATGATAATATCATAACGTGCAGGATATATAACGTATCCCATGTTTCTGAAATGTATGCCAATACTAATCAATACGTTATGATTGTTAAGCATTGACTAGTTTGTTGTATCTTGTTCAATAAATGATACTAAATTGGAAGTAACATTTCTTTATTTAAATTTTGTAAACGAAAAATGTATATGTTTTCTTTTGGGTAACTGGCATGCCGGTATTTTAATTATTACAAAATTATTACTTCGGGTATACACACATTATATACACCAATAAGCCCACACCTTTCAAAATTTAGATATGCAATATTGTTTAGCAGCATATTAGAAGTATTTTTATTGATGAGGAGAGTAAATGTTCATACTCGATGACTAAACAAATATTGCAGTGACTACCAGAATTACTGACTACCTTGATATTTCGGTAAGCAGCCATTTAGCCTTCAATTTCCAAACAAAATATTTAAAACTTGTTCTAGCTAATGGTAACTGGTAACTGGTTTTGAAATATTAAACTATCATATATTTTATAGTTGGCGTAATTTATTTCTTTGATTTTGATATTGCATAACTATTTTAAATCATCCCTTTCACCAAAATAGAAATTTTGTTCCTGGTAATGGAATTCGAGTTATGTGATCTCTTTCTTTTTTATTGTTTTGTGCCGTCCGACAAATGTGTGTTCGTACACAGGGAATTGTGTTCGAAAGTCTTCGGTGTGTTGGAGATCAAGTAGAAACACAACCATTCACCTAGAATTAACAAGTGTGTGACTTTGGGAATCTTTTGTCAGTTGATGACTATTACACGATTGATACTGTCAGGTACTGTACTATCGCTCAGTAGTAGTACAGTATTCCTTCACAGGCCCGTAGTTTATCTGTTTAAACTCATCCGACTTTCATTTCAACATTATGCGTCAAATACAATCGAATCGTCTATTATCTGGGTGCACATTTACTATCTCTTATAGGCACTTTTACACCACAGTGTCATCCACCCACTTTTTTAGTATCATTGTCTAACCCACAGAGTCGAAATACTACTCTAGACCTTGCGCTATTTGAAAATAAAGATTAACAACTCGGTATGCCTTAGTTCTCCAGATTATTCAAAGTTGTATTTAGAATAAAACATAATTTGACAGCTGTGATGGTTTGATATATGTTTCACAAGAAGTTACATGCGGGAACTATTGTTGAGGCATTCGTTCTAATTATAATAATATTGCATGATATCATGGTAGTCTTATTATTATTATTATTATTACTATTATTATTATTTAGATTAATTTTATTCGAAGTTTTCGTGGTAATGTTACTTGGTGGACATTACACAATAATCTATTTTTAATGAAGTGAGAGTTCATGTTATGTCTGTAGTGACATTATTAACGTCAGAATATTTTAATATCGAAATTTTCTAGACTGAAAGATATCCGAAGTTGAACTGATGATAATGTGATTATAATATAAGGTAAACCTGATATATAAGATAACCATCAATAATTACGCAGACAATTATTCATCAACCGAATTTCAAAACAGGAAAACTGTAACCGGCTTCAGGATTCCCGCTAGTCCTGGAAAAGGCCACAGAAATGTCCTTGAATTTGACAAAATCAGGAATTGTCCTGGACGTGTCTTGGAAAAATATTTCCTTTGAAAAAATCCGCTTAGAACAACAAAGCTCATGAATAAATATTATATCTGTAGACGAAGAAGATAATTGTAGAAGAAAAAGGGTGCCGGTTCATAGTCTCGATATCCCATGTTAGTTAAAATGTAAATAAAGTGGATGGATCAGACAGCTAGAAGGGTGAGGAGGAGGCTGTACCATAAAATGTCAATAATCGATCATACATTGAATAAATATGATATGCTTTTCGCACCAATCGTGATTTTTAAATTTAAATCTTGCATACTTTGTCCTGGAAAAAGTCCTGGGAATGTCCTGGAAAGTAATATTTCCTTCGCTGTGGGAACGATCCGGTTTTCTTTACTGCGTTTATTGAAGGGGGAACCACATTTCAGGATATAATTAGGAAGATGGCCATATTGTCTTAATATGTAACAGCTCCGCTATCTTGTCACATAGAATGATCCTTTGTTGGCTGATCATCGGGATTACCAAAGAGTGGCTAGGATAAAGATAACAGCCTTGGATACTGTAACATTTAATTGTTACCTCCTGAGATAAACAAATGCAAATGATCGATATGTGCTATTTGTATGTTCATACAAGACCATTGTAGGTCATTTAGGACGAACATTTTATCAGATTAGCTTAATTATAACATTTTGATTTTGAAATGCATAGATAACCTGACAATGTCATCAACAGGGTACACGATAGACAATAAAGATGATTTAATATTGTCCAATGAAGATTTGATAATGTCATATGACAGTAGAGATCCTTACACAGCTTGTCTAATTTGATTGGTAGGATCTGCATCTTGAATCCAGGATTTGATCTTCCTGCCTCGACCTATTATAACTGACACCTACGTTCGTGACGTGTATATTGGCTGTAGTAAGATTAAGGTGGGAAGATTCTCTTATCATTAATTATCAATATCTGGAGTTAGTTTATGTATATGTTGCTGTTTTATTGGTAGGCTAAATGGGCCGAGCTATCTCCAAAGGTAATGAGGCGAATTGAAAGAGGAGACACCCTTCTGATATAGCCCGGTCGGGGTTTAAACCCAGGTGCTATAGATATGTGGCCAACCGCGCTACCAGTTAGGGGTTAGATATACCGCTTTTTTAATTATATAATCCAATCGATTTCCAGCAAATAAATTCTTATTATATAACTTTTTAGGAATTTAATATTGTATTTTAAGTTATTTATATTAATTATAGAAATGATAAGATGGCGGCTACTCAATTAATCCTTTACAAAACTAATGCCACATATAATAAATGTAATAATACACGCGAAAAGCTCAATTAATTTTCATAATTACATTTTACATTGTCTTTATGTATTATTAAATATGTCAAAAATTCGGATTTTCATTCATTTAACAGTGAAATTCTGGACCAGTCTCAGATCTGGATGACTCATGATCCAGATAAATTATAGCCAATATCTTTTGTTAAATTTACCACTTAAGACTATAATTGTATCCTTTCCAGTCTTTTATACTCGAATTTAAGACAAAATATCAATATATTTAATAATAATGCTAATATTTTCATAGCTAACTGGCAGTCAGTGTATCGTATTATTTCAGTTTTATGCCAGATTAAAAACACTATGGTCATTCTTTAGTAATGAAGTCCGACTTCCGTAGGCGTCACTTGACTCCAATGATGTCACACACTAATTGTCTCCATGGCGCGAGATTCAACTGGAGCAGACAAAAACCAAGATGCATCATGTTCTTTTAACAGTAAATAATACAAGAAATAATACGAATTAAAGATTTGACATCGGTATATGCGAATTTCAAACTCTTTTTCCATGAATTGCGAGCAAGTAAATCTATTTTTGTGATATGCTACTTCTGGTGATTATTTCAAATGATATGCAATATATTATTCATCGACTGATGTATAAATGTGATAGAGTGACGACGACAAAATAGCTTTAATCTGCCCTTTCTAGCCAGAGTCATTCTAAGGCGCTGTACAGCGAAATTAGAACATGAACTGAATAAAGCTAGTTCGACATATTGAAGAAAAAACCTCGAATAGACGTCTTATTTGAGATTTATAAAACACAGTGCTGTTGTGATTTACTAAATTTCCAAAGGCGGCTATTTCTGTCGTGTATTTTCAAGATGTTGAGGGCATAAACAAATTGGTAATGTGCAATACACTCACTAGGTGGACCAGTTGTAAAAACACACATACTCAGTACCTGAAAAATTAAAATTTTAGAATTAATTCATAGATCAATATTACAGGCCTGAGAAAGCTTAATGCCAAAACAACTCTGAAAACAAGCGGGGAGGGGGGAGGGGGTTAGGAGGGTGCACTACCCTTTGTCCAGCCCACCCCAATTTTTATCCAATATTTTAAACGGATTTACACGAATAACGAGAATGATAATTTTCGTCGGAAAAACTGTGAAATCCGCGGAAAATTCTCAGACCTGATATTAGTAATTTCTGGTACATTGTCGCAGTAATAGATTTATGCTTATATTTATTATAATTATGAGAACTGCTATTTGGCAGTGAACATTATAATATAAACACCTTACTTCAAAGTCAGAAATTGTCTAAAAATAAATGAAGCAGAATATGGAATTTGAACTTAGAGCTTTTACAGGTCGGCTAAATTTGTTTTGAATTGATACCTCTGAAATACTAAGCTAAGAGGTTACAAGAAATATATGATTATGTTTCATGTTGAGGAGACTGTGGCGTGAAACGATTTATGATGTGGATTATATATATATATATATATATATATATATTCCTGTGTGTATATGTCCTATATTCAGACAAACAGGTCCTGGTACCGTATACTATAGTAGGCCTCTGCCTGTTTGGAGCTAAGAGATGTCGACGTGTACTGTATTGCGAACAGACCACAAGCGCAATGCATGATGTACTCAACAAAGTCCACACAAAATAGTTTATGTATACAAAGCATACATATTTATCACACAACAAACACTTGTTTCGTATAGTTTTCCTGTTTTGGCAAGAAACGTACAACGCGTACGCATTGTACTGTAACCTCGTTCTGTGTTAGCCGTTTCTTCGGAACACACGAAACCGACAGCATCCGGACACTTCCGAATGCCACTCGTCACTCATCGTCACTGATCACTCAACGAGGAATAGACGTGATGCGGGAACTCGGTAAGACCGTAAATAAACGATTTCGCTTACAAATCATTAACAAACATACAAAATAATTTTCTTTTGTGCTAGCCGAATAACAATAAATAGGTTATTCGCATCGAACGATGAACGTGTCCAGACCGATACTAATCACACGCATACAAACACACGGATTATAATATAACGACACAATTAACACATAACGTCCTAATAAGTCGGTCCATAAGCACTAATACCAAACATAGAATTATACCATCGGCCTACAATTCGCTATACTTTCGTCTCCGAATACTTGAAGTCCGTAGTCAAGGTATTCGCCTTCTGGGGAGAGGGTCTCAGCCGAGTGGGCGTGGCGTACGTGGCGTAGGCTCCGGCCCCTCTCCCGTCGTGTTCGTCCGAGTCGTACTCGGATTCCTCGCCCTGGGCGGGATTCTGGATCCCGCAGGGCAGGCCGGGTGGCGTCGACGATAGGTACACTCTCCTGACGGGAAACTTGTGGCGCGTTTTGAGGAAATGGAACAGGACCACGCCGGCTATGTGTATGACGAGCATCGACGCGACTGCGATCAGAATGGCATAGCCACACTTCAGGATCACGTTACGAGCTGCACTGACGTAAGGCTCAAATGATCTGCCTAGTTGACGTTCATAATTTTCTGAATTAAATGCTGGAAATACAAGACGGGGCTCTTTCGTTAAACATTCATGTAAACGGACTGACGACGTGGTAGGATCAATGGGCCGAGTCACCTCCAAAGGTAATGAAGCGAAGTCGAAGATGAAACACCCCTCAGATATGCCCACGCCGAGATTCGAACTCAGGTGGTAGTGATCTGTGGTCCAACGCTCTACCGATTAGACCACGGAGGAGCCATATAGTAAATTATAGTGAAAATAAATAGCACGGACTGATGAATTAAAACTAAAAATTGCTTGGAGTAATATAAAGACCCACTAAATGAAACTTGAATTAAATTAAATTCCATTATCTGATTGGTTTAAAATAGTTGAGTGGTTGATTAACTTAATAAAAATATAACGCGAAATACCATTTTTATACGAATAATAAAACCATTACGATTACCTGTATATAAATTTGGCTGTATTGGTATAAAGTTACACGGCAGCATTGGTATTTGTAATGTAGGTGGCGCCATGTTAACTTCACAAGTCCAGTTTAAGTGGCGCTCTCTGGTGATGGCACAAGCTTCACTGAGGTAATTTTCGACCAAACGATGTTGTTCTGTAAAAAGAAATGCTGGCTTTACTTATTTATCGTGGCCAGTCTGTACGGAATCTAATCTATCACAGGGTCATTTTCCCGGTATACGTCAGTTGTTGGTCTTTGTGTGTAAATATATTAGTCACAGTAATCAACAATGTTCTTGACTAGCGTCGCATCTTGAACGACTAGGCAGTATCTCTCTCTCTTTGTGTGTGTGTGTATATATATATATATATATATATATATGTGTTGTGTGTGTGTGTGGGTGCTTGTGTGTGTGTGTGTGTGCAATATGCGTACTTGTATCAGAATCTGGTGGCCTGTATATAGTGATGAAGAAACTGTGTTTGTGTGTGAGGGGTATTCTGTGTGTGTGTGCACGCGAGCGTGTGTGTGTGTGTGAGAATAATACCAGCCACCAAAAATACACCACGGGGAGACAAAATATATGTCACATATTCCTTAAAAAGGAAAAGTGAGTGAATAACGGTTAGCGACACTTCAGCACAAATAGGTCATTTAATGTCGCTTCCTTTTAGCTGTCTCTAACATCATTCCGGGAGAAAGAGTCTCAATTCTAATTCCCTAAGGTATGCTTAAGAATGACAAGAAGTGTCATAAAACGCCCAAAACAACGACAATCTAAAAACATTGCTTCTAAAAGTAAATATCATATTCTGCCACACATTCCACTTAATATCACCTATTTAGAAGCTTCGATTTCACTTCTCGATTTTATGGAATAAGTAAGACATGCACGCTGACATCAGTCGTTCCGAATGGTGTTGTTGTGTATGTGTGGTGTATTTTTATTGTAATAATATACAACAATACATAATACCTATATAATACCTGTTATTCCAGTCTATATATATATATATATATATATATTGGCTTATAAACGGTTCAGCGTAGTGGCTTTAAGCAACATATATATATATATATATATATATATATATATATATGATATTTCTCCACACACAAAGGGTGTTTAGAGATGTTGATGTTCGGAGCCAGTGCCACTATATATGTATGCTAACACAACACACACACACACACACACACACACACACACACACACACACACACACACACACACACACACACACACACACATATATATGGGGGAGAGAAACATGTGCACACACACAAGCGCTATTGATATTTAGTTCAATATATTGGTAGTCCAAACGACAACGTACAAACAGTGTTATCCGCCGTTACAGCGCCCCCTATCGGTTTAGGAATGATAATTTTATCGCTGCACCCTTCAACATCTCGTAAGAACCGATTAAAAGCAGGAGCCAGAAAATGAGATCTCGTCGAAGATCACACACTCTTGTCGGGCTCACAAGTTGGGGTTCTATTTAGACGCCGAAGAAACAATTGGTATAACTATTCGGACATAAAGGTCAATAGAATCTTCTCGCCGAGAGCAACTGGGTAATAAACACAGCTAGTCTATAGTTAACCCGAGGCTGAAGCGGCTTTGTCTGGAAATCACCGGCAAGCCAAACTTAGCGTAGTATGATTTGTAATACAAGTATAAATAACCAATTGTTCATACTCTTTCTGTTAATCGTATAATGTAATTTGGTTTAGTTTTTGACTGATTTGGCCACCATACATTAATCACAACTAGTGCGACATCTGACGGCAGTCTGGAAAAATACGGTTGTAGGTTGTGGATGAGCGCTGTTGACCTGAAAGCAGTCGCATAGAAGGATGTCCACTCTGAAACGATGTTTGTTTTTGAGAGGATAGTGTCCTATGTGAATAAGTGAATTAGGAAGTCAAATAGCTGAGTTTGGTGTACTTCATTTAAAATTTTCCGTCCTGAATAGGTTGACGCATGCGTCCAGTGTTTTTGTTCTCTGTTTTATATTGGCGTGTTTGTTGTCTATAGCCTGTCCTTCAGCTCGCAGTCGTGTCAGCCAGAAAACTACCTGCGTACAATTTTTCACCAGTTAGTAGATACGTGGATCTGGCTTCATCATCACAAACAAAATTTGTTATTACGAACATTTTGGCCGGAAATCATTTCCAATGAGATGATTTCTATTGTTTTTAATTATTGGGACTCTGTTCAAATCACATCACGTGACTCGGACTTTAAACAGGGTGCGAAATGGAGTTATCATGATCCTGATGAGATAATAATAGATCATTTGTGCAGAGTGAGAGTATAGGGACGGGTCCACGACTCTTCACCAAAAAGTCTAAACGATAGAACATAAACAGTGTTTGTCATTCACTCATTAGGAAATCAATGCGCTACGCTGAAGATAGCCTGTGGCTTAGAGCCTGTGGCTTAGAGCCGAATAAATAAATATATTGTTGCATACGACAGGGTTCTCAAGGGTCTTGGAAAACCTTAAAAAATAAAAAATCGAAAATAAAACAAATTATTTTCCAGGTCCTGGAAATGTCCTGGAATTTTACAAAATCAGGAAATGTTGCCTGTGAAAAACAATCCACTTAAAAAAAAACAGGAATAAATATTATGGCTGTAGAAAAAAACTTAAATTGTAGAAGAAAAAGAGTACCAGTATAGAGTCTTGATTTACCATGTTAGTTAAAACTAAAATAAAAGTGGGTGGATCAGACAGCTCCAAGGAGTGAGGAGGAGGAGGCTGTAGCATGAAAACGTCAATAACCGATCATACATTGGATAAATATGATATGCTTTTTGGCACATATATTGATTTATTACCTTTAAATCTTGTATACCTTGTCCTGGAAAATGGTAATTTTGTCCTGGAAAATAATATATCCTTGGCTGTGGGAACCATGATACGAATTCCTAGCCACGTAATCCGAAATGTAAAAAATGGACATCGCCTGATTATTAAGTTTTGGTCAAATTAAGTGCATTACTGGATGCTTATTCTTATCACCAATGAACTTAAATTCTGATGCGTATCTATCTCTTACTTACTTTAGAAACCGAATTTAATATGAAACATAAACGAACTTCAGGCAACAAACTTCAGTGTTCTGTTGACAAAGGTGTCAACAATCGGGCTTAGTTAGTACCCGATACGTTATCCTTATATCAGTCTTGAGCCGGAGGCCTATGCTGGTTTGAAAAAAGCTTCGTTTATTGCCAACAAATGTGTAATAAAGGTTGTTAGATTTGAATTGAATCTGTTTTCCCCACAACTGATGATGCTTGCAATAAACACC
Organism: Paralvinella palmiformis; assembly: GCA_025642065.1. Classification (NCBI taxonomy): domain Eukaryota; kingdom Metazoa; phylum Annelida; class Polychaeta; order Terebellida; family Alvinellidae; genus Paralvinella; species Paralvinella palmiformis. Next base: position 308,716 of record JAODUP010000183.1, read on the forward strand.
ACGTCAATCTTTATTATAATCCAACAAGAACTACTCAAGTTTTACAGGTAAGAGCTGAGGTTTCTACTAATATTAAATAATTGGTAGAAATTAATGCCTACAGTCGAACAACCGGATTTTAACGAAGGTTCCAATGTGCTAGCAAAGCTTAATCTTTGGAATCTTTCTGATCGACCAGGAAGCACTGTGTCCGGATTGCCATTTAGGCGTTATATCAAGGATGAGAGGGTTTGGTAAAACAAAAACTAGAAATTTCACGATACCAGGAAATCACGAACGAAACCAGTCAACGGTAGCTTGGGATTTGGAGCACTCTGTAAACCCCCTTCACTTTAGAGCGACTAATATTATTTAGAATATAATCTGATTATATTCAGAGGTGAGTGTGGATTTAGAACCTCTTTGAGAATTTTAAGGCAGTGAATTATGATGAATGTCTGTCAAATACAGTTTGGGTTACAGGGCGGGGGGGGGGGGGGACGCTGTGAGCCATTAAGAAAGACGAAGAAAATAGTTTGGAAACCTTTGCGGTCTACATACATATCTACACATTCATCTGCAAACGTTTCAAAATAATGCTCCACACATGTGTTTGAACCTAATTACAAAATTCGTTTGACAAATATTATAATGACATAGATCACACAGTCGGATACTATATTAGCTCCTTAGCGTACCTCTCATTCATCCTACCACCTACTCATAGATAATCTGGACGTTAATACAACATATACCATCAATGCTTTGGGAGAATTTCAATACATTCCCAGATCGTTTCAAGTATGAAGGTTTCAATTGATATTGGCACATAGTTTGTTCACGATTGAAGCTCATTATTAACTATAAATCGTCAGTTAATGATTTTAAAGGGATAGTCCCCTTCATTTCACATTTTCAGGACTAATAAAGCTATACTCACAAATATCATAAATAATGTCAAAATGTGTAAAGGATCACCCACATATTAAATAATTCAGTTCAAGTGCTGATTAATCGACTTTTAATGGCCTGTGGGCGCTGCCATTTTAAAGCTAGACAGAGACCGGAAGCTCCTGAATGCTGACGTCACTTCAGCGTATCCGGTTGACCTGAAGTCTATAGAACCCGTACAAAACCATGTAAACAAGTGTGAGCAAAATATTATTCCAGAACATAACAGCAGTATCTTGTTAAAATTACGTCATGAATGACATATAACCATATCAGTTTGAGCCAGAAGGAATCTTACAAGAGGAAGGTGACTCAAACTGGCTAAGAAATTAATGCTCAAGAGAAATTATAATCTGCGTCAGTCGAGGAGCGCCGATGTGACGTCAGAGTATTTAAGATTTCTCCTTTCCGCCTTCGAATCTGGCTTCCGGTGCAGCCGTAATGGCGGCCCTCCAGTGATTTGGATTATTTCCCTATATCTATGATATCAGGTATATTTCGTGATTATTATTGTGGAATTTTTGGTTACTGTTCTAAGCATTACATATTTAAAAAATATTTTCTGATGGTGGACTGTCACTTTAATTGATATTTTTTCATACAATTAATAGAATATCATTGTGTTCATTTCAAACTGAACCAAGAACAGATCCGTGAAGTTAAAGTATTCAAAATTTCAGATTACTCGTGAACTCCGTAAAATGCGTTGAGAATAAGCGAGATTAGCTCATGTATCTTTTATAATCACTTAATGGTGCTTCTAGAGCGGTCCTTTATGGGATTCCCACCATTTTGACGAAATCGACATAAACATAAATATCCCATCTGACATTTCTTCGAATGAGATCACCATGACTATTCTATAATGAGACATCTGACCCTTCGTAAACAACACAAAGCATATTATGGTGCTTTTGAGAAGTTATGTTAGACAATATGTTTCCAGGTCCGCATGTTCTAGCCAAAAAAAATACCCAGAGCTGTATATTCCATGTCCTATTTGCATCTTTCTAGGGACGACCTTTGTGGTTTTGCCCTGGGAATCCAGCATTTAAATGATTGAATCAGACATAGTAGGCTCTTCAAGCACTGTTTCCCATCCCGAACAGTGATATTGGGCTCAGCTCGCTTGGTTGGTATGTTGTATGATTCACTTTTGAAGTATGTGGGAATAGAATCATCTTTCCTAAGTCCATTTACGTCCAGCCTATACAATAACATTCAAAACTAGTTTTTTTTCTTCTGCTTTTCAGTAATAATACAAAACCCCATTATTATAACAATGTAGGCTTCAATAGCAGACATGAGGTCAAGTCTAATCACGTTAACATAAAGCTTTAACAACAGCAATGCCGTGAAACCATAACGGTCTGCTTCATCATAAATGTCAATTTTCTAATAGAAATTAAGCTATCAGTTTTAATAAAGTTGTTCCATGACAGCTGCTTATTGTACAAACTGAATTCTGAATACAGTAGCAACTGAGGTATAAAGTTTGTCAGGCGTTATTTTGAAGACAACTACAGGAATAACTCCCTCACTTAACAACCCGTAGAACTCGTCGGGTCATTGATCCAATTGACGGATAGTACAAGCAACTCGCAGTGCCAGAAGTATTGGAAATTGCAGCCAAATTGGTCAAGGAGACACAAGTAAACAAGCTAATTGTATGGCTTATTCTTGTGGTGTTGTTTTTTTCATGATCGAATTAGTGGTTAACTTAGGCACAAATGATTGCACACACACACACACACACACACACACACACACTATCCCAAAAGGTAGGTTTTAAATGTATTTTTCATGATTTTGAATGGATAAGAAACAATTAATGTGTCGGTAGCTGCTTTTCATTAGCGGATGTATTATTCATAGCGCCAATGTACGATGTTTAAGGTCAGGTAATGCTGTATTTAAACGCAAGGAAACAGTGTACCTATGTCTGGAATGGCGACAGTTGATGTGATTTATTTAGAAAATCTTCATTTTATTCTCCAAATTCAACGATCAGATGTCTCAGATATTTACAGAAAACTGTAAACGGAACGAGAAAATGGCTAAGTCGGACATGGCATTAACTGTCATTGACTGTCTTGCAGAGGTTCATGGCTACAGAAAATACATTTAGCTCCGAAATAATTATATAATAGATATACCAATTTGTTCAGTACACTCTATTGATTAACTTGTGTACTCAGGGTAACAGTTGAACCGATTCAAACGGAAAAAATAGAAGTTTTGTTGCTGCCTCGTTTTCCCGCACTGTCAGCTTATGGATGCATATCAGCTGCTGCTAACTCGTACACCCCGGATATTGCGAAAACGGTGCTGCCACCTGTTCACCAAATGGCAAAACACCTGATCTAGATAGGGAAGCTATAAAATAGCTATAATTAATGCTGCTTAGACAGTCAACGTAAATATTCTAATTAAATTTCACCTCTATGTGTTATCCTCAGGCACCACGACTGTAGGTGATAACGCTTTTTAGAGTTTTACTGCATGCATTGCGGTTTTGTGAATAGTGAATGGTTGAGTTTGAATTCATGATTATATATTACTTGTGCCAGTTCCCTATTCCACACTAGCACACGCACGCACGCACACACAGAGAGAGAGAGAGAGAGAGAGAAAGAGAGAGAACGCCATCTATAAGTACCCACCAGAGTTGAAGTAATCCACCATACTTTTTAAATTCAGCAATTCCGAACTCATCTGACCCTCATATATTTTCATTGTGACGTCGTTAAAGTGTTTGGCTTGGTCCAACAAATACCAGTTGGTCTGGTTCAGTTGTATGTCTAGAGCTCCTAAAAACACACTAAATCCCTCCAACTGAGATATAACCATAACATCCAAGAAGACAGTGGCTGCTTTGATGAAGAGATAGAAAAACATCATCAGCGCTACGGCAATGAGAATTTTTGGCAGAGTCTCGCTGAGGATGAGTCTGATAACGGAGTGCTTTAACACGTCGAAGTTGTGGTCGCGTGGAATGGGACTCGATGATTTATTTGCCTGGCTGTACGTCGGGTCCGCGGGGTTGTGGGCGGTCTGCGAAATGGGCTGCGCGTATCCTGCGCGCTGTCCGTTCAGCGGCGTCGAATAGTCGGGGACGCCGGCCTCGACGTAGGCGGCTTCTTCCGGATAGCGCGAGCTGCTGCGAGATGTCAGCGTCGTGTAGGTCTGCGGTGATCCGGTCTGAGGTTGGGGAGGGGCGATGTTCGGCGGCGCCGATGGTTGTGGGGCGGTGGGGTCTTTTGATTTCGAATGCCTTTCGATGCTGTCTTGGAAGCCGTGACACAGGACCATAGCGTTGATGTAGGTGTGGCTGAATCGATAGATCAGTAGAACGGCGTCCAGGATGAGAAACACAATCCTCAAGAGATCGACGTTTATGTAAGCGACGAACTCCTCCACCGAGAATATAATACTGTGCTTTAATTGGTCCTTGTTCGGCGCCACAAATTTATACTCCTCGGCGAAATGGGACGAGGTGTACTTCGGTCCTTTGCTAGCGTCTTCCGGGAGATGCGTAGCTATGAACTGTGCCGAAGGTAAGTGATCTAGGGGCGTATGATTGCTCAGGCTACCCGTGGTTAACGAGCTTTGACTACTGAGTTGACACTTGGGGGCCTGATGATCCACATTTGGCACAGGAAGACTTGGCAAATCTGGCAGTGAATTAAGATAACTGAAAAGATACAGACAGTAAGCTGCGTAAAGTGATTTTCCTCAACGTGTGTACTTTTAATTCGAAATAAACGCACAATCTTCAACATGCCAATTTCAATACGTGTGAAAGAAGAGCTTACCTTTCCCAAAACTGAATATCCCACAGTTGAACATTTTCCACCTCCTCAATCTCCAAGAACACACCAAAGTCGATCTCCGCGCCATTGAACTCCGGATTGGTACGGACATAACGAGGCCTGCCAACGGACAATCCAGAATCGTTGAACAGCTTCTGCGAGAACTTGTACCAGTCATTGTTGAAGATGTTCTTCATGTAATGATGATACCTAGCCAGAAACGGCCTGATGCTAGCCCGTACCCGCTCCTGGTAGCCGCTCGTGTAGTTCTCCAAATCGTGTCCGTAGTAATCCATCACCTTCTGCGCCCTCTTGTACATCAGGTAAGATATGGACGAGTCCTGTCCGTACATATCCAACTGGTGCTGATTGGCGGTGATGTTGTCCATCTCGTGCGCCATGGCGTCGAACAGCTCACCAATATAGTGGCTGCAGGCGCCCTGCATGCTGGTGACGAGCTCGCTCTGACGCAGCAGCTCGTCCTGGCTGTAACGATCGATCTTGCTGCCGAGCATCATCGTCGAGTTGTACTTATCGCCTTGGTAGGAATCGAGCTTGCCGAGCTGGTTGAGATCCTTGCCCAGGAAGAGCATCAGTATGGCGAAGAATACGGTGAACGTAAACAGCAGGCTGTAGACGACGCGGACGAAGATGTACAGTCCGACGAAGACGGTCTGGCGCTGGCTCAGCGTCGTCGTCGTCGTCGTAGTAGTAGTCGTCATGCAGCCGGGGCTGGCGTCGAGGACGTCATCGACGCGCGACGACGGCCTGGACGTCGGCTGATAGGGCGGCCTGATCTTCAGCGTCTGGTCGTACATCAGCTTCGACTTGGTGTGCTCCGTGTAGACGAAGATTGCCGACAGGAAGAGCAGCAACGTGACGGCGATGGCCCCGATGATGGAGAACAACGTCAGCGACATGGCCGGCGTGCTCGGCATCTTGATCGCCTCGGCCTCGGTTTCGACGCGCTGCTGCTCGAATATCATCTGGGTCAGGTAGACGTCGTAGCCGCGCTTGGCGTCCCGCAGCCGGACGTCGAACGTCTTGTCGGGATCCTGGCCCCAGTTCGGCACCTTGAAGGTCAGGTTGAACTCGGCCGGACAGAGGATGAGCAGGTCGTAGCGAAATATCTCCTCCAGATCGATCCGGTTGTTTATCGTGATGCCTAAGTAGGCAGGACAGCCACTCATCTGACCTGAACGCGTAATGAATAAATACACAGAATGTGAAATGCACACACGCACGCACGCACACACGCACGCACACACGCACGCACACACACACACACACACGTGAAACAAGATTATTATAGAGGTGGAGCTACTGTAGCCCAAGGAATAGTTACCAGATATCTGTATCTCCCAAATACGATGACCAGATGTCAGACGTAGGTCAGCCTTAAGTGTGTCTCCAGTCACAAGTTCCGGACCGTCATCTTGGAAATAGTACGGCAAGATGGACATGTTACCTGAAACCAGTCAGGTACGACACCAATTAATACTAATAGCAAACTTTTAAAGTGTGAGACGATATCGAATGTCACATAATGACATTTTCACGTGGAGCTAAAGAAGTATTTGTTCGAGACAAATACAAAATTAGTTTATGACCTGTATTGAGCATCATACACCATCATCTTATAACTGGGTATGACCTGTATTGGGCATTATACCCAGTTATAAGATTATGGGCTACAAGCTAAGAGCATCCCAGAATAAATCTTTATTTTACTATATTGATCGTCAGTTCACAACGATGCCTGATCGTAACTGTCTATAAATCAGAAAAGACCAAATAAGCAGCCCTGACAGAAGCATCTTCTTAAGTCATCTTAGTTCTGGCACATTACACACGGTACGTTCAAAGGTCGTAGGTTGGATCCCCAAAATGTGTCCTAACCTTTTATTACCAATCAAGAGATTGTTTTTCTCGCTCATAATATCCTGGATAGCTAATTAAGTTGTCTTATTAATACTGATGTTGGATGTTAAAGATACAAGGATAGAGTAAAACATTCTGAAGGTGACCCGTCTCGGGATATTTTAGCTCCATGTTTTGTACAGTGAGCATAGGAGTGTTTTAGCTCCATGTTTTGTACAGCGATTCTCAAGGTATTTTAGCTCCACATTTTGTACAGTGAGTCTCCAGGTAATTTTAGCTGATCTCCTGGTATTGTAGCTCCATGTTTTGTACAGTGAGTATTCTAGCTTCACGTCCTGTACAATGGGTTTTGGGAGTGTCTTACCTCCACGTTTTATACAGTGAACCTCCAGGTATTTTTGCTCCACGTTTTGTACTGTGAGCCTCGAGGTATTTTAGCTCCACAATGTGTACAGTGAGCCGCCTCCGGGTATTTTAGCTCCATGTTTTGTACAGTGAGTCTCCGGTTATTTTAGCTCCACGTTTTGTACAGTGAGTCTCGGGGATATTCTAGCTCCACGTCTTATACAGTGAGCCTCGGGATATTTCAGCTCCACGTTTTGTACAGTGAGTCTCGTAGCACTTTAGCTCCATGTTTTGTACAAAGAGTACTGAGCAAAGAATAATTTTAGCTTTTATAGGGATTATACCAGAAATTAGTAGTGATCCTACTGCTGTGTGTTAGCCATATTTTATGCTAACAAGCTATGAACCATAACAAAGCGAACAGAATCATTGGCTGGATCCAGACTTTAAAATAAAACATAACGCACATAATTAAATTACTAAGGAGAATAAAGATCAAACAACTAATTAGTACCTGATTAACAAATAACGCTTAAACTAATTAGTACCTGGTACTTTGAATCTAATAAACGGATCCGGATCAGCTGACTTGAGATAATAAGTGAACGGACTCTTATCGCTGTATGTCATCAGATTTACGGCCTGACCGTCTTGGCTGTAATGCTTCTGGACCTTCTGGAAGTTGGTGATGTTCTTCTTGCACTCATTGTTCTGTACCCAACTCGACGTGCTGTAGTCAAACGGGCGCCGGAACTGAGTCGAAGCGACGTAGATGTTGGTCTCGACCTCGTGTACGACGACGCGCTTCTTGCGATAGTCTTCCGGCTGCTTCAGCGAGTGTACCGAGTGATTGTACTGGCCCTCGGCGTTCTTCACCTGTCCGATTAGGATGAACTCTTCGTCGAGCTTCAGCCCGGTGTTGTGCTCGACGGTGATGTAATCAGCCTTGTATTCGCCCTCGCTCTGATATTCCAGGTCGCGGGCGTAGATCGTCTTGTACACTTTGGGCGTCTGAAATCCGCGCTCGGGAATTTGAACGAAGAAGAAGATCTGGTAGAGAATCTGCGGCTCCTTGCGGGTGATGTGACACATGTAATGCTGCCTGATATTTTGGAACACCGGCTGAATGGTGTAACGGTACGCATCACCTATAAAATAGCACGAATCTTATTGCCTATATAACAAATTCACACTTAATCTGCAGATAAATGATTATTAACCATCAAAAACCATTAAAACGATAACAGGCCCTCTGTTCCTCTTCCGTTGACGTTCAAGTTATCATGATGCACCACTGGAAATCTAGCATGGAACACGCCCGGACACTTACCCCTGATACGTTATGATAAACTTAACCTATACAAAATGTCGCACTCGTGGGCTGAATTTAATGCGGAAATGGTTAACGTCCAGTATGATATATATATATATATATATATATGTCTAAAGTAACATTGTGTGTACCCATTGCGCACTCCACGGGAGCCGACGTGCATTCTTCGCTTTGGGCCAGTTTACAGTCGGGCAGCGTGTAACAGTCTATCTGACAACACTTCTGTTCAAAGATGTCTGAACCTAAGCCAAGAAACGAATAAATAAACAAACAGATCGCAATCAATAATCATTCGGCGTAAAATATTATCCTTAGTTTTAGGAAGACCATTAACAAATGGTTGATACTTATATTAGTAGGCAATTATAAATCAGCATACCTAGAGATTTACAGCGAGGCTGATCCAGACATTGGTCACATCTGGCCTGGGCCACCTTACATCTGTGCGGAGGAAACCTGATCGGTCTCTCTATGGTGTACGATTGGTTGAATATCTCCCTCAGTAGGTCGGAGTTATCCGTACAAACCACGCTATTGGCTGCCGGCTCCAGTTCCTCTGGAAAAGTGCCCTGTGATTGGATGTATGTCCAGGTAATGATTAGCATATGAACGAGGATTGTTTGGCAGAGGATCTCTGTACCAAAATGAGCGACAAGTTTATTTCTTTTACATCAGAAAAAAATATATAATTCAGTTACTGGTTTGAGAACATTCACGATTGTTTTTCTCCTTAAACATCGGTTAGTTTACGACATTACATAATTACAGGTAGTTAAACGACGAGAGAAAAAAGATCAGTCAACAGGTAACATCAGTCAAGAAGTAAAAAAGAATTATTCTAAGATAAGACTGCACTCGTCGACTAATAAACTCTTATTTAGCCAATGCGAGATTATGCTAAATTTGACGAATGGGGAGAGTGAGTTATTAAAGCTTTAACAAACGTTGGCTTTCGAAAGTCCCATAATGGATACGGGAAATCACCGGGAGACCGGGCCGTATGCTGACGATGAGGCGAGGGGAAGTGTTCCCGCTACGCTCTCTCCGTTCGCACTAATGGGAGAACGAGATGAGGCCGTAAGCACTTGAATTATCTGCACTCGTTGAGGAGTCCACTCGCGGGAGTCTTTGGGGAAATCATGTAAAACAGGGAGGCCCCCCTCCCCCAGGTTAGACCTGGCCAAGTGCAACCGTCTTAAGATAAAGAAGAGCCTTTGTTTGTTTCATGAATGAAGTAAATATTAGTGGGACATCTTGGACAGAGGGAACCACGGAGTTTACTTCTATTGGGGGATATTATCAACGCCCGGGTACTTCGTCGGGATCAGATCCCGGATTGTATGGTGGATGAGCGTACTAACAATGTGTCACGGTAAGGTTAGATAGGACAATTAGAGCAGATGGGAATCAATAATATTGCTGATTCCGCTTAATCGATATCGGTTTTAAGGATTCTAAAATAACAGTGGCACTGCTAGATGTAGCAGATGTAGTTAGATCTTTGTATACACATTATCAGGGACTACAAAGGTTGTTAGAAAATTTCGTAGTGGTCGAAGAAATGTTGTTTGGGATACCGAAGACGGATACAGGATCATATTAAATAGAAAGTGCTATGGGCGATCCTGTGTGTTTTATTTCAATTATTTCATCTTATTCCAATAATTGGCAATAAATGTGACCAAGCATGCATATATTTACACTTAAAATATATATATATATATATATATATATATATATATATATATATATATATATATATATATATATATAGACGAACATCAATTCATGAACAGCAATCGATACAGATCATGCTGGGATAAGTGTGCATCCAGTGGAAAATACTCAAGATGCAACATGCACCAGCAGCATGCGTACGAGCAATCAACGCGTGCATGCATATTCATTTCTGCGACGTTTTGATTGGCGCTTGGGAACAAGTGCCAGCCATTGACATATCGGGGATGAACCAAGCTTCTGTTCATGCCATGCACGAAAAGCCCACCGAGTTTTAACAGAATAAACACAGATTAATGAACAGATGATAGTATTCATATAAACAGAAATATGGAACCAAAAATGTGGAACCAAAACAATAAATGGTTCGTAACACCTTCACTGCTAATTAATATTTTGCTTCCAAAGACCTTTCCAAATTCATACAAATTCATAATTCGCCTGAGAACGCGAAACGTTTTAGTGAAGTGCGGTGAATAACAGAAAAGGAGTTACAAGTGAATATTTATAATAATAATAATTAATAATAATAATAAATGTGTAGTAAAGACCCACATAACTCTGTTATAGACAAAATAAAGTTCACTAAAACTCTCGGTCATTGATACATTGGGTTAGTTATAGAATGTCTGATATGATCAGAAGTAGTTGACTACATGTATTAACCATTTTAAGATGAACTTGTATGGTTGGATTTCGGCTACTCATCTACAAAGGTGTGTGTGTGTGCGCGTGTGTGTGTGCGTGCGTGTAAAGGTGGGTGTGTTGATATCTATGATGGATTGAAGAGATGGATGGATGGGTGATGATATGAGAAACCGAACGGAAAGCCCGAAGGATCGGTTGGAAAATAAATAAATAAGTCATTGACATCGACGCAGCGGAAAGAATTCCTGAAAAATAGAAAATGGCGCTATTTTATGGCCTTGAAGTTGGCGAACGACGACAATAAACGGAATGGACCAATCACTGGGCGTAATGAGTTCGAGTAAAACGAAACGGCAAACGCCACCCTTCAGATGCGAGCCGAGATTTAAAGGACGGCCTCAGAGGCCCGCAGTGAACCACGCTAACCCGGTTTGATCACCGGATGGCTGGGTGGCTGGATTCCTGGAAAAGAACGCACCCGCGAGACAAGAATCGGAGAGGGGAAAAATGGGGGAAAAACATCTGCGGCCAGAAATCTAACTTCGCCATCTGTCAAGAGGACGCTGCCAGCAAACACAAAGAAATACACATGCTTCTAATAATGGATAATCGTACATGTTTTGACACCGTCGTTTCTGGAAATAAATGACGATGTGATTTATGGGATGTTCTGCAGACGTTATGCGAGCGAGCGAGCGAACGAATGGTTTGGCTATGACGTATGAGATATGGCGGTGTATGTACGAGCTAGGAGCCGACGTGTCGGATGATGTGACGGCGATACGCGGCGTACCACTGTCGGATGTGAAAATGAATGATCCCGCCTCCCTGGTGTCTGCAACAGATAAAGCATGATTAATGCATGAGGACGGTACACAGATCTACGGCGGCACTGGCTCGGCTATTCTGCGGATAGATCCATTCACAAATGAGCGAGCCTTCGAACGAAAAATCCCACCCTAAAAAACTTGAACAGATGACAGTTCTGATGTGGGAGCATGCAGTTTCACAGAGGTCTGGATTTATATGGGATTGATGCACTGAAAGTAAGAAATGCGGGACGGTGAAATCATAGAAAGCCAGTGCTTATCACACAGCTCGGGGTATAAATGCAAGACATTTTTAGGGGTAATTCAAGAGTTTTAGCATGCCAAACATACACGTACATGTATCATCATGCTATACGTTGACATAAATGCATGCAGATTCGATGCAATGATGCAAACAGGTTGTGCCAATGCCATCCGCAATGCATACAGTATATCAGCATTCCACCATGATCGTCTGTTGCTGCAGTCTGTTCATTAGCAGTTCACGGAGAGAAATACATGCCTTGGATGCAATGCCATCATGCAGCGAAAACTATTTATCATGTCAGTAACAAATAAACAAACAAACACACAAACAGACAAAATGCATCGCTGACTGGTTGACAACACATCATGTCTCACAACATCTATCTAGCTAAGCATGCGTCAGTAAGAACATCATGCAGCAATGACACCACAATCACTGAACAATCAACACAACAACATGCACAATACCGAGCAAGTCATCTAGTATTGAATGCGCATGCGCAGAAAAATTCCCCCTATCGTTCGAAACATGCACACTAAACGGGTAACTAGAGAAAATAGCAAATCACTCGGAAGAAGACACAACACAGAATCATTAACCATGCTCGTGCGGCATGCATCACGATGCGACACTCGAGGAATTCACGATACACAATACAGAGCAATCGACAGACAGCGAAGCACATGCACGTATTTCCATGGCAATAACTTACACAGCCAAGGAAACACCACATGCAACCACGTGATAAATGTATGCATGCAAGTCATACTTTCGGTGGCAAGCTCGAGCAAGATGCTGACAAACTAACACACGTGAAAAACATCAACAGATGACTAGACACTGCAATCAGTACTTGACAGACGAACGGACGGACGGACAGACAGACAGACTGACCGACACACATACAGACAGACGTGTACACTAATCAGGAACTCCCCAACTGGCACTCTAAACAGATCAATTATTGGTTACAGTTACCGTACCTTATTCTGTATTTTTCATTTTTCGGAGAAATGGAATCAAGAGAAAATATAAGTCGGTGTGATAAACTGTCAGGAACATACAGAGATAGAAGTAAAAGCTGAAGATGTGAGGCATTTAATTATTTAACAACTACAATGAAAATGAGAAAGCTCTCTCTCTCTCTCTCTCTCTCTCTCTGCTGAAATGACACCACGGTTACTGTTTACATGCCATATATTAAGCGATATATTATAACTATGTATAGGTTTGCTTTTTCACTCTCTCTCTCTCCTCGATGCTAAACGTTACATATCTTGCACGCACTCCTCTAGTCATTATTATATAAGAAAAAACAACTTAACCAAAGCATAAAACGTGGGAATAAATTAAACGAAGACATTTCCTCCTGAAATCATTGAATGCATACATTCAATTCTATAACGACGAACGCAACACGCCACCAATATTTGACCATGTATCCACCATGCTTAACGCAGGCTGGCGTATGGATGCACGAATCGGGTTGTAACAAAGGTCGCGTTATCTCTAGCAACAAAAGGACGATGAACCACGCACAGATTACGCACATATTAATATGCCTGGGTTGTCTAACGAAACAAAAAACACAACCTATAAACCGAACTATACCTAACAGTTATCACAGGCTTAGAAAACGCAGGCCGCCGTCGGCCGAAAACACAGGGATTAAACGGAATGAAAAACAAACACGACGAGGACAAAGTAAGGTCAGCACGCGGGTTAGTAAACTAAAAAAAACACACGATCATTATACGGGAGGGGGTTGGGTTATTATGAGAGCACAATTCGCACTGTAAATGCTGAATGGGGGTTTGACGGATGATGAAAAAACGGCCAACTAATGCTAGAAGGGTTCGGGTAGCAGCGAAGTGGGTCAAATGGTCAGTAAACACGCAGACAGAAGTATGTTTAGATATATATATGTATATATAATATATTTGTACATGAAATGGAAAGTAAAAGCCACTGTCTCAAGACACAACATGCTGGTACATGGAGAAATATTTCTTGTTGGCCTAGACTATGGAGAATGTTCACACACCAGCTTACAGATTAGCATGCACATTCTGGAAACAGCTCAGAGATGAGACCGTAGAGTAGACGTCACTCGAGTTCTGGGTAATATTTCGATATTTTCTGATGATTCAATGACTTCAGGTGACTGAACCACATTAGATAAAACATTCGATTATCGATCTTCAAACTGCCCGTGATACTCGACTTTAGGCACACTCTCGTGAGTGCACATTATCTATGTATTGGAAATGCGTACAATGACTATTGGATGGAAATCTGTTCGGTGGTACACGCTCCCGAAGTAGAATGCACCGAATAACCTAATTTTGTGTGAAGTACACATTTCACGTGCTACACACTGAGCCTTAATGAATCCTTCAGTACTTGAGAAAAATGTCTAAAATCAGTGGATTATAACCATCATTAAGCTGTAAATTGATGGTTCAATATTTGATTTGTACATTGTATGAAATGGCAAAAATCAAAAATCGATTATTAAAAGTACTAATGCCAACAAAAAACTGATGGGCAAGAACCAGCTGTCATAAAAGAAGATTTGTAAGATAGTACGGTTATTATTCTATCTTGAAACAGAACTGTATCAATTATTTACTGACTTTTAGGCCTTTATAATGGTGTATAGTAAGGCCCACACTTTCCTCATTACCATAATTAAATCGTTAACAAATTATAAGCATAGAGTTTTACCAAAACTGCAATTAAGTAGAAATTTTATCTTCAACTAAATTCTATATTTTTACAGTATTAGAATTAAGAATGTTATTTCCCAAAACAAATAAACACTTCGACTATAACGTGGACGACCAATTGTCACTACTAAGCGCATCAGTAAAGGAGGCAATATTAATATAATAACAATAATAACTAAAATTATTATTTGTTTATATTTCGAGTCATTTAAGACTGATTACTCAGATCTATGTCAAATATAAAAGTTCCAAACAAACGCGCTTTCGTAGCGTCGTTCCCTTCCTTTACTGTTCTATATTAATCGCATGAGAGTGCAATTTACACAAATAATTTATATTAAAAACTACAAATAACAAATCTAAAAGAAACTATTTTAAACATCTTCTATTATTCAAGAGGGTGGCAATCAACTGAGAAGAAAAACGAAGTATTCAACTTCTACGTGGCTGGAATTCAATCGAAATAACCAAACCAAATTAGGTTAGAAAACAACGGCCAAGACGTGTTTGAGAATTACGGGGTTTTTTTCCGGATTATACTAACCATTTTGGGGCAAGCTTCATTAAGTGTCCTATGGAGATAGGTGTCCCCATTAACGCAACCAACGGGACACTGAGGTTTTGTGGGGTCACTATCGTCGCAGATAATCTCCTTCGCCATTGTAGTACGATCACGAGAGATCTCCAGCGTCACAGTATAGTAATCTGGTATTGGATTTCTGGAAGAAACGAGTACACAAAATTAGCGGAAGAGAAGATCAAGGCGACAACATTGATTTGGCATTAATTGCGGCACATCTGATACGGTGATTTGGACATTAGATAATGTATTATATCCTATACGTTGACTGACTATTTTGTATAACTTCTGCGCTATCTAAAAACCTCGGATGTATGACTGGGAAACTACTCCACAGACAAGTGACCTAATCAGTTTGAAGTTTTTTTATTGTTGAAGTATGAAACATCCCACAGGCACGGGTAACACTGGATACTTGGATATCATAATATAGACAATAGAGTGTATATAAAGCTAGCCAAGGCAGTAGAGCTTCACACCGCACCACAAGCTCAGACTATGGTGCTAAATAATCATAAGGCGTTAAGAAAGATGTTTCAGAAATGAAATGGGTAAATGACGTCTTCCTCTAGTCAGCAGATAATTATGGGAAAACAAGCCAAAGTTAAAACAAAAATTACAACAATTGTATATTAGAGTATGAACACAAATCACAATGGAATAATAATAATAATAATAATAATAATAATAATGATAGTTTATGGAACGTTTCACGTTTCATTGGTCAATAAAAATACTCGGATAAGCTCTTGGCTAGGATCTAAATGTATAAATATCTAGACTAGATATAGATCTGAGAGTGGAAATTGCGCGCGTGTGTTAACAGAAGTGCGGAAAATATATCGGCACACGAGAGATATATATACATATATATATATATATATATATATATATATATATATATATATATATATATATAGTCCATGGCACCCCAAACACTGCATTATAACAGAGCCAATATATATATATATATATATATATATATATATATATATATATATATATATATAATTATAGTAATCCCTCAACAAGGTGCTTGGTCATTTTATGTCCTGAGAGAGCAGCCCCTGGGCCATGTTTTCTAGCTGAGGTCAGTATAAAGTCTAAACACACCAATTACTTATCACCCACTCTTCAAAGCCACTTGCTTTGATTAGGCAATATATATTGTTGATTTTTTCAATTTTCTCCGACACAGGTAATTCCGTCCAAAATGTGTTATTCGATGCACAATGGATTTCTTTATCTTTTCACAATGGAAACTACCTTAGAGCAGCTTGTGTTCGGCGTCGTGCTACCCGTATGTTACACCAATATAATCGTTATTATTTATAATGTCACCACCATTTTTCGTCACAGTATGGTAAGAAGCGTGTCCTCGGGAAAGCTGGTCGGGCAAACGGGAAGTCAAATTTACGTGCCGAGCATTAGCCGAGTCGGAACGAATTATAGCAAACACCACAAGGAAAACATAGGCGAAGAAAAGCTGTAAGTACATTAAACAAAAGTCACTTCGTCGCCGCTGACCTCACCCACTCGGCAACAGAATCCATTTAGGGCTTGGGGGCGAATACGGAACATTTTAGCTGCACACATGTGAAGCACTAGGTGAGTTTAGAAGTCATTTCCACTTAGCCTTTCGCCGGAAGATATAAAAAGCTGCTGCCAGCATCGAGCTTTCTTGCCGCGGTCTGAACAATGTTACAAATGACATTATAAGCCACAATACTGGATCTAGTTCGTAGGATTTGCATCGCCCTGTAATAATTCCCAATTTCTCGCTAACTAAGATTAGTCATGTAATGTGATTAAATGTTAAGCAGGGCTTCCACTTTTCTGGAGGGTGGGGATCTCCGGAGAAAGGCGTCCTCAACTTTTCATCCAGGTAGAGCCGTGTGTTAACTCGTCCTGGAACATTCTGGCTGTGTCTCCATGGTGTCGGAGCTCTATGCATAAACGATTCTACATCGCATTCGAGCGACCCGTAGCCAGTCAGAAGACAGAAAAGATGAACAGAAACTGCTACCTGTAATTTTTTCCGCATACATCATTAGTAAATGAAACACGGATAGAGAATATGATCAGATTACGGGATCATCTGGATGTGTCCTCATCTCGCTAAAGTCCCAAGGTCAACGTCAACTACGAGATGAGCGAACGGTGTCCAGTACGGACAGACGGATGGACGGACAGACCTGGCCATAAATCGGGTGATCCATTCCAGTCATCTGTGATCTGTTGAGGAGCATCGGTTGAGCCAGGCGAATGTCTCGCTTCCATACATCACTTAATTGAACTGTCAGCCCGATGTTCCGACTGGATTATAACTGACAAATCCGACTTGTTGCTGGGCACGAAATATCCCAAACGAACGGAACCGGAATCTAACGACAACAAGACGAGACAGACGAGAGTGGGACAACCTGTTGACGGCTGTTATCTTGCCGATATAGCGCCGTGGCGGCAAGAGAAAATGGCAGATCATGTACATACAGGAAACTTCATCGCTTCATTCAGACCATGTTGAGATTTATAGGTCGGTGGTAGTACCAATAATTCTCTCTCTCTCTCCGTATGTATATGCGCGTGTGTATGTATGTGTATGTCCCCACTAGGATGTCTATTTCTCAGTCAGTCAGTCAGTCAATCAATCAGTCAGTCAGTCAGTCCTCGTGTATCTGTCAACTCATTGGTTCACTCTTCTCTCACTCCAATCCTTCCTTCCTCCCCGATCTCCCCTCCTCTTCGCCACCACCCCCACCCCCTAGAACGGCCAATGGTATACCCTTTAACAATAGAGACATACAATATGTGATAAATTAGAGGCACGAAGCGAAATGAAACCTTATCCCAAGCAGTAGATTATATACAACAGGCAGGATATATAACGGTCGTTATCATTACCCCCCCCCAACAACAACAATAACAACAACAGGTAGGCAATGCCAGTCTAATAATACAGCCCTCTCCATCACATACGGCCTTCTAGAATAACAAAACCCCAAACACCGTACAGGTTTGTAGATTCTAGAATCTCTAACCAGTGTTGATTCCGGACCGGTAACATGCTGTCATTGGGGACTATGTTTAGCCTGTGCCACAGCTGATGGACTGCCGTGTTTAGTCTGTGTCACAGCCCATGGGCTATGGGGGTGGGGGTGGACGGGTAATTTCCAAGGAATTAATGTATCCGCGTCCTGGCTGCTTTGGGGGGGGGGGTCCCTGCACAAAAATGGGGTTTTTATATACGGGGTTGTGTTGAATTGTGTTGTATATAGCATCTACCTAGGGAAACAAGTATGAGTTGGATTAGAACGCATGAAGTGGATTTTTGCAGCACAGTGCTCTAACAACTGCACCATCGGAATGGCCTTCCTTTGACACGGAGAGTAACAAAGAGTTTTTTTTGGGGGGGGGAGGGTCACCTCAAAGTTGTTATTGTTTTTTAATTCAGGGATATATGTGGTGGAGTGTATATTATAGGTAAGGATATAAGTAGGATGTTTAGTTTTAACCATGGTCAAATCCCGAAACGAAACACCTGGATCACTATTATGACAGATTTACACGGTATAACCGAGTACACCGTCTAGTTCCGCAACGGCTTACGTGGTACGCGTCTAAGGTGCCTACCATCTGTGTATGATGGATGAAACACCGTGTAAGCTGTGTCACAACCAACGATGTGTTCTGTTAATGCTGTGCCGCGGGGCACTGGTTAATAAATGCAACTAATTTAAGTAAATCAAGTACTCCGTTTAATAGGTATCAACCCCACCCCCTCCAGGAATATGTCTAGTCTGAGTCAAAGTCCATTAGTACTACGTCAACCCAACCCGATTGTAATATGTTTACTCTGTTTAGTCTGCCTCAACTCCCCTCGGTACTGTGTATAGTCTGCCTCAACTATTCACCTGTACTATGTTTAGTCTGCGTCGACCCCCCGCCCCCACATGTACTATATTTAGTCTGCGTCAATCCTCCATACTACGTATAGTTTTGATCAACTCCCATCCCAGTAGTATGTTTAGTCCGCGTCAACCACCCTCCCCCCTTCCCCCAGCAATATATGTTTAGTCTGTGACACAGCCGACCATGACCAGAATTGTCTGGATCACTTTATGCTTAGACAGTACTGTGACTCGGTGATTGGTTTTGTCTTTGACGTAATATACTCAAGTCATGATATAGACGAGTTGTTTGTATCGTGTCATATATATTGTGTTTTAGCCGGAGACGACACTCGATGTGACGAGATCTGCTCACATAGTCCACATTTAGTCTGGTCCATGAGTCCAGGGGATAGTTAGACGTGGCGTGACTCGGAATGATCACAGACCGTGCCCCCGCCTCTCTCTCTCTCTCTGTATATATGTGTGTGTGTGTATATATATATATATATATATATATATATATATCTGTGAGTGTGTGTGTGAGTCTCTCTCTCTCTCTCTCTCTCTCTCTCTCTGTATGTGTTTTTCTCTCTCTCTCCTCTCTCTCTCTCTGTGTGTCAGTCTCTCTCTCTCTCTCTCTCTCTGTGTGTGTGTGTGTGTATGTGTCTATCACCCACCCTCTCCCTGCTCTCTCTCCTCTCTCCTTGTGTGTGTGTGTGTGTGTGTGTCTGTCTGTCTGTCTCTCTTTCTCTCTCTGTGTGTGTGCATGTGTGTGTGTGTGTCTCTCTCTCTCTGCGTGTGTGAGAGAGAGTCTCGCTCTCTCACTCTGTGTGTCTTGGTCTTGTTATAGGTTAGTTACAATGCCTGTGTTATGGTCTGATAGCATAACATCGGACAACATTGTTGAGGGATGTCTATATAGTTGCGACCGAAAACAATAATTCCATTTCCAGAATGTTACGCGCACTACCAGGTCAGTCGGTTGTGGAGTACTGATAACAGACACGCTGAGATTAGATTACGACGATACTCAAGACAAAACTATCACTGGCCGCCTTCCTTAAAACAGACCGAGGACAAAATAGCCACCGACGTGGGGGTTCTGGCTGAAATGATGTGAAATCACCGAGGCATGTTTCTGTCAGATTCCAATCGATCAGACCGCACACAATCGTGTAACGTCAACCGCTGACATCGCATACGACGACACTCGCTACCCGTCACATCCGTTGAGACGGCCGTCGGATCAGACAACCTTCCGACATAGAATCGGCAAGAAAATGATCGAATCGATGGAACAATGACAAACTGCAAAACCCCTCTCTCCAGATGTCGGCGTCGTGTCGGTTCCGGTAACTAATCACGTCATGGTCACGTGACCCGACATTTACGGCTATAATGCAAGCGGAGATGTTAAGCTGATAGGAAAACCCCGGACAAGGCAGCGACCGCCCTCCTGATGTGTGACACAAAGGACATTAATAATTCTGACGCCAGGAGGCCGTTTATTGGCTTTCCGTGTTCAAAACGCCGAATAAGAAAATGTGCTAAATGGGAAACAGATGAGCAAACATACTGAATAATTATACATCTGTGGGGCTTTCTTTACCTGGTAAATGGGAGGGGTGGGGGTAGGACTGAGCACCATTTAGCCCTCTGTTTGGGTGAAAGAACAATACCTCGGGTTTGGACACTGAAATTTTGTGTCGTCTATAAACGCTGAGTGTTGGTGTTTATCTAAAGTCCAGCTGTCAATAGACATATATCTTTAACTTATTGGACAGGAGAAAACAGGATTAAAAATTGGCAAATTTATTCCACGGCTGTGTCATCGTCCACGGCTGGGTTCTTGTTATTGGTCATAGGTTGGGCTTTGTTATTTGTAACTTTCTTTAGTTATCACTTGCTTCCACCTGAGCACAAGCCCCCCCCCCCTTTCTCTCTCTCTCTGTGTATGTATATGTCCGTGTACACACGCACACACACACGCACATACCAGCAATCACCTTAATCGTGAGGCAGAAGACAGATGAGGATGATCCATAAGGTATGGACGGTTAAAAAGAATGATCAGTTAGGAAGCTTCAACCGAACAATTAATGTCCACATTTGATAAAGAAAATAATTATATTTAATGTTGTTAATATCACAACAGTTGGATATCATATGTACGTCAACAGATTTGGGATTGTTTACTGTACCCAGTTAAGACTGGTTCTCTCTCTATCTCTCCCTCTCTCTCTCTCTAGAGTATATAATAATAATAATAATAATAATGAGAGAGAGGAGAGAAACCCGACCATCCAACCGCCTCACACACGTACTGACCTGCACTGACTGTTTACGATGTTTCTGAACTTGGTTTTGTCCTCACTGTTGTTCGGATTGCGCAGCATGTACTTGTTGTCGCTCTCGTGGTCGACGTCCTCGTATTCGGGTATCAGGTGGATCTCGAGCACGCCGATGTTTACCTGGAGCCCGGAATCCCGGACCCAGAAAAAGTCGTACGCCTGCGTCGTGTCGGTGACGTAATAAATCGTCTCCAGATTGCGGATGTTGTGCAGGTCTTCCAGAAAAACGTTGTCCGAAGCCTCGACCTTCAATCCTGGAAGTAAACAAGGAAAACAAAATCCTGATGACAGCACTAGGTTTGTTCAAGGCGGCGCCACCTGGCGGCAGCAACAAATCGTACGTCGGCCATGTGACCTAGTTTTAAGCGTCTATTACAAACCATGGCATATTAATCTTGGCATAGAATAAAGAGCCCCAAAAAGCAACGATGTTGTACTTTTGTTTTCATATCTTTTTTTTAGAGTAAGCTACACTTTGGTTATGTTCTAAACAAATCAGCGAATTCGATGTGGGATCGATAAGTCTATCAACAGCACTTCTAATTGATAATACGAAATTAAAAATCAAACAAACAAACAAACGAACATTTCATCCGTTACTAACACACCGAGAGTAGCATTCTATGGTAATCATGCCATGCGTATTAATACCTACGAGACCGTGGGAGCTACGTCTATATATATATATATATATATATATATATATATATATGTATATAGAACACATTTAGATTGGATATAACACACGTATTATAGCAAACCTTCTTCATCAGGCAGGGATACATTATGTCAATAAGAAAAGAAAAAAACCTAAAACACACATAACAGAACAATAATACTAATAATGCTGGGAAATAGAATGTAAAATAACACCCGAATAGTTAAATAAATTGGACTTATAGGCTAACTATATATATATATATATATATATATATATATGACTTTAGTGAAGGCAATAATTCATAATTAATGACAATCTTACCATAATTTACACATATCAGTTACTGATAGTTTCATAACAATGCTACCCATCCATCATTCCTATGCCAATATAATAATAATAATAAAATAATAATTGAAAGGGGAGAAAAAATAAAACCAAGGAAGCGTTTCTTGTCCCTTTGAAAAAAGATCAAAGGGTGGCGTCCACAAAAGGATTGGCGGAAAGGAAAGGCTAGTAAGTAAACTACCTCCGGCGTTAGCTAATCAGAAAGCGATACCTGGCGGGGGACAGCGTGAAAGGCACTGAAAGGCACCAGAGACAACAAAACGAGACATAACCGTGTGTGTTTTCGTGACAGACAGACAGATGGACGGACAGCATACACATCATCAATCAGTGCGATGGCGGAGGCATGCAACCGAACGACGTCAAATGAAAAAATCATTCGGCCGAAATGGCAATAAAAATAACAAACCAGAAACAAATCACCGATTCCAATCACCCGAGATATGGCTGGGTGGATGCGAACGGGGAGTCTCCGAAAATAAAAAGGCCACGATAGCTGTTGGACATGCACTAAATCAATTTTCCTACTACGGCTAGGTGGAGAGAAAAACGGGATTTCCATGCAGACTTTTGGGCGGTGCGGAAATAATAAAGTCCACATTAAGTATGGCGGCGAAAGAACGTAGGCAAGCCAAATATATAGAGTAGAACAGAGTGAGCGTGGGCAGATCATGAAGGGTTGGTCCACTTGCTTTTACGCTTTTTAAGCTGTGGGCGCTTCTCTCGAAGTTCTGAAAATCGGCAAAAGAGAAAAAATACCGAAAAGAGTAGACTGGTCCTTAAACAAACTCGTCTCTCGGCTGGCGTTGGTTGGTGAGTGAGTGAGTGAGTGAGTGAGTCAGTCAGTGCGTCGTCGGGCACGCCGTCTCCAGGCGGCGCCTGGAGTCGGACCGAGTCGGCCCTTGTCCCGATTCGGTCAGTATACAATGCTTAAGCGTTACGCTAAAATCCTTATACTTAATAACCGCGCGCGCGCGCACACACACGCACGCACGCACACATGCACGCATGTACGCACACACGCACACACACGGTCTAGGCCATAAAAATTCGTTTTAGACAGAAACAATTATCATCTGACATCTTGATTTAAATAGCTCGGTACAGACCATCGACACACACTTCCAATTACCACCAATTACAGATTAGGTTAGTGTGTGTGTTTTTTAAATATTTATTATTCGACTTTAACTGCTAACAAAATGTACATTTATTATGTAAACATATCGTATGATGCTAAAAGCATGCGTATATGTAGAGGATGGGATAAATAATTCGTCAAATATATATATATAACGGAAGTACACAGACATTTTATCTAACACCTACGATCAACAATATAATTTATTCATCGTCATATGTGTGTGTGTGTGCGTGTGTATGGGCACTGTGCGTACGCAAGCCACACTTAAACAGAAGTAAATTACCATGGTTTTGTTTGTGTGTGTGTGTGTTTGTGT